>OX387350.1:5870000-6470000 GCA_947563465.1 Archips xylosteana | reverse complement strand
CTCGTAAGAGTAGCATTATCTCCAAAATTGTTTAAAATTTAGAGGTAATATAAATATAGATTTTAATTATTTTGTTATTAACACTATTGTCATTATATGATTTGAAATAAATATCCCTTTTCTGCTAAACTGGTAGCTTTATTGTGGTGTGCCAAAAAATAATTGTAACGGAATACAGTTTTATTTAGGCTAACTCCGCCACAGTTTGCTCTTACGGATGAGTGCACTTAATAATAATTTATCTATAGATACCTCAGAGCCTAATTTGTATGTGCATGAAGTAATAAAATTACTATTTTGGTGCCATTTTTGGTGTGAATTTAATATAAGCGTCCCAACAGCCCAGTGTGTATTTAGAATCATAGATGGCAAACACACAAATCCAGTTACCAAAACTTATAGCAGGAAATTGAAACGCCTTTTCGGCTGCAGCCACGTCGATATCACTTAAATAATATATGCCTTTCTTGATCGAACAGCTGGACACGTATGGTATACCGAAGGCGCTGAAGACAGTTTTAACTATTAAATTTTTACAACCAAGATTTTTGGTGACGAATCTCCACTTCAGACCTTCAGATGTTTCTACTCCGCATTTGAACTTGGCTTTCTTGTCGACTTGGCTTATATTTTCTTTGATCGTCAGATTGCCTCTTAGCAAATTAAATCCTCGAGTGCTGTTATACAACTCGAAATGGAGTTCAAATGGTGAATAAACTGCGTATGGTAAGTCAGGGGCCGGGCAGTTCTTGAAGTCTGTCAAATTCATTTTGTATCGCTGGGTTGTTCTACATAATTGAAAAAAGGACAGTAAAAATGAAAGTTTAACTATGTAATCCATTTGGTTGGCTTGGTCGCTAGTCGCAAAATGTTCACGTTAGCGTTTGCTGGCAAACGAGCAATTATTTTTCGATTATCTACATTTTTGACGTTTAAAATCATTTACACTGAAAAAATGGTTAAATAGTCATTTACGCTTTTAAACTTCCTTGTTTGCATAAACAATTATTATTCATTCTGCTAAACTCATCCAGTGGCCATGACCATTGCAATGCGGTCGAAACATACGGCTTTTGAATTATATATTAACTTAATATTTTGTGCAGTTGTCTATCTTTTCATAGATTTTATTCGCTCGGATGACATATTTTATCAATAACAATTAAAATTAATTCTTTCATATTTTTATACTAAATACAAACTGAAACATGGATACACAGAAAAAAAACCAGACAAAGGGACCAGCGCTGGGCATCGAACCCAGGTTTTCAGCATTCCACTACACCACCACTGGTTAAAATTGGAGTTAAAAAATAAAAATACAAAAAGACTCCAAAATAACCAATCTTGATAAGATTGCTTAAGAGCGCCAATCACAATTAGATTTTACATGATACAGAACATACGACATAATTATGTAGTACCAGTTTTATTTTTATCTGTTACACATCGTCTTATCACAATTCGAAATATCGACCTTAGCGCAAAATCGTATTAATTACGATTCAGTGCACAATTTAGTAGTAGATTACACTAGGACATACAGTGCTAATTTATATGTGCAGTAAATATAAATAGTAAAATTAAAATGATTGTGCGCTAAGGTATCGATATACCTACCTATGAAATTCTTAACACGCTAAAGTTCTGTTTATTAGAAAGATAATTTGAAATGCCTGAGTCTCAGTGGTTTGTCGCCAAAGATGACTTTTTGTAGTAGTTGGTATTCCTAGTTCAAATGCTTTAGTTTATGGAAAAGGTTTCTTGATCTTATCACGATATAATGAACAACTGAAATAAACACTGGTTAATATTTTGTAAATAGAATTTGAAGTTCAGTTGTTGATGCATTATATTGTCTAGAATAAACTGAGACCTCCGACCTACCTGCTGAAAGGAAAATTAGAAGGAAGACGAGAAGAGGGTGGCTAAGATTGATCTATTTCGACCAGTTGAAGGTTGAAGGAGAAAGTGGGTGTTGTGTCGTATCAGGAAGTCAAACAGCTGGCCGAAGACCGTGCGGAGTGGCGGTTACTTCACCAGCAATAGCATAGGTCTTAAATTAAAGAAAAACCGGCCAAGTGCGAGTCGGACTCACGCACCGAGGGTTCCGTACAAATTTATATGTATCTATGAACATCCAGTCTTAGCAGACCCCTGCTCCTAAGCAAAATGTGCGCAGTGTGGGATCATTGTAGATTGCTTACTGATATAGACAGATAAACTAGATCTCGTTCAAACCAATTTTCGGTGAAAGTTTACATAGTAATGTACATCATATATTTTTTTTTAGTTTTATCATTCTCTTATTTTAGAAGTTACAGGGCGGGGACACACATTTTACCACTTTGGAAGTGTCTCTCTCGCAAACTATTCAGTTTAGAAAAAAATGATATTAGAAACCTCAATATCATTTTTGAAGAACTATCCATAGATACCCCGCACGTAATATGGGTTTGGTGAAAAAAAAATTTTTGAGTTTCGGTTCTAAGTATGGGGAACCCCCTAAATTTATTGTTTTTTTTTTTCTTTTTTTGTAAGAAAAACTTAATGCGGTTCACAGAATACATCTAGTTACCAAGTTTCAACAGCATAGTTCTTATAGTTTCAGAAAAAAGTGGCTGTGACATACGGACGGACAGACAGACAGACAGACATGACGAATCTATAAGGGTTCCGTTTTTAGCTATTTGGCTACGGAACCCTAAAAAAAAGCTGGTCTAGGAACACTAATTTGGTATCACTTTAAACATTTAAATCTGTTTAATCTTTAAGGTCAACGTTGTAAATTCGAAATCGTAATAACATAATCGCAACTAAAATCTATCTATGTAAGACAGATAAAGATCAGTTCATTACGATAATCAAAAGTTCGTTTGAATAAACTACTACTCAGATTCACAATCAAATCACCATGATGGTAAACGGGATGTTGATTATTTTGTCTATCATTTTTAAATTTATTTTTGCATCTGAACAGTACAAGACTTCACTAATTTCAATTAAAAAGTGCCAGCACGCTGATTTGCCGTACGCTACTGAAAACAAATCAATCGAATCCTTCGTGGAGCCTTATAATAATAGCAAAGGCGTCACTTTGCTGCGTGGTTATGTCATTGCAAACCTTGAAGTAACCGACAATAAGTACATAAGAAGTGCTATGTCTTACGGACACGAAATTTCCGAAGGCCATGTCAATTGGGTCTATGAACTAAATAACTTGGGCTGTTTAAACATCGTGACTAAGACAGTGTTGAACGTAGCTGGTATCCCTTTCACCAAGAAATGCAAGATTAAACCAGGAAATTATCACTTTGATAATATAGACGTGGATAAAGTTGACCATGTATTACAAGGGTCGATGGCGAGGAAGTACGGAATGTGGATTGCTATTATATCCTTTTATACTACGACGCATACGATGGCCGGTTGGGAGGCTCGGTTAAACGTGCAGCCAGTCAGGACTAAAACAAAGGCATAATAAAATTATTATGATGAAATCCCTTCTATACAAAGCTTAAAGTGCATATTTTCAAAACTAAAGTCATCGATTCGCGTAGTTTTGTTTTCCCGATAATAAATCCACACTGAATAATTATATACATGCGAAAGCGTGTCTGTCTGTCCGTTACCTCTTCACGCTTAAACCGCTGAACTGATTTAGAAGAAATTTGGTATGGTGATAGTTCGAGGCTCTGGACAGGAACTGGAAACTTGATAAAATTGGTTTCTCCCATAAGTTGCTAACCTTTTTTGCCAACTATCTGCGCGATCGGCAGCAGTTTGTTCGACATGGTTGTTTTGTCTTGGCTCCTTACCACACTAGGTCTGGCGTCAGTCAGGGCTCCATCTTGGGCCCTTTGTTTTTCGGTATTATGATCGATGATCTTAAATCTGTTCTTCAGGTGACTCAGTGCCTCTTGTATGCTGATGATCTGAAGCTGGTATACGGGGTGAAGCAGGAAGCTGATTGTGAGACATTGCAGCGTGACATCGACTCGGTCTTTCGGTGGAGTAGGGAGCTTTTGATTGCGTTGGCTTAGAAGTTTGATTTTTTCACAGCTCCAAGGGACAGTAGTCCTGAGTGTTTGATATAAATTTCAGCTTGTTACCTTCACGCGTTCCTGAGAAAAAGGGTCTTGACAGACGGACGGACGGATGGACGGACTACAAAGTGATCCTAAGGGTTCCGTTTTTTCCTTTTGAGATTTGGAACCCTAAAAACATGTCAATTGAGACTTGGCACGTTATTTGGGTGGATCAACTATTTCTTGTTGTTATTCTGTCCCATCAGCGAGGGGACAAAAGTAGTACAGTTTGATTAGAAGAAATGTTGCGTCACATTAACTAACATGCTTATTAGATGACCAATTGTAGAAGGGGTTTAAAACTAACACAAAAATGCATGTTTGGCAAATTTTAATCAGATAAACTTACGGTTTAAAGAGTTAGGTACTCAGGAGACCGTCACTATAGCAACGAGTGACAAAGAAAAGTTGATCGACCCATTTACAGCATCAAATTTATATTTATTTACAGTATGTTAGGACTTCCCACATTTTTTGTTTAACGCAAAGTTCTGACAATTAATTGTAATCATTTTTCAATTCATCTCTATCTCAATTTCAATCAAGGCATATCTGTAAAACAAACTGATTACGATCATTGCATTACGATAATCAAAAATTCATTTCAATGTATTATAAATTATAAACAGTCACCGTCAAAACATCATGAAGGTTGTCACTGTGTTTATTATTTTGTTCGTCATTTTCAAGATTACTTTTACATCTCAACGGTATAAAACTACCCTGATTTCACTGAAACAATGCGATCATAATGGCATGTCGTACGCTACTGAAAACAGATCAATCGAATTGTTTATAGAACCTTATAACAGTAGTAAAGGTGTATCTTTGCTGCGCGGTTATTACCAAGTAAAATCTACAATGACCGAAGACAAATACCAATTTCATTTCTCTTATGGATACGAGACATCTAAAGATGTCCACTGGATGTACGAATTAAAAAACTTGGGCTGCTCGAACATCGTGACTAAAATTTTTATGAACATTTTGGATATTTCTTTTTATAAAAAATGCAGAATTAGTCCAGGAAAGTATGGCTTTAATAATGTCGATGTTGATAAAATTGATCATGCATTACAAGGTCCTATGGCGAGGAAGTACGGTATTTATGTTGCTATTTTATCTGTTTATTTCAAGACACACATGCAGGTTTGTTGGGTGTTTCGATCCAATGTACAGCCTGTTAAGGTTAACAAACATGTTTGATATGTTATGAAGAGTTAAGTACATTAAATGACGAGGTTTACTACATTATGTTCACAATTTTAGTCTGCCCAATGGCATAATAGTGATTTCAATTTCAATTAAAAAAGAGACTAGTTTTGCGTCGTTTGTTTGTTAAAATCTTCTGTTCTGTTGATTTATGTTCTTAATATTTCTGTAAACTCGTGTTTCAGTGTGGAATAAAAAAAAACTTAAACAAACTGTTGTTGTTTTATTTACTACTACTTTTAGGTATACAATAAAATCTTCGCTAATAGAGATAGCATATTATTATACTGGCTGTAACAAAGACCGTGGCTTATTCGATTTTCGTGCAGGGTTAAGCCTAAATATCAATTTATCGTTGACTGGAAGAGATCGCTGAAATGATATATTAAGGTAGCCTATGGCATAGCCTGTACTTTTCTCTCTATTTAATTCACCTTTTTTCTATCATCATTTTTTTCACCATTTCAGTCGAAAGACGTCTACTGCTAAACATAGGCCTCCCCAAGGCTCGCCAACCAGATCGGCCCTGCGCCATCCGCATCCAATGCGTTCCCACCACCATCTCCAGGTCGTCGCTCCGTCTTGTTGGAGGCCTACCTACACTGCGTCTTCGGGTCCGCGGACGCCACTCGAGAACCTTTCGGCCCCAACGGCCGTTAGTTCTACGAGCGATGTGCCCTGCCCACTGCCACTTAAGTCTAGCGATTCTTCGAGCTATGTCCGTGACTTTAGTTCTTGTGCGGATTTCATCATTTCTAATGCGATCCCGCAGAGAAACGCCAAGCATAGCCCTCTCCATCGCCCTCTGAGTGACTTTGAGCTTTCTTATAAGGCCCATCGTTAGCGGCCACGTCTCAGTGCCATAAGTCTTCACTGGCAACACACACTGGTCAAAGACTTTTGACTTGAGACACTGCGGTATATTGGATGACAAGATATTACGGAGCTTCCCGAACGCTGCCCAGCCGAGTCTGATTGGCCGATTGAACTCTTTCTCGAAGTTAAACCTAATTGGATTGTATGTCCCAGGTACATAATAGTCGTCAACAACTTCAAGCAAAGTGGCGGGGGGGAGAGGGGGTGGGCGGAATTAAAAGGGGTTTCAATAGTATATTATATCCCACCAAAAACATAAATGTAAAAAATTGAATGTGAATTCAAACTCGAAGGGGTTCTGTCGTTTCATTACGGAGTTCTTGTGGCCAACTTTAAGTTCCATCATCAGATCCTGGTTTTTATCTAGGACCAAAGTACTCGTCGAGACACATCAGATGAGTCAAATCAAGATGGGGTTTTGTCTTTTTATTATTAGAGTGCCTTTGACCACCTTCCAGGTCCATCATCAGACTCTGGTAATAATTTAGAATCAAAGTACATGTCAAGGCAAATCAAAATGAGCTAAAACTTGATGGGGTTGAGTCGTTTTAATACGGAATTCTTGGGGCCAACTTTCATCTTCATCATCAGACTCTGATAACCATCTAAGACCAAAGTACTCCAAGAGACGAATTAAACGAGTGCAAACTCAATAGGGTTGTGTCATTTTATATAGAGAGCCTTTGGCCACCTTCCAGCTCCATTATGAGACCCTGGTTACCATCTAGAACCAAAGTACTCATCGAGACGAATCAAACGAGCCCAAACTCGATGGGATTGTGTTGTTTTATTACGAAGTGCCTTTGACCACCTTCCAGGTCCATCATAAGACCTTGGTAATGATTTTGAATCAAAGTTCTTGTCAAGGCAAGTCAAAATGAGCTCAAACTTGATGGGGTTGAGTCGTTTTATTACGGAGTGCCTGCCCATGGCCACCTTCCAGCTCCTTCATCAGACCCTGGTTACCGACCTGGTGTCGTTTTATTACGGAGTTCTTGAGGCCAACTTTCATCTCCATCATCAGAACCTGATTACCATCTAGGACCAAAGTACTCGAAGAGACAAATCAAACGAGTCCAAACTCAATAGGGTTGTGTCATTTTATATAGAGAGCCTTTGGCCACCTTCCAGCTCTATCATGAGACCCTGGTTACCACCTAGGACCAAAGTACTCACCGAGACAAATCAAACGAGCCCGATCCCGATGGGATTGTGTTGTTTTACTATGGAGTGCCTTTGACAACCTTCCAGCTTCCTTATCTTTCAAAAAGTCGTATCGTATTATGAAATACAAATACTGATACGTCCTGTTTTCGATTAGTGTAACATTGGTGTCGTGTTTGCGCGCCATAAATGAGTCAGCTGTTAAATGTACAATATAGGCAGTTTTGAGTACTGGATTTAGGTTATCTATGGCCACATTTTCGAGCAGTGTCGTGAAAAATGAATTTCTTAACAAAACTTGTCCTTGATAAACAATAAATACTCAAGTAGTAATGTAACCTTAGCAATGAACAAAGAAATGCCTGACCATCTGAGCGCGTTCGTAAATGGAATATTTTCTGCTGGCGAGTGTAAAAGCAATTTTAGCATACATTTGCATATATGGCCCTCTATAAGCAGGATTTATGCCGACCATTTCATATTTTTAGAGACAAACAAAAATATCATTTACCTAACCACCGTAAAAGTATTGAGGATTTTTTTATCAAGATTCACATTCTATTTACTACATTCTACTTTCCATTATACAATTGGTTTTATACAAAAAAAATCTCAACTAAAACTTAAATAATAAACCGCTCAAGTGCGAGTACTTATGTACAATTTATTTTTGTTATCTGTTGTACTATAGCAATATAAATAATGCACTCGTATAATTCTGTGAAAGTAATTTTAAAATATGTGTTTAAAGTCATTATAAAGAACGAGTTAAAAACGCTAAAAAAAATACGTGTCTTGTATAGCAACCCCCTTAAATTTTTAATTTTATCTATTTACAGTACCTATTTCTTGTTATAGCGGCCAATGTAATAATCGCATAATCGGTGAAAATTTAAAGTCTAACTATTACGAATCAAGAGGTGACCGACGGATGGATAGACGGACAGACACCGGAGTCTTGTATTGTTAAATTAAATCTAGAGGTAAAGAGGGCATGCCAACAAGCTGGCCCAAGCTGGCAACATCCCCTCGTTGAATAGCGATGGCAAATTTCTTGAGAGAGATAGCTGTCAGCCTTTTGGCTTCCAGTTGTGTCGACCAGACGCTTTTCACACCTTTAGTCTTTGAATTAAGTTTGTTGATGTTTCCTTAACAATTAGTCGATATCCAAAGAACATCGCGTCAAAGGCGTGACTTCTTTTTAAATGTAGCTCTGACGGAAAACCTTAAGGGCGGTGTTTTCTCAAACTTGCCCAGCCATTTTGGATCATGTTAATAAAACAAAATTGATCACAATAATTCATAGTGATCGGGGTATCAAAGTTTTTCCTATTACCGTTATTTTTTGAAATGAGAAAATTCGGTCCTTTATTTACAAAGCTCGTTGCGGCGATGGAAGCAATCATGCGCTTAAAAGCTTATAAAACTTTTACACCCGCCGTAGCTCACCAGTGAAAATTTTTGGAGCGTTGCGAGTTACTGTTAGGAAATTTTCTATCATTTTGTGGTCGAGCGGAGAAAAACGATAATGACGAAGTGTCACTTGTGTTTTAAAGAGGATCGTGACAGCATTTTCGTACTAAGTCCGATTCGAATTCGTGAAAATACGGATAAAGAAAACTCGGATCGAATACGTCTATTGTGTTTCGGCCATCCGTGATTACGGATTTGAAAGACTGAAGGCCACCACAAACCGATGTGCGGGGCGCCGACGAAGCGGGCCCAGCGCGTTGTATAACACTGAATCGTATATGTCACACCGTATCAATTCGTGCCAATCGTATGGTGACACACCGGCAGCGCGGCGCAGCGTATACGATTCAGTGTTATACAACGCGCTGGACGCTGCGGCCTGTGGTGGCAGTTTAGACGAATATTGCTTACTGGTAGTTCGTTCTCTGATCCAAATCCAAGCAACAATTTCGATGAACAAAAAAATATGACAGGGAAGCATGATGCAAATAACAACGTGTGCGTGCGATGTCATACTGACCTAAATTTTTGTTTATCTGTACTGTACACCAAGTTTCATTCTAGTCCGTTTAGTTGTTATTGCCTTGATTAAAAAAATATATTAAAACATCCAAATATCCAAACATCTAAACATCCTCACAAATTTTCTCATTAATAATTTTAGTAGGATTGTACATGTAACAAGCCAGAGTAGGAGTTTGTAAGTTTAAGAATATAAGAAAAAAAAAAGTAATGTACAACAGCGAGTTTCTAACCTTATTTTGATATTTTCATTCCTTGCCAAATTAAGGGTTAACTTGACCGGCTATTTACTCGAAATTTTAGAACTTTGGAACAGTATTTTTTATTAATGTATTAGTTTAAGGATTTATTGCTTTCATTTATTGTTTCTGTTACAAGCAACACTTTATATGTCTAAGTTGAAAATAATCAAAATTAGATTAATAGTTAATTAAATCATTAAGTGTACCTATTTTCACGTTTTCCACGTTAACCGAGTAAAAGAATTTCTCGAAAACCTTCAGCACCAAGACGGCACGAAAGCATCTAAACGACTACGAAATAAATAAAAGATTTCATCCCGATTGCACCGGCGCTCGGGAAAATAACTTACATGCTTATTTGTCGGGAATCAGATAAATTCTATTGGCGAGCGAATATTTCGAGATAAAATGCTATTTGTGAAATATCGACGCAAACGGTACCTGATCGTGTGCCACGGATAGTTTCATGGAATATTGTGAAAAGTTACGTGGCTGCTAGAAATAAAGCGACCTGTTGACTCGTCATTATCAGTTCAGCCGAAAGACGTGCAGTACGTGCACTGCTGAACATAATAGACCTCCCTCAAGGTTTGCAAACAGACCGGTCGCAACCTTAACTAGGTGGTCGCTCCACCTTGCTGCAGGCCACCTACACTTAGGGGCTGTTTCACCACCCATTGATTAATTTTAACTGACGGATAAATGTGATGCCGTCTCCGTCTATTCGAACAAAACAAACAGAGACGGCATCACATTTATTCGTCAAATAAATTTGATCAATGGATGGTGAAACAGGGGGTAAGTCTTCCAGTCCGTCGTCGCCATTGACATTGATTGTTGGAGCCATTGATGCCATTAATTGTTGACATGTTATTGAATTAATAAATAAATAAATAAATATTGGGGGACAATCTTACACAAATCGACCTAGTCCCAAACTAAGCAAAGCTTGTACTATGGGTACTAGTCGACGATAAACATACTTATATAGATAAATAAATACTTAAATACATAGAAAACATCAAAAACTCAGGAACAAATATTCGTGCTCATCACACAAATAAATGCCCTTACCGGGATTCGAACCCAGGACCTCTTGCTTCGTAGGCAGGGTCACTACCAACTAGGCTAAAGCGGTCGTTTAATTGACACCAAACTTATGATGAAGTAGAACACACACATTTGGTCTCCTGCACTTTTCATTAGCTGAGATCGTGGTCAATCACGGATCAGTTTTATGAAATAATATTGCAGTCTCAAAGCGGAAAAATTGTACTGCCGGAGGAGAGTTCGGTTTTATTCGCGCCTCTGATGTTCTACTTGGTTTATAAATGTGCGAGCTCGTTGATCACGGTTGTCTATGATTTTTAACGGCTAAGAATTAATATTTAACCAAAATAATTGAGTGGTCACACAGATTTGTCTAAGAGGTATTTCAAAACACATGTCATTACATTATCTTGTGTTAATGTTATTGAAATCAGCGCTCATCCCATTAAGACGTAAAAAGTAGTCGCTAAAGCTAAAATCATCATCAATGTTATTTTTTTTATATTAGAATATAAAAAAATAATAAAAATGCATAATGTGGTTTCGAATCCGGGCTCATTTGCGAAAATTGTATTTCAAATTTACCATGAGCTTTACGGTGAAGGAAAAAACCTTCGTGAAGAAACCTGTACACACTAGAGAAGAAATTCAATGGTGTGTGCGAAGATCCCAATCCGCACTGGGTCCACGTGGGAACTACGGCCCAAGCCCTCTCATTCTGAGCGGAGGCCTGTGACCTGCAGTGGGATGTATATAGGTTGGGATGATAATGATGATAAAAATGCAACCGTAACACGTCTTTCAAATAAAACTATCATAGTAGATTGTTCAACAAGGGACTAAAACAAGCCATAATGACACAAGATAATTCGCGTGTCATTATGGTAGTTTAGTCTCGCGTTAAACACTCTACTTTTCACTTTGAATGCGAGGAAAACAACGATGTTTTATACAAATCTATAATATTACTTTTATACAACGTACGCTCTATACGAGCAATGGACGTCTGTTCAGAATTCAAATAGCAATTTAAATTTGTTCCGCGGTTTTTTTTTGTTGAATGACGTTTTAAATGTTTGCATATTTAGCCAACAGATTCAAACTTGAAAATTATTTCATAGCTAATTGGTCTAAGTATGCATAATAAAATGAATTCATATTTAATATAATTAAATAGATTAATATTCGTAATTATTCATCGTGTTTCACGAAATTAATATTTTTTAAAATATTTGTTATACAGTTGTCATTTTAAGGTTATTTCCACGCCCTAACTAAAGGCTTCCACAGACTAAAGCGCAGGGCGCTACAGAGCGCTACGGAGCGTCCGCAGAGCGCTTCGGTCTGAGGAAAGCTTTAAAATTGTCTATACCCAGTCACTGAAAATGGCGATAATCCTCCATTCACGAACTCCGTGAACCGTGATTGGCAGTTTAGGGGTTTCCAAAGTAAATTAAAAAGAATTACTTTAATCCGTAGAGATCAAAAAAGAGCTTTAGTCCCGATATGCAGAGACTAAAGTAACATTTTAAGAGCATGAGAAGTGAAAAAAATATTTTAGTCCTTTCAATATCTCACTTATGTAGTACTTTATTGCTGCAACACACAAGTTGAAAATCGAAGTGAGTCCGTCGTTTCCGCACGTATGCTAACTTCAACGAATTCGAAGTGATCTGTTTTATTTGGCTCCATTTTAGCAATGCCCGGCTCAATTTGGCTCAAGCATTCAGTAGAAATTCTGAGTGAAATCATTTTAATGTTTTCAAATTCAGAACTTAGAAATTCAGCATTGTTTCCAACTTGTTCTGGCGTAACTTATCAAAGTATTGGTGTCATATTTCGTTTGTAATATTGTTATAAAATATTCTATTTCGGTTTGCAGTAAACCTGTCTTTTGTGATAGCGGGTGTTTTTTGAGGAGAGTATATTAAAAGCAGTATTTAGTGAATTTACTAGCTGGGCGACTAAAACATAGTGTGTCGGATTTTATTAGCCACGGATATAAAGTTGTAAAAGGACACAGTAAAAGTCTTAGCGTGTACTATGAAGGCACTGGTTATGGGAATGTAAGTACATAACTGACACAACTTCTATTACACACTGGAATGTATTAAGTATAACTGAACTGAAACAATTACTTTGCTCATCCGCGACCTTACGATAGTTACGTTTATGTAAGAAATGCGTGTTCATGTAGTTCCTCCACTCCACACTGTACGATACGAACACACACAAACCCAACTACTACCACTGCCAAACTACACTGACGCGTTTTGAACTCAACCAGAGCTCATCTTCAGAGTAGGTACCACAACCGTACCCTATGCTACCAAATATTAGCTTAAATGGAACCTCCCCCGGCCCCCTTTGTCTTCATGCCCCCCAGCCCATGTAACACGCGAGTGAGGGCTCAGTTAAACGGTTTAGTCATATTCAAAGACATTTTCAGAGCGCACGTCTTAGGTACTTTCGTTTCTAATATAACACATATTTTCTGCAGCATCTCAAAAATAGAACAAGGGCCGTAGTTGGTTTTTCTCTTCGCGGGTATAATTCAGGTTTTCTCACGATATTTTCCTTCACCGTAAAGCCTATAGTAAATTTCAAATGTAATTTCTCACATTCAAATGTGGGAAAATACATTTGATATTAACTTAGAGATGCGAGCCCAGATATGAAACCACGACCCTCTGCTTAAAGAGGCCATATTATGTCAAACCACTAGGCTACCACGACTTTTTAAATAAGAACACATCACCAAAATCAAAACGATCTCTTCCAGTGACTCAAACACATCCCCATCGCTCCATTCGAGTCACGTAACTCAACCTATTCGAAACGGTACAAAGTACAGCTCTCCGTGTTCACGAGCCACCTAAAGGGTTTTATTCCAGCTTTGGGAAACATGTGAGCACTCAAATGTTTGTTTGTTCGAGACATAAAGAACGAAGGGAATGTCAAATTGTTTTCTTTTTGCGAGGCAGTAAATACGTCGCATGTAGTTATACGCTGGATGAAAAGTATTGACAAGATTGCGGGTGTAACTGGAATTATTTTTTCTGACAGATTTTTAGGGTTCCGTACCCAAATGGTAAAAACAGGACCCTATTACTGAGGCTCCGCTGTCCGTCCGTCTGTCCGTCTGTTGTCTGTCCATCTGTCACCAGGCTGTATCTTGGGAACCGTGATAGCTAGAGAGTTGAAATTTTCACAGATGATGTATTTTGATTGCCGCTATAACAACAAATACTAAAAAATGGAATAAAATAAATAACAAACGTGTTTTTTATAGATAATTGTACGGAACCCTTCGTGCGCGAGTCTGACTCGCACTTGGCTGGTTTTTTTTCTGTCATCATTATCATCATCAACATGCTCATCATACCAGCCTATAAACGTTCCACTGGAGGGAACAGGCCTCCTCTCAGAATAAGAGAGCTTCGGCCGTAGTCCCCGCGCGGCCCCAGTGCGGATTGGGAACTTCGCGCACGCCACTGAATTTCTTCTCAGGTGTGTCCAGGTTTCCTCACGATGCTTTCCTTCACCGTAAAGCTCATGGTAAATTTCAATTGTAATAAAATTTCACACATAAATTCTGAAAAAGTTAGAGTTGCGAGACCGGGCCCAAACCCACGAATATCTGCCTGAAAGACCATAGGTCAAAACAGAAATTACTTTACGTAGTCTAACTTGTTCTCCCAGTTGATGAAGAAGAAGTCTGGAAAAAATTACTTTCACGCATTCTATATTCTCTCTCTTCTCTTCTTCTTCAGCCTTTCTCAACCCTCTCGGTGTAGGCCTCCTTAAATTTTTTCCACCCGTCGCGACATTGAGCCTTTTTTATCCAATTTGAACCAGCAACCTTTTTTAAATCATCCTTCCAGCGCATTTGTGGTCTACCCTGAGGTCGCTTTTCCCCCCATGGCTTCCACTCTAGGAGCCGCTTGCACCATGACCCTTCACTCCGGGCCACATGGCCAGCCCACTTCCACTTTAAACCCGCCACTCGTTTGGTCACGTCTGCGACTTTGCTTTGATCTCGAAGCCATTTGTTTGTTTTGCGGTCCATCAACGACACTCCTACCAGCTTCTTCTCCACTGCCCTCTGGGACACTTGCAATCGATTAATCAAGTCTTTCGTGAATACCCAAGTTTCAGCCCCATAAGTGAGCACCGGCAGGATGCACTGATTAAATATCCTGGATTTTTGTTCCGCAGAAATTTCCATCTATATTCTATATTTTATATCTATGTTCTATATTCTAGTCTGTTCTAAAATCTAGGTTTTTTCAGAATTCCAGGCTAAACACAAACTCCTTTGTATTGTCTAACTTGGCACTTAAGTTGAGTTACCTAAGTAAATTTGAGGTCGGCAAGATCAATTGAAATTTGGAGCACTTAAAACTTGGAAACTAAAATTTTAAAGAAACTTTGGTCTGTGATAGCGGTTTAGATGCGCATTAGCTTTAATTGATTCATGAAATATTTCATCAGGTCTGTACAAAAGTTATGTTTTGTTTTAATGTTCGTACTTTCTCCTTTAGTGGTGCTAGGAGGCCTTTCCTTATGTCAACGGTAAGTAGGTACCATATAGCTTTAAATTCTCACGGTTTTTGTATTACAGAACAATTTTGGTTGTATCCTCCTTGGATCGCACCAATTTAGAAACTCAATTTTTTCCCAGCTCTAAGAGACTGTAAACTTATTTGATAGTAATTTGAATTCGATATCTAAATGAGTTCATGAGAAAAATTGTCTTGACTGACATCGTTTACGGTTTTTAGGATTCCATACCCAAAGGGTAAAAACGGGACCCTATTACTAAGACTTTGCTGTCCATCCGTCTGTCTATCACCAGGCTGTATCTCATGAACCGTGATAGCTATACAGTTGAAATTTTCACAGATGATGTATTTATGTTGCCGTTTTTATCCTTTGGGTACGGAACCCTAAAAAACAGTTTTTTTTTTCAGTTTTGATTGAAAGCTATCCAGCGTTTATGATGATGTAGACATTTTTTTTATATAGAACTTTAAAGCTGTCCTCGTTCTTTTGCCACGCAATAAACGCCTTCATTTACATTCGAATTCACAACCAACTCAAAACAAATCACAGCGGAACATTCTGGATTCGCGTTGAAACAAAAGAACTCATCGCTTCTCCTAATTGCCCCGATGAATCTAATTTAGTGCCCGATTCAATAAGCGAGTGAATTTAGAAGTTGAAACGGTCTCGACTGGCTTATTTAGGGAAGTCTTTGAAATACGTTTTACCTATTTCTATTTCATATATTAAGTAAGTAATTTAAGCATTTAAATAAATCACAAGTTTGCTGACTCAGAGTCGCTGATTTTATGTCCACAGGACATAAAACTTTTGTTTTTTTTTTATGCTGTGTATAACCCATACATGGTCATTACCGTGTACTGCCTTTTCCGCGAATTAGTTTTCGCAAACTGATTCATTTGGCAAATGTTTCATTTCCCAAATGTTATGTGTGTGTGTTATGTAATGTTAAAAAAAACTGTTTTCCCCATACAGCTAAAACAAGTTTTGGGCGCCCTCATTGGAACTTTGTAAAATATGGAACTAAAACATAACTATAGGGGTCATTTTCATTCTAGCCAGTAGGCCTTTGACCTTATTTTCGTTGACCTTTAAATACGAAGGATAAAAGACGCTGAAAGAAAATGAAATGTTTCTTTTACTATGTAAACGAGATTTTCTGTATTCTCAGACGTCACATTCCAAATCCCGCCGGGAGACGAAAACCAATATGAAGTGCCGAAAATACCTAGATGTCATTCCAAGCAGAAATGTCTAGTGCACATACTATTTATCTGAAATTCCTGCTTTGTTCACCGGTTCCACTTGACATTGAGAATTGAAATACACCTGCGTACCAGTAAAATTCACTGCAAAAAAGCGCTCGTTCCCTAAATATCAGAATTGCAAAATATATAGATTGCCGACACACCCTGTTTCTAAAATACCGAATTCCCAGAATACCAGACTTTCCTGTCACCGTCACTTGTCAGGCAGGTCGTGGTAGTCGTGGGGAAGCCAGGGGGTCGTGTTTTACGAGCCTGGTGATTTCACTATCTGGTATTATGGAAATTTGGTTTTGAATGGAACATGGTGTATTGAAAACAAGCTTTTTTGGCAATCCGATATAGAGAAAAACACGGTGACAGGAAAGTCTGGTATTCTGGGAATTTGGTATTTTAGAAATAGGGTAAATCGGCAATCTAGTATTTACAATTCTGATATTTAGGGAACGAGCACAAAAGAGGTATCACAAAAAAAACAACAGAATATTTTGTGCACTTTTAAAAGTCTTTGTGTACATCCTGTGTAACTTTCCCGAAATAAAAATAATGTAGGTAGGTACAGTAGTGGGTTCAGTACTTGTAGAGACTCTACATTCGTATATACACGTATATTTGTGTATTCGTATATTCGTATTTTACTATATGTTTTTACATCCGTACATAGTATACTCTCTACCTACTTATACAAGTGAAATTTTAAACGTGATACAAAATAAGGGTTTCTTACACAGATAATGCTGAACAAATTGTTTTAATTAGTCTTATTTCATTTGAGATGTTCATATATTAAGTCTGTGATTTAATTTGAACGAAGTATGAGCATCCTAAATTTAATCAGACTAATTCTAACAATTAACATAAATAAAATTAAATAAATCATGGGCACAATTGACACCAATTGATCTAGTCGCAAACTAAGCAAAGCTTGTCAGACAACGGATAAACATAGTTATACAGATAAATACATACTTAAATACATATTAAACATCCAAGACTCGAGCCCAAACATTCGCATTTTCCACACAAATATCTGCCCCGACCGGGAATCGAACCTAGGACCTCAAGCCACCTATTAGCCGGCTATTGAGTTAATGCATTACATAACCAACATTAACTGAGTTAAAAACACTAATTTTGAATCAAATTTAAAATTTAGTCTCGTGTAACGTATCGTAGGTACTACAAAAAAGCAAACTATAATGTACGTGTAACATAAACCAAAAGCCGTATTCTCCAGTAACAAACTAGCTTCGAATAAAAAACTAGGGGAAAATCTTTCAAACCCCACACTATAATGTAACGTCATAACAATTTATGTCACAACTGGGTTGGCCCTATAGTTCACACCCGAGTACGATATGAGAAATGCCTCTTTCAGAGCAATGCTATCAGGGAGAGGGCGTCACCTTTAAAAATATGAACGTCGTTTAAGTGAGGCTGCTCACTTTGCTGAAGTAAGCGAAATTAGGGATTCCAACTTGTATCAGGACTCCCGGGGTACCTGTTAAAATACTGGGTAGAAAATACTAATAAAATACGGGAAAATAGGGGTAAGTTTTTTTAATTTTATTATTATTTAATTTTTAATTTTATTTTTAGACTGGCTGGTTTTGATAATCCAATTAATTTTCATTTTATAAGTGTGATATGTGTTTATTGTGGTTTTCTATGTGAACAGTAAGACTCGAAAAAATAATTTTGAACATGAAAGTTTAGAAGATAAGTTTCTGTTGAGAAAAAATTTTTAAATAATACTTGTTGTTTATTAGTTTGTGAAACGCTCTGTATCAATAATTTAGTGTTAAACATAGTTTTAATGAATAATCACTTGCTTGAAGGTGCATACATCATACTCTCTTCATACTTTGTACATGTATCACAACAGTTGTCAATAAGTAGTGGTTTTTAATAAAGGATTTACATACATGCATACATACTCATGAGTTTATCGCCAAATCATCATTCAGAACCGGTTTTTTTTTAACCTAGAAACGTTTCCAGTGAATGAAGTTTTGCAGTCAGAACTCAGCAAGCGCAAATACGCTGACAACTGCAAACAAGTATTTTTCCCTCCAAGTATTTCTCCTCCCAAAAATTATGCTGAGCCGGCACTAGTATACGAAATACGTGAGACTTTTGCATAATTCCGACGCGCATTATCCTGCCTTTAGGAGCTTTGGGTGTCGGTTTGGAAAGGTGCCATGCTCTGGTACTAAGGCGCTGTACCGAGGAAGTGTAACAGCATGTCACGGACGCGTGAGTCCGAACAAATGAGGAACGATTGTGGAACTGGGAACGCCAAATGGCTTAACTCGAATTCGTTTTAAATTTTGTCATGAAACAACGGAGCTGTGTACCTACTCGTATAGGTGCCCATAAGAATCTGAACCGTATTGTCAATCGCGTAAGTGCGTGTTCAGATATTTTTGACTACGTAGATATTTCTGATGTTTATAACAGTAACTGCATCGTTAAAAGTTTCCTGAATGAAACAAGAGAATACATAATATTTGACATCGATGAAATAGCAAGCAATTTAGGATAACGTCTCAGACACTTTCGGGCTGTTAAATATTACGTAAGCAATTTTTTGGAATTTTAGATTCCCTCACCTCATGCCAAGAAAATTAACTAGGAATTGGCATAATTTCTACAACTCCACGTTTCTTTTAAAAGTCAATCATGCAAGTAAATATTGCTGGTGTAACCAATCACCGATCAGACCTCTCGTCGGTGCTTACCTTATATTTGAACGTCATTTAGTAAGTAAGTAATTAGTTCGATCGATTGTTGGACTTTCCCATCCGATGGTCTTGTTCTCGCTGGCGGCTAAAGAAGAACACGGACCTGTGGCCGTATTGTCTAACGTCCTAACAGGGCCCAAGTCTGTCAGAATGAGAGGGCTTGGGCCGTAGTTCCCACGCGGGCTCAATGCGGATTAGGATCAACACATACATTATTGAATCCCTTCGCAGGTGTGTACAGGTTGCCTTCACCGTAAAGCTCGTGGTAAATTTCAAACGTAAATTCCGAAAAACCACGACCCTCTGCTTGAGAGGCAATTGGTAAACTACCATTTTCTCCAACTCCAGTGACACGACCATATCTGCCATCGTCACTTAGCTCCTCCAAAGAGGATCTTCTTTCCAAACGGCATCCCTGTCCCCTCTACAAGAGCCGAGAAGACATCTCTTGCTAAGTAGTAAGGAACCTGGATTTTTCAGTGGCATTGCACCTTTAGTGGGCGAGTCCAGCAAATACTTGCCAGTGTGATCAAGCGAGGTTAGCGGTCTACATGAAATATGAGCTATCTATTATTTCATTGGAATGTGCTGTGGACTCTTCGCCCCGTGGGTGTAATAACCGTAACTTTTTCGTGCTAGTCATGATTAATGGACACTAGTAACTGGGCTTAGCACGCTGACTTTTGTCACATACCGAAGCATATTTTGTTTCTCTTTCTAGCCAATATGTGGGTAAGGGATGAATGCTTCATGTCGTTGGGTGCGGTTAAAGTAAGACTACATGTCATACTATTATCGACCCCAAATGCAATGAATGACAATAATTTACTACAATAACAAGATAGTTAAAATCCCCATGTAATTCTATAAAGATTTGGATTATCAGGTTGAGCATTATGATGGTCATTCATTCCGGATCTACAAATATGGGGTCATACACTAACCGCACCCATGTCGTTGATACACTCTTACGTGCTTATTTAGAGCCCCCGCACATTATGGCCACCAGTCACCACTACAAACGCGACCACAAGTGTTTCAGTCAGGCCACTACACGCCGTCACCAGTGGCAGCCACTAGTATCCGCACTGAGTCCGCGTGTGAAGTACGGCTCAAGTCTTGAAATTCTAAAATGAGGTCTGTGCCCTGGAGTGGGACGTTATATTCCGAAATGATGGTTAAAATAATGCATGGGACACTAGCCGCATTCCAACAAAATTTTGTATGAAAATTTTATGTCACGACATAAAATAAGAATCTACGAGGATGAACTGCGACGGTGCAAGTCACGGTGTATTAGGAACACATTAGACTGTGGCACAAAGGGGTGGAAGATGAATAGCTCCAACAGGGCGACTGGGCTGGGTAGGTACTATCAGTGTACTGTACTTAACATTACGAAGTAGTTATATTATTTTCGTCACACATGCTCGTCAATGGTGTTATTCCATGCACGTATACTAACGGACAAAGGGCTAAATATTTAGTTCCCCCGGAAATTATGGAATTATGAATAAATAGCTTATGACTTAAGTTTTAAAGTTTGCAAATATGTTAGCAGGTACGTCATTTCAGACTAAGGAGATTTTGAGTCAACCAACCTTATATTTACTTAATCATATCTATATCTTTGAAACTTAGCTACGGGCTAATTTCTCAACACAAAACTTATGTATGCTTCATGAAACTTCGTTATTTTTATATTTTAAATACAACAATCAAAGTGTTTTGTAATAATTTTGATGAATCATTTCTTAACATGTTGGTAGCATCTGGCCGGGCTTCTAATAGACTCTCGTTAGTAATGCCCCTCCTTACGGCCCTTAATGCACAATGTACTATTGTTTAACGTTTATCCCGATTACGCAAGAATATCTTAGGTGTTATTTCAAACTTTCAGCTATCTATACAGGGTGTTCTAAAACTCAACGATAACCTGAGGCCTTATCGCCTAACGCACTCGGAATAAAATCATTTTCACTTTCTTTCTATCACACGGTATAAGAAGAGTGTAGAAGGAGATGGCGAATGAAATTGCCAGAGCTGACGAGTGAGACAGAATAATAGTTCTGGAAAATACAAAAAAAAATCCTTGTCACTTCGTTAAACGTTATATAGACATTTTTTCGAAAATATCTAATACGAAGGGCCAATTTTTCAATCCCCAGATAAAAATGTCAGTTTAAACTATCGCTTTTCTTTTCTCAAGTCATGGGAAAGAAAAGGACAGAGCTTACATTTATGTGACAATTACTTTTATCCGGAGATTGAAAAATCGACCCTTAAAGTGAGTATTATCGCTTAAATAAGTGAAATGCCCCAAACAGAAAAGTAGCTACCCGCCATGAAAACAGACTCGGTTTACCAAAATCTAATTTAATGATGCACAAATACAGTTCATATGTTAGATTTATAAGAATTTATAACAAAATTCCAGAATATATAAAAGCTGAGGAAAAGCATCGTTTATTCAAAGTTAAAGAACCTTCTTATTAAAAAAGCATTATTACCCTTTTTCCTAGTGGTTAAACTGATTTGCCAAACTCCCTATTATACTGTAGACGAATTATTTAATGATAATGATAAATGGTAGAAATTGGACATAAAATATTTATTTTGAAATTAAGTAAGTAATATGAAATGTTAAAAATTATTTAACTTTAGATTAATTAAAATAATTATTAATATAACATTGCCATGCCCGACCAGGGCCCATATGAAAGGAACTAAATATACCTACTTAGTTATTAAAAACTGTACAACACTACAAACAACTATGACTATGAAATGGTTTTTTTCCAGACATGTTATAACTTGTCTTCTCGCCCGGTACCAGTTTTGCGATATCCTATTTATACCAAATTTCATCCCAGCCATCAGTTTTAGCGTGAAAGAGTAAAGAAACACAAAAAGTTGCATTACACAGCGGCGCTGGATTAACCACTTCAATCTCGTTTGCTTTACTGTCTCGCAATGTAATTCAGATCGCACCAAAAGTGGAACTACGTCCACAGCCGGTTATTTCTCATAGCATTTGCAGGAAGCATGTGACTTTTAGCCGCTTAAGGCTGAATCGCAAACAGCTAGTGCCACAGCAAACACTCCTTCTGTTGCACACAAGTTTGTCTCCTTCACAGATGCAAAAAAAGGCCTCGTGTTGTGGCACTACGTCTGTAGCCGGCCAAATTACATACATAGTCTTCACCTAGGGCCGTCACTGCCGCAACAATTACTTTTAAAACGGAACAATAAGACAATCCATCTCCAAACTTGATGATACTTTGTATGGGAAAATTGTGTACCACAGCCTTTGATCAATTATAACTGTAGATCCACAGTCGCGCGCCCGAAAATGTCCGAGCCAAATGAGCGCCACTTTGATAAAAGTGGCCTTCTTTTTTTCTCAGTACGTTGCGTGAAATTGTCAAGTTTAGCTGTCAAGTGTCAACCGAAATTCGACTGTAATGTAGTAAAGACTAGGTTCAAATTTCTGTGTAGGTGATGATTTGAATTGTTATGCAAACAAATAAAAAAGTTCGGTCATTTTTTGAAGGGGATTTTGTTCGGCAATGTGTATCTTCAGTTATAATTGATCAAAGGCCACAGCACAAATCATTGGAAGAGGTCTTGTGTCCGTATAGGTATTAAGAATAAATATAGTAATAGGATTCAGTTCGGCGCCCTTTGTTTAAAGAACCCTAAAAAGGTTACTCTATTGACCATAAAAATGCTCCGGTAGTTTTATTCCTAACTTTATGTGATGAACTAATTTTATTTACTGCCAGTATATTTGGTGTCGTTTCTTTAGTAAGAACGATTGTTAAAGCTTAAGTAGTGAAGCTAGTTCTTCGTCTTCATTTAACTTCAGTGCTATTTGTGTTTGACTGTAGTTGTTTGTTTTGGAGTTTTTTTATTTTTTGACGACTGCATAGTACTGAGGTGCATCATCATCATCATTTCAGCCGAAAGACGTCCACTGCTGAACATAGGCCTCCCCCAAGGCTCGCCAAACAGATCGGCCCTGCGCCATCCGCATCCAATGCGTTCCCGCTACCTTCACCAGGTCGTCGCTCCATCTTGTTGGAGGCCTACCTACACTGCGTCTTCAGGTCCGCGGACGCCACTCGAGAACCTTTCGGCCCCATCGGCCGTCAGTTCTACGGGCGATGTGCCCTGCCCACTGCCACTTAAGTCTAGCGATTCTTACTACTGAGGTTATATTTTGTGTAAAACCGGCCAACTGCGAGTCAGACTCGTACATAAAGGGTGCTGTACCTCCGTACAATGTTTTAAAAAAGTTCACTCAAAAACAAGATAGCTAGATAATCTAGTTAAAGCTATTTACAATATCAAGTTAAAAACGCTGAAAAAAACACATTTCTTGTAAAAAAAACCCCCTTGAATTTTTAAATTTATCATATTCTATTATTTTTATAGAATAATAGCCGTTCGTTGTTCGCGGATCCATCTGCGAAAAATTCATTTATCGCTATCCCGTGGGGACTAAGCGATTCTCTGGAATAAAAACTATCATATTATTATGCCCTTTCTAAGGTCTCCAACTCTATCTCCATGCCTTTAATTTAAAACGGTTCAGTAGTTTAAGCGTGTAAAGTAAACAGACAGATAGATAGAGTTAATTTCGCATTTATAATATTAGTAAGAAAGTAAGAATAGTAAGCATTTGTCGTCTCCAACCTGACTATGATCTAACACACGTTATAGGATGAGGGTTGAAAGAGATGGATGATGCAATCGCGAGCGCCCACGCATTGGACATTACAGCCTTTGGTTCAGCAATGGTACCTACCTACGTATATTGGCAATTCTAAAATAAGAGCGCTTAGACTGTTACGCCCACGCGGCTTCTTGAATCATGGATAAACCTTTGATTCAATCAATTATTCTATTGTCTGCAATCTATCTGAAGTGAAGTGGCTGTATTTTAAAGCTGTGCTAGTGTTCCGTCTTTCTTGCTTTAACTAGATTTCGTTACTAATGGGGGTCGGACGTAAAATCTACTTTTCACGCTGCTGAGGTTAACTTGAGTTGAAAGCTTGTTGCTTCCAAAGTATAGGTGCTGTGCAAAAATGGCAGTGATGTATTGTAGTGCTCACTCTTTCTCTGAAAAAATAGTTTTTTTAAAGACGAAGCGATGTTAACAGTAGCGAGATCTGATTATCAATGCGTGGTTATTTTGGTCAGTTTCAATTTAAAGCGGAAGTTTTGGATTTTCTTATTAAATATCACAAGTAGGTACTATACATTTTCATGAAGAAAAAGTTTTTATTATACAGTGTTTTATAGTATGTTCCAGTTGAAATGACGAAAAGTACTTAAAACCAACATCTATTGTTTAATTTTTATCTTCAAGTGGGGTTGTAAAACAATTATGCAGGTGTATCGGTATATAGACCAGTTCGTTTCCGGTCAGTTTTATTACGTCTCTTTGTTATCTTTTCCTTTCATATTCAGCAACAAAAGAAGTTGTAAAATCCCATGTTAAGTGCATTTTCGTCATTTTAACTGGAACATACTATAACTGAACTGATTGGTGGCAAACTAGAGTAGGTATGGTGGAATGACATTAACCTAAAATTGGATTAAATATTTAATAACTTTATAAGGATCAAACGAAAAAAAAGTACTCGAAAGTTAATAAAAAGTATGAGGATTCATCATAAATACTCCTCTTGGCCAACCATCTGCTGCTGTTCTTTCAGTTACATACTATAGTTGATATGGCTCGTCATAAAGCTGACACAAAAAAATTGTATTGAAAATTAGGGGCATGTTCTTTAAACATCAAAATTAATAGTGCTCTTGATTCTGAGTAAGAAAACCCCAAAACTACTTAATTCTGAAAAAAAATAGAAGTGTATTTTAAATTGAAAATGTCCAGTTACTCGAAGAAAACGTTAATAAATCTAGGATTATGGTATTTTAGGATTTGAAATCGATTTGTATTTACTTGCATTTGCAAGTGAATAATAACGTTTTTGGAAGATATTTTTAAATAAATAGTCATATGTGAAATCTTTAGTGGTGTCATCTTTTGCCAAATTGCTGAACTACCTTAAAAGCAAGCTTAATCGCACAAAAATAATAGTTCGATAAGCAAATAATCTACTGCACGCGCAAAAGATAAACCAAACGTCATTACCCGAATCGTAGCATACACTCATCAACTCTTCAAGCATAATCAACAGGTCGATTAAAAATTCACCCTGTACAAGCGCCCTGTACCCATTATCAACGGAGTACGTGTGCCCTCACGAGGGTGACCACACAATCAGTACGCAGGTCAGGCGCTATTAGTTGCTGACCCGCGTTCCCACCACAACCGTTCTTCATGGTGTACCTACAAATGCGGGCGCCATCTCACAGGGACCGTCGGCAGAAGCTTTGTTATGAAGGTAGAAATACCGAAAAAGACAATTTTGACTTTTTTTAAAATAATTTGTTAATTTTAAGGGTTTCGGAGCAAAAAATGGCAAAACGGAATCCTTATAGTTTAGTCATGTCTGTCCCTCTGTCCGCCCGTCCGTCCGTCTGTCCGTCCGTCCATCCGCGGCTTAGCGTAGAGACTATTAGTGCTAGAAAACTGTAATTTTACATGGATATATGTAGCAATTACCCCAACAAAGTGATAAAATAAAATGAAGAAAAAAATTTGAGATTACCTCCCATCTTACATAATTTAAGCCTCCCATCATAGACGTAAAGTGGAGGTGATTTTTTTTCTCGTCTAACCTTATAAGTGGGGCATCGTTGGATAGGTCTTTAAATCATTACGGGGTTGAAAAAGGGATTTTTTAATACAGTGATTCGTTTGCGAGATATTCAACTTTAAAGTGTAAATTTTTGTTAAAATCGAGCTTTCCCCCGCCCTGTAGGTACTTTGTGGATACATCCGTCGTTGGCAAAGATAAAAAGTTAAGGCATAAACTCTAAAAAACATTTAATTTGGTTTTGATAGCCGAGATGCAAATATCCAAAATGTGTAGAACCAGGGATCCTATTCTATAGTTACTATTAAACGAGTATTTTTTGAAATTATACATCGTCGGTCCGCTACGTATATTGTATGAATTTTTTAGAAGAGACAAAGAACCGATTTAAGTACAAAATATGCTTTTACCAGGCACACTCAGTATGAATGTGAGGTACATAGGTCTAGCAGTTAAGTACTCACTATATACACCTAATACACCAGTACAAAATTTTATGTCTCATGTGCATACAACATTAAAGTATGCAATAACCGTCAAAATAATATTAAGAATCTAACACCTGCATCAAAGTGAAGACGTGACTTTACATTAACAATGTGTACTCCCCTTTACTCAGCGAAGCACGTTGGGTTGGTTGGCCGCAACGTTTGAATGTATGTATAGCTACCAAACGCAGTACGTGGTTTGTTCTACTTGGTATCACAATATTTTATTAATGACGCAGCTCTGTAAATAAAGCTGTTACAGATTTTGAACCGCATCGCTTAGAGCACCTGGATGCCAAACGCCTTATTATAAAGACCCATCCGAGACCTACCTACACTACACTAACACATACAATGATAGTGGTCAATTACATTGCGCACTTTGTAATAGGACCTTCAAAACAGTTTGGCTTTGCCAGCTCTATTCGGGCACACAAGTAATTAAATGAGCTTAAAGGTTATTATTATTATTAATGATATGTAAACACACAAATTGTTTAAATAACATAAGAACCTAAGTAAACTGAAAAAAAAAACTAGAAAGGAAAAACGATGCTAGCAGCATCTCCTTGCTATATAACTATGCTGATACTCGTATGTTCTGCGAGGACGCTGCCAGCTCTTCGGTCCCTCGTTCATCAGTCAGTCGTTTTCCATCCATCAAATTTCGAAAGATAATGACATCGACGGCTAAATGGCGACTTGATTCAAGAACCAACCTGGGCGATACTGAAAGTTATACCTAATTGGAATCAGTGTAATGTATATAATTCAATATCACCCCGGATATCAATAAAGGCATTTTGAGTAAAAAATCTACCGCCTAAAATTTATTGACTAATAAACTACTAAGATTCATAGTGGCCCTATTCTTAATTCCTTTGTGGTTCCTATACCAAAATATTTCTGATAGTGGATTAGTTGAACTGAAACTATAAATGTATTTTTCACGAATATGCTGATGCACCTACATGCCAAGGTGAGTTCCCTCATGAAGTTTTCCTTCACCGGAAAGTTTACAATAAATTTTTAATGTAATTTTGCACATAAATTCTGAAAAACGAGCCTGCGAGCCTGGGCACGAACCCATTACCCTCTGTTTGTTGAAAAGCCATAGGTCATACCACTAGGATACCACGGCTTTCTACGGGACGATAAATAAATAAATATATAAATATTAGGGGACAATCTTACACAAATCGACCTAATCCCAAACTAAGCAAAGCTTGTACTATGGGTACTAGACGACGATAAACAAACTTATATAGATAAATAATTAGTTAAATACATAGAAAACATCTATAACTCGGGAACAAATATTCGTGCTCATCACACAAATAAATGCCCTTACCGGGATTCGAACCCAGGACCTCTTGCTTCGTAGGCAGGGTCACTACCAACTAGGCTAAAGCGGTCGTTAATATCGATATATCGATTTATCTTGTGATACTAACCATGAGATCCCAATCCGCACTGGGCCCGCATGGGAACTACGGCCCAAGCCCTCTCATTCTGAGAGGAGGCCTGTGCCCTGCAGTGGGACGTATATAGGCTGGGATGATGATGATGATGACTAAGCAAATGCTTGACGAAATACTAAGGCTCCTAATAGGATTTAATAGGATAATAATAAAAAAAGTTATCTATTTGCGTCATTAAAGAAATCTTTGATGCAAGGAGGAACGCGAGCCGCTTGGCACACAACCAAAGAGTATCCACCGTGTAATTAAACTGAATTTTTCGACCACCATTTACTTAACAACGTACGAGGACTAGATATAAAGCAAAAATTTTAAAATGTTTCGCCAGCTTCTATTTTCTCAAAGGGATGCTTTTCCTGTACAATTCGTAATTTAGAAGTGAGAAGAGCCAGCAAAATATTTCTGCAATAGAAATAGCGAGTCAATTTTACTGTCTGTGTCTCTTGTACAGCTGTATTTGTGTCAGTTTATTTTAAAAATGACATATTACTTACAAACAAACTCGCATAACTATTTATTAATTAACTGAAACATAATTTGCTTTGCTCACCCGCCCGCGACCTTAAGTCACGGTCACGGGCGGGTGAGCAAAGCAATTGGGATGCACCAAAAAAAATAACCTATAGTTTTTATATGTGTTTTGGAAAGAATAGGATATTTTAAGACACCATTTTCATCGATTTTGAATTTGGTTGAGTACTTAATTTTTTATATTTTTTTTTAGAAATACGTTGGATGACGTCACAGTGAGAGAGCCACGTTCCATAGCCTAGAAAAATTCAAGTCGTACATAAAATAATCTGTGGCACTACCACGGCACTACTGAGACCCTACTACGAAGTGCATAATTCGAACTTCGTTTCATGCCGTCCCGCTCACGCTAATATGATTTGACACGAGAGTGAGAGGGATGATACGATACGAACTTCGAATTTTGTAGTAGTGCCCTTGATTTGTCTTGTCACTGTCAATATTACAAGCACGGCTTAGGGTCCTAAATGAACCATGACAAAATAGTTTAATTTATTTCTCTTCTTTTAGCTTCAATTATTCCTGTTTGTATAATGGAAAGATAGTAAATAGATATTTTTTATTAAAATCTGATATTTAAATTCTTTCATATTTACTTGTAACGTAGTAATTTAATAACTAAATTTGTAAAAATACATTGCGAGTATTGTATACATTTCGGACTTTATGATAAATGACAACTGTTTAAAGCCAGGTGTGCATCATGTGATTAAAGTTCTGTCTTTGTCACTCTTTGCTATTATAAGCAGGACAGCAACATTTCAAACTGTCAATTTGCTTTAGAGTGTAGACCTGCTTTATATCTGCCTTTGTGACGATTCACTGCAGGGGTCAAATGAAGGTCGTTACTTAAATTTTCTTTATTTAATTCAGATTATCATATTTTTGGAATCTGATTTCTGAAAACGCTTCACAAAGCCTATTTCTCCAAACGGTTTTCGATTTATTATACGTTGCCAAAAATTGGGACATCCCAATTGTTTCAGTTCATTAATATTCTCCTCCGCAAAGTAACGCCAGATTTGATCAATTATTTATTATTTTTCGAATTTTTAGGTCTTTCATTTTTAATTGCCGGTTTACATCGTCAACAGGTACTTATCCAATTCCGGAAGACGCACTGTGGGTAGGCCTTCAACGAGATGGAGCGACGACCTGGTTAAGGTTGCGGGAACGCGTTGGATGCGGGTGGCCCAGGACCGATCTTTTTGGCGAGAATTGGGGGAGGCCTATGTTCAGAAGTGGACGTCTTTCGGCTGAAATGATGATGATGATGATGATGACTTATCCAATTTATAATAATATGTAGTACCTAATATCACGTGTAGGTACAAAACTTTGATTAAAACGTGGATAACGCTGATAACTTTAATTTCATCATCATCATCACTTTCAGCTGAAGGATATAGGCCTACTCCAAAGTGCGTCACAATGAGCAGTCCCTGTGCCGCGCGCATCCATAGGACTCCTACAACCTTCCCCAGGTCCACCAAGTGAATGGCCCCACCCTGCGTCTTCAGACATGTAGCCATACAAGAGCGCCTTACCTCCAACAGCCCTATAAAAAAAATACTATGAAAAATCTATTTTTTTATCATTAAAACAGATTCTGACTTTTGAGTTTTTTTTTGCTAGCCTATAATGGTGTCCCACTGCTGGGCAAAGGCCTCCCCTCTGGTCCTCCAAAGCCTGTCCTAGGCGAAAACTGGCCAATCGTTTAATTCCGCGTCCAGGTCGTCTCGCCATCTGCATCGCCTGGTCCTGCCTCGCCGCCGGTAACCGTCGTGCGGCACCCACCATGTGGCTGAGTGCGCCCACCTTTGAGGATGCATCCGGCACACATACCCGGCCCAATCCCATTTGAGCTTGGCGGTCTTTTTTTCCCACGTCGGCTATTCGAGTTCTGGAGCGCAGAGTGGTGTTACGAATATGATCGACTCTCTTCACACCCAACATGCTGCGCATTTATTTATTATTTATTTATTTATTATTATACGTCCATCATCATTATCATCATAATCTCGGCCCATATACATCCCACTACTGGGCACAGGCCTCCGCCCAGAAATAGAAGGCTTGGGCCGTTAGTTCCCACGCCGGCTCAATGAGGTTTGAAAACTTCATAATACACCATAGACTTGCTTCGAATTCCTCACGATATTTCCTTTCACCACAAAGCTCGTCGAAAATTTCAAATGTAATTTCACACATGAATTTAGAAAAATTCAAAGATATGGGCCCGGGATTTAAACCCCCGATCCTCTGCTTAAGATAGCGTATTTCAAACCAATTGGCTACCACTGCTAATACATCAAATAACAGTGTTTGCATAACTCGTGTGTTCTCCTCATTACACAAAATATTCTATATATTAGAGACACAATAAATATTTCGCGGTGTTTAGAGATAAAAGGTCTCGTTTGATAAATTGCTATTAATTAAGCATGTGTTTGCTCTCGCGAGCGACAATGTTGACAAACGTTTTCATTTAATTAAAATGTCTTTTGAATTTCTCTTTGTAAATAAACAGAGGAGTCTTCAAGATTTCGATTTTCTGGTTTTGGTTGACAAGATTGAAGTTTTTTCATCTCTTTATATTAGATATCTTGCTAATATATAAAAATCTCGTGTCACGCGGTGTTTGTTATCGAACTCCTCCGAAACGGCTCGACCGATTTTTATGAAACTTTTTCTCCATATTCGGTAGGTCTGAGAATAGGTCGTAGGCTATTTTTTGTATACCCTTTACTGCGTGCTTTTAAAGTAATTTTTAATTTTCATTTTGTATTTGGCAAATTTTCCTTTCTGTTATTGTGTTTTCCTGTTTGTTTAAAGTAATAGTGTTTTTGTAGTATAATTGTGAAAGTTATAAGTATGTGTTTTAAAGACCGGCGCAGACCAGACGCGTGTGCGTGTCACGTCACGCACACGCACCAGTTGTAATAAATTAAACTGTAAAGATGGCGCACTAGATGCGTGTAATGGTTTGGCATCTTTCTAACAGTTTCATTCATTACAACTGGTGCGTGACATGCACACGCATCCGGACTGCGCCGGCCTTAAATTTAAATGTGTATAAGTTAATAATCAATGAGGAATGTTAGGTTTTATTGACATTTAATTGACCAGACCAAATCGGAAAACGTAGAATTGGATGGCTCCCAACAAGAGGCACCGTTGGACCTATCGTTGTGGAGCTCTTTGGAGGAGGATTTTGTCCTGCAGTGGACATCTTAAAAAAATAGTTTTTCTCAAACATGCTTTGAAATGTATGCGTTAATGTCACGAAATGAAGCCATGAAGTTTGTTGTTTATGGCTCCCTACATTACTTCTTGGCCTAGGCCATAAAAGTAAGTATGAAAAACCATTATTGTCCGCTGCTGTAACTTTTTAAATTTGCTTACTAACACTAAACTGACAAAGGAAAAATTACATACAGCCAACTTACGACATTAAAAAAATCTATCTTCTTTTATTTCTATAAAACCGCCTAAACTACTGGTGATGGATGGATGGATGTATGGATGTATGGATGGATGTATGGATATATGGATGTATGGATGTATGGATGGATGTATGGATATATGGATGTATGGATGGATGTATGGATGTATGGATGTACGGATGGATGTATGGATGTATGGATGTACGGATGGATGTATGGATGTATGGATGGATGGATGTATGGATGGATGGATGTATGGATGGATGAATGGATGTATGGATGGATGTATGGATGTATGGATGGATGTATAGATGTATGGATGGATGTATGGATGGATGGATGGATGGATGGATGGATGGATGGATGTATGGATGGATGGATGTATGGATGGATGTATGGATGGATGTATGGATGGATGGATGGATGGATGGATGGATGTATGGATGGATGTATGGATGGATGTATGGATGGATGTATGGATGGATGGATGTATGGATGTATGGATAGATGGATGGATGGATGGATGTATGGATGGATGTATGGATGGATGTATGGATGGATGTATGGGTGGATGTATGGATGGATGTATGGATGGATGTATGGATGGATGTATGGATGGATGGATGGATGCATGGATGGATGGAAGTATGTATGGATGGATGGATGTATGGATGGATGTATGGATGGATGTATGGATGGATGTGTGGGTGGATGTATGGTTGGCTGGATGGATGGATAGACGGATGGATGGATGGTTGGATGGATGGATGATGATGATGCATGTTTGAGAAAAGCTCTATACAATCCTCGGCCGGAAGAGGGATTGCTGGACTCGTTTTATCCGGCCTCGTCTACGACTCGGCCGTATACCCCAAATCTCGTCCATCAATCCCTTACTTCACGGCCTCTGCAGTAATGTACTATTAAAGAAGGTATCGTTTACAAAAATGTTTGCCGTTGGTCCCACACTAGGCAATGCCTGTCACGTGCCGATGAGGATTCAGGATTCTTTCAGCTGATATGAACCTTTAACTGATGACGTGGTTTGAAAGTAACACTTGCGCCGTGGTGATGTCTGGTGGACGGTGATGTTTGAAATACACATTACAATACAATAATACAATGACTCTTTATTGTACACCAGAAAGAAAACACGATCACAAACAAAAATCAAATCACATCCAAAATAAATTAGAAAAATCTTGTGTGTGTGTGTGTGTGTTTTTTTTAAAGTTTTTACATTAATTAGACAATTACTTTTGGTGGGTATTCATTTATGGAATAAAATACAATGTAAAACCGCTTCAGGAAAATAAGGAATTACGTTAAAGCATGTATGTAAACTTCTTTATTGTACTTGTATTTACTCTTTATTGTATTGATTATAACAAGAGAAATAGACGTAAAAGGGCAAACTTAATATCCCTTAAAGGGATCTCTTCCAGATTAAATTTCTTTGGTCAGATTTTTTCTTACAATATTTTAGGTACCTACCTAAGTATTTGCTTCAATCGCATTTTTACGAAAATTATGCATTAAAAAACTAAAAATCATGAAACCTAAAAACCATTACCATAAATGAGATATAACTAAGAAATTCGTTGTAAGATATTTCAGATTTAAAGAGAACATTTTGCATACTGCGGTTCAGCTGAATATGTGATCCTTTTAAAATAATAATACTTAATGCAAATAAAGTGCTTTGCTTACTTACTTCGAGTATTAAAATTATTTGCGTTGTTAAAGTACAAAATACTGAATGAAACACTGTAAGAGTAATGCGAACTAGGATAATAGCTAAATATTTTTTTACAATTTTATTGTTTATTATTAATTGGTATAAATTAATTAAAACAATTAAGAAAAAATAACAAAGAATAAAACTTAACTATAAACTAAATATTACAAACTAAATTAAAAACTAAACTAGATCTAAACAAACAAAAATAATACTATTACAAACTAAATTAAAAACTAAACTATATCTAAAAAAGGCCCCTGCGGCATTGTGCCGAAGATGCTGGCAGCATTTCCTCGTTGAATCGCTAGGCTTTAATTGATGACGTGGTTTGAAAGTAACACTTGCGCCGTGGTGATGTCTGTCTTAGGTTAAATAATTAATCTTAAACTTAGCTTATTCTTAGTTAAAGAACTCAGTATTTAAGTATGTAAGCATAGATAAGTAATTTATTGTATCAGGCGTTACTTTGCGGAGGTCCATATTAATGAACTAAAACAAAATAATAGGATAATACTGTTGAGGCAACGCACAATTTTGTAAGGTCGCGGGTGAGCAAAGTAATTGTTTTAGTTCATAGATAAGTACTTCAGTAAGAGTAGGTATTAACTTTCTAGTGTTTATCCTCTCGAAATTTCTGTAGAGTGAAATAAGATTTTATAGTAGGTATTTAGTAAGTGCAGTTTAAATTGGTTAGCTGTTTAAGCTAAAGCTATTAATTCCGAAATTTTATTATAATATTTTAATGCACTTTGCGTTTAGTGGAGGAATTATGCGGCCGTGTGAAGTGGACCTTATTCTTATTAGTTCGGAAGATGAAAGTCAAATTAAAGTTAGCAAAATTACAAAGGAGGATGGGCAGATTTGTATGGTCTCTGGCCTAGGGATCAATAACGACAAGCCATATAATCATTGGAAAGGATTTTTCATATTCTACAACTTCTTGTATGGCGGGAAATCACGAATCGCTGTAAAAAAAAATGTAGGTATGACATGATAAAAAAAACATAATATTAGTATAAAAACGCATAAAAAAAAAACAAAATTAAGTATGACATCGACAGTTACAATACAGCATAATCTGTAAAGCGATACTGGAACCTAGTATCGAAAAAAACCTACATAATAGTTACAAATCAAACTACTTAGCAGCGATTACTTTTTCACACGAAGATTTGGGACCTGCCATAGTAAAAGTTTTAGGAGTTAGTAGAACCTATCCAGTGACAGTCATATTGCTTGTCCTTATTGGTCATATACATATAGGCCAATTAGCCCACCCTCCTTTCTATGATATTGTTAGTACCTATCATCCGGATAGTGGTTGATAGCTAACTACTACACTCGACATTCAGAGGGCGATGGAGAAGAATCGATGGATAAAAATGATAAAATCCACGCGAGAGCTAAAAGTCACCGACATAGCTCGAATAATTGCACGGCTCTCGTAGAAATAATGACCGATGGGACAAAAAGTGAGAATGGATGAAAATGAGATGGAGCGACGACCTGGTTAAGGTTGCGGGAAAGCGTTGGATGGGGATGACGCAGGACCAATCTGTTTGGCGAACCATGGGGAGGCCTATTTTTAGCAGTGGACGTCTTTCGGCTGAAATGATGATGATTTTGACATTCGCTAGGATCTGAATACAGTTTTTCATACTAAATTTATAGAAGCGTCGCGATCCAAATAGAACAGAAGAGACGCGGCGAACTGCGAACAAACGACGCGAACGCGACGCGACGCGTGTTATTATAGTGTTAAAGAGTACTTTAGCGATCCTGACTTATGATTATGAATTTAGCTTTTGTTTACTTTATTGATTTGTGATTTGATTATTATTATATTTATGACATAAGAGTGTATTAATTTGACATATTTAAAAATAAAAATAAAATAAATATTAGGGGACAATCTTACACAAATCGACCTAGTCCCAAACTAAGCAAAGCTTGTACTATGGGTACTAGACGACGATAAACATACTTATATAGATAAATAAATACTTAAATACATAGAAAACATCCATAACTCAGGAACAAATATTCATGCTCATCACACAAATAAATGCCCTTACCGGGATTTGAACCCAGGACCTCTTGCTTCGTAGGCAGATGAAATACGTAAAATACTTGTTTATATATTTTTTTACTTTTATTAATGAATTGTATTTAAATTGTAATAATTCTTAAAATGATGTAAATTTATAATACTTGTAATAATTCGTATGCCCGTTCGGGTACGACATAGCTGAACATGACTAATCATTGTAATTAAACCTGCAGTGTATATACCTATGTTCGACGAATAAATATATTGATTGATTGATTGAACGCGACGCGCCTCTATCCCAACGTCTCTTCTATGTGGCTTGCGCCTTAAGATACAGACGGAGTCATGCATTAATTCTTTGTTATAATACGACAGAACGTATGTATGTAATGTAATCATCAAATTTATACTTCAAGCGCTGCAAACTGACCAATTTAATTTAGACTGACTAATCCTTACCGGGTACTTACTCCATCCATTAACGCACCAATTTCATCCTCTGAGACAGCTGTCTACTTGAAATAGGTACGAGTAACCTCATTATTTTTCCGCTACATTATTCATCGTGTCTTGAGGGATAATACTGTTGAGGCAACGCACAATATCGTGGCAAGGTGGCTAGCACCCCAAATGGGATATCTCGAGATTGTCTTTGTCTCACGTAATTGATTGAGTTTCCTAAATTATTACGACGATTTCTCTTAGGGATATGAACTTTGTTTGCGGAGCGGTGTGATTTTTGGGTAATGTTTCGAAAATAATTCAACTTGTTATTGTGTTATGAAGTAGATAGCATTTCGCCCGTGACTTTGCTCACATGAACCTGTAGGTCTGGCAGTTAAATTATAACTCCGGAAATCCCAAATTCAACACGCTCGCACGCACACACGCACGCACGAATATACACAAATCGGGTAAACTTATAACACCGCTATTTTTGTGTCGGGGGTTAAAAAAGTAACTTACAAAAACTGTTCTTCAATTCTATGGGTTTTTTTCACACGGGTGCAAACTTTACGTTGAAGAAAATACTCTGTGAAAACTTGCAACTCACCTGCGAAGCAATTCAATGGCGTGTATGAAGTTCCTAATCCGGATAAGGCCTGCGTGGGAAGAGCCCAAGTATTTTTAATCTGAGATGAGGCCTGTGCTCAGCATTGGGACACGTATATGCCGGGGACGAATCATCACCATAATTTCAGCCAAAAGACGTCCACTGCTGAACATATGCCTCCCCCAAGTTTCTCCAAATAGACCGGTCTTGAGCCATCAGCATCCAATGCCTTCCCACAACCTTGCCCAAGTCGTCGCGCCATCTTGTTGGAAGACAAAGTGGGTAGGGGATGAATGTTACATTGTAATTAGTGATTAATTAATCTTGTTCATAACCTTCAACTGTCGTAGAAACAGGCATTTTAATATAACCGTGATAATTACGTGCTGGCGAGAAATATACGACGACAGCATTAGTGTTATAAATTCATAAGGGGGGGTCCAACGATGGCAAGATTTAAAAAAAACTTCTTTTCGGCCATCGCAGTCTCATGGGGGAGGCATCGTCGGCATTTTGTCACAATTTAAAAATAAAGTGTTCCACTTAGTGGGGCGGTTACAGGAATTTAGTTCTTAAGCAGTGAGAACTCGATTGGGTTCCGAGTGAGTAATTTTAGAGACTTAAGACTTGTCGTGTCTGTGACGGGGTGTGGACGGCAGAATAAGTAATCGCGTGTGCATTGTACGCCTAAATTCTTTTAGACTTCAGGTTTCTAAGGAACGGCCATCGTATTAAAATTTTTGGTTGTACGTGTCCCTAGTCCCATTATAGAAGATTTTGAAGCTCTTCTACATAGAAATACGAAATAATGAGATTGATTCCACGCCATCACCATTTCAGCGTATATCTACACGTTCCACTGTTGGGCACACACCTCATTTTAGAATAAGGGCTTGAGCTGTAGTTCACACGCAGGCCCACTGCGGATTGGGAACTTCACACACACCATTGGAAGTTTCCTCGTGATGTTTTCCCTCACCGTAAGGCTCATGGTAAATTTTAAATGTAATTTTGCACATAATCCGAAAAACTCAAAGGTTCGAAACCACGGCCCTCTGGTTGAGAGGCCATAGGTTAATCCATCAAGCGTTCGCACCTCTAAGTTTTTCGGAATTTAAAGCGCGATATTAAATATCCATCGTAGGCCTCATCTTCGGTTTCCATCAGGCGCGATTGTGGTCAAAAATACCACGAGCTTTACATAGAAAAAAAAACATTATGAGGAAACCCGCACACATCTGCAAAAAATTCGATGGTATGAGTGACGTCCCCAATCCACACTGGGCTCACGTCTTCTCATTCTGGGAAGAGGACTGGTGTCTTGCAGTGGGACTTATAGGCCGATATGATGAGATATCAAACACGCTAATGACAGTTGAGCTGACTTATACTTAATCATCGCAGATTATTATTGTAAAAAAAATATTGCTCAACTTAACCTTTTCAATGCCACGCCTCGACAAAATGTGAACCTGCTTTGAATCTTATGTCATTGTGTCAAGATCACTTTGACACTGTACTCTGTGACACCTATATGTGTCGTTGGCGTTGAAAGGGTTAATAGTTATGTATTCTGTATATTTAACTTTAACATTGGCAAAGTTGTCCCATCGGCCAAAAGCCATACATTGTCAAAAAAAATAAATTTATTTTATTTCATTTATTTTATTTATTGGAAAAAAAACAGATATAGACACAAATATTATGTTATGTAACAAGGAACATAAATAAGTACCTATTTATAGTATGTACCCTAAACCAATTCCCACTTAAACTTATTGGAAGATGTGGTGATTGATTGAAATTGCTGTAATTCACTTCTAACGTGATTGTGAATTAATTGACTCTGGGGTAACGGGAGACCACTAGTAATTTTGTGCAGACTAACCAACTTATCTGTGAATTGATTAAGTTTTTACGCCGTTCGCATTAAGTATTGTATTGCTTGGTTTGGTTCACAGGTAAATTGGTTAGTCTGTATCTGAGAAAGTAACCACCATTAGTAAATACAAAAAGCCAAACCAAGCGTCTGTAAATCTCAGTGAATTTCGAAGCCATTTACAAAGGTCTCGCATTTCTTCCTGTTCCTGTGAACATTCTCAAAAGAATCCAAACGTTTCACAAAAAAATATCTCTAGCAGTACAAAATCACAGGTACAATGTGACTTTTGTCAAACAATGCCTTTTCTTCTATATCGTTGTGAAAAATCCCAAGGGACAGTCGTAACGAGCGACGTAATACGTGCTTCTCATTGGTATAGTCAGCATTAAATAATCGGAACGGATAAAGTGTTCCATTATATGCGTAACGGAGTAAAATAACGACAAGTGATAATTCTTAGACGTAGAATGCTTTTTGTTTCGTTAAAGGCTAGGTTAGTTACCCGAAATCGATTAACATTATGTTGAACTTTGAAGCGTTCTAGATTACTTGATTGTTCATAAATACACTCCATCTAAAATATTCTAAAACGGGTAAATAGTGAAAAACAGATTATATACATAAGATATTACTTTATAAGCTGCAAACTTTTTTTTTTTTAGTAAAATTTATAGCGTGTGTAATTAAAATACAAACTGTCCTAAAAATAACCTAACTCTATGTATACATTCACTGAAGTCCTGTGCCTGTGGAAGAGTGCCCATAAGATTTTTAACGATTTTTTTCTTTTTCTAATGTCATTTAGAGCTAATGGCAATCCTTACTTGTTAAAAAATGTCAGAAAATAGTGGATGCGCTGTCCTTCTGTAAGGGATAAGGCACTTAGTTTTAGACTGTACATGTATCTTTTAATAACATAGTGTTGTATGTAATAATGTTCATACAAAGAATAAGAACTATTAAAATCCTTTATGTTTGATATAAAATGCTATGGAGGAAACAGAATTAATTGATTCTCCAACATTAAATTCTTTGGCAAGAATAAGCCGAGAAAGTAAGTCAAGTCGGTGGCGATACGATTTTTCGCGAGCTCTTCTCAAAATGGCCGCCAGCAAGTGTACCCGAGTGCGCTCGAGGGACTCACAATGTAGTCGCGGTAAATACCAGTGAGGCTAAGTTGGGTACGTTTGGATTGTGAAATAGCGCCGCAAACAAAAAACGTTTCAAACTGAAACTAAATGTTTTATGTGCTTCTCTGCTGTCAACCTTGCACCACAGCTAATGTGCAACACGTATATGAGTGAAATTCGAAAAGTTGGATACTTAACGACGATAATAGTTAAAATTTGTATGAAAGTTTTTCATGTCACAACGGAATACTTTTTAGTCAGTCAACTACGATTTAACGTGGTCTCTACCCGTATGTTAACATGCATATATTATTTGGCTGAAATCGAAACATGAGATAGATTCATGAGAGAGAATATAATTATGATGAAACTCTTACCTTGCTGCTCCGCAACAATAGGTCAAAACAAACAGTATAAGTATTAAAAAAATTAAAATCAAAAAATATTTATTTGTATGAATACGGTTCCACGGTCTTATGCAAATATAGGGATATGCGTTTTCAACCTGCATGCAGGTATACAAATTTTCAATGTTAAATTATAATACTTTGTCTAATGTAAAATTTATAATATTACGATTTCAAATCACAATACTTATATTATGTCAAATAAGCAATGATTATTACTAAGTAACATTTTTCTTGGAGCCATTTTGACAATTTTATATTATCTTATTTTCTAGTTTCATTTGTGTTTTCAAGCAGACACTCAATCTCCTCCACTTCCACACAAATCAGCATATATCACACATATGACATATGACATATCACATAGATAACCTATCACAAACACCACACAAGACGAAAACACGTTCCAAACTCTATGCGAGCACATTCACATTGGCAACACAAGCGTTCCCAAACAAAACAAACGACGTAATAGCTAACTTTTAAAGAAACCGTAAACTAACCGTACATTTTTTGAACATTATTCTCATATTTACCTCAATATATTTTATTTTTATTATATTTTTAAAACTGCAATAATGTCTCTAAAGAGCCAACAGTTTAACATATTTATGACGCTGACTATACAGAGTGGCTGTTTTACGATAGCTAAATTTAAACTTTTCAAATGCAACTTCGTTGAGTTTTTGAACAAAAGATTTGTAAGTATCTAATTAATTGAAATCCTACGTCAGTCATAACCAACTAGCTCTTAAGTCTCAAAAATAGGTCGTGCAGAATTTCTCATTTTTTTCAAACTTTATAGAGTGGCGAAGTCGAAACGGCAGTAGGCCGGAAGCGACTCATGGCTGAGTGCTTCTGAGCAATGAATAATCCAATAAGAGCTGATGACCAAACAGCAACCGAGAAAAAATTGGGACTTTCACAAGGTATCACAGAATTTATCACGAATTTTACTGCTGGTGGTTGGGCATTTCTATTTTTCGTTGTACCCAAAATTAATAAATTGTTACCAGGGAGTTAAAATTTAATGAATCAGGCGTTACTTTGCGGAGGTCCATATTAATGAACTAAAACAATTACTTTGCTCACCCGCGACCTTGCGCGACAAAGGTCGCGGGTGAGCAAAGTAATTGTTTTAGTTCATTTGAGTTAAAATTTGTCCGTCTGGTTACGTACTTTTTCAAGTCTTTACAATAAAAAAAAAACGTAACAAACCGGAACCATTCTTCACCTTCTTGTTAAACATTGTTAAACTTGTCCGCTTTGTTGTTTTTTTTATTGTAAAGGCAACCAAACGGACTAATTTTAACTACCTGTTAACAATTTCTTAATTTTTGGTACAACGAAAAATAGAAATGCCCGGTTGTACGAGTATTAGGCGAACGAATAGCGTTCAATAAGTTTCTCAAGAATATTTGACTATGATTGACAAGAGTTTTAATGCATTCGAGATTAAGGGTAGGTAAATATCCCAGTGTTCGACATTTTAATTCTAATAATCGACCCATTGCTTTTCGCTTTTATTGCTACGAATTAATATTCAAAGTGTCGGCTATTGGGACAGCGTCGGGCACTGGGGTATTTACCTTACATGGTTCCAGTTTGAACTTAGGTTTCGTTGCGAACTATGCTTTCTGCTGGCGTTCGTGTTGCCACAGTGTGCATGTCTCTGTATTTAGTTTTTTAATGGGTCCCACTGAAAAACAGCGTAGCGGCTTTCCACAACATTACGCTGAGTGGGACCCACTCTTTACCATTCGAGGTTATTTATTTGTATCTATTTCCGCCAAGTGTATTTTTTTATCAAATGTCTCTCTCTCACACTTTCTCTCTCTCTCTCTCTCTCTCTCATTTGGTCCATGTTCATATATTCATATTCATTTATTCGTTGCAACCATGGTATTACAAGATGAAAAATAAATGGGTATTTCAGTGCTACATGGACCCTGCTCGGGCGAAGTAACAACTTATCCTTAACTTATTCTAGATTAATGCTATTATTATTATTATTATTTTTTAATTTTTCTTAATACAATATAGTTAAGCAGTTATTCCTAAAATACAAATCAATCAATCAAATCAATCAATCTTATCAGACTCAGACTCAGAAATATTTATACAGAGTACAGCTATGATTATTCCGACGTGAAGTTCTCAATCCACACTGGGCCCACGTGAACTTCGGCCCAATCCTCTCATTCTGAGAGGAGGCCTGTGCCCTGCAGTGGGACGTATAATAGGCTGGGATAATGATGATGATGATTACGTTTTTTAGGATAGTTTCCTATGAACCGATATGGTTTCAAACACAATATGTTCACAACATGTCATGTTCAACGAACCTCAGTCATGTGGTAACATGGTTAATGTTAGTTCAAAAAGTAGTGACATGTTTTGGTCACAAGCTCCTAGTCTACATTTTTCGATAGCGTTTGGTTGCGTGTTCGCGTGACCCGGTACCGAAGTTAATCCTTAGCGGGAACTACTGAATAGTTGTCAGTTTACCTTTAATGAGTAAGTAAACAAATAAATTCAAGCAAATGTACAACTACTGAATTCACTCTAGAAACAATCTAATCCTTGCCTTGTAATTTTTAACCCCCGACACAAAAAGAGGGGTGTTATAAGTTTGACCGCTATGTGTGTGTGTCTGTCTGTCTGTGGCATCATAGCTCTTATTTAAGCGGGTGAACCGATTTGGATGCGGTTTTTTTTTAATAGAAAGCAGGTTTCTTGGCAATGGTTCTTAGATATGTTTAATCAAAATCGGTTTGGCCGTTTTAAAGTTATCAGCTCTTTTGTTAGCTGCGGAAGGGATCTTAGATGCTTAACGGGCATTGACTCAAACATAAGAGTGACATACTTAATTGCGTTGGGGGTTTTTAAATTTTTTAATTTACAGTTATAAAAAGTAGCTGAATCCCGCGACTCTATCTGCGGAGAACTTAATCATCGCTATCCCGTAGGAACTATGTTATTTTCCGGGAGAAAAAATGTTCGGTATGGTCCCAAAGGCAGATCATCGCCGTTCGCAAGATCGGCAATTTTTTGCTGATTTGGAACCATTTTGTGGCACACGCATGTTATTTTTATTATTGTTTTATTTTTACTTTATTGTTTTTTTTTAAAGTTTATATATGTTATTCTATGTTAACTATTTTTTATAAACCTAGCTCTAGTCAATTTATTGCAGTTCAAGAGAAAAGAGCCCTACGACAGATGGACGGACGAACGGACAGACAGACAGCAGAGTCGCAGTAATAGGGTTCTGTTGGCGCCTTTTTTGTACGGTAAAAAACCGTGACTCGAAAATCACCTTAAACTGGGAGATTTTTCATCTGCCCGCCTGATAGAAAGTTAGAGAAATGTTCAAAATACCCCGTTTCGATCTAGAAATACATTGAGCATCAGAGAGACCGTCGGAAATGTTTTGTTTTCAACAAATAGCCAACTGGCTATAAACTTTCTTCAATTGCAAAGCGAAAATGTAGCTTAAAATTTTGTGTACTTTGTAAACAGAAAAACAGATTTTATTTCGGCGACCATGTTGAATATGTTGAATAAAATATTAATTGAAATGTCTTAGTAGAATCTGGAAAAAATATAATATCATAGGTATCTTTCGCATTAGTTATTTGACCTGAGGCTGTATTGTCACCATCTTATACCGTTTGAAAGAAAGAAATAGCTTAATTTACAACCGCAATGACACACTCTATCTTTGGCTTTCGTGTTGCCTTTTTTTAGGGTTCCGTAGTCAACTAGGAACCCTTATAGTTTCGCCATGTCTGTCCGTCTGTCTGTCTGTCTGTCCGTCCGCGGCTAAGCTCAGAGACTGTTAGTACAAGAAAGCTGTAATTTGGCATGAATATATATATCAGTCACGCCGACAAAGTGATTAAATAAAAAAAAACAAAAAAAAATTTTTTTTAGGGTACCTCCCATAGACGTAAAGTGGGGGTGATTTTTTTTTCTCGACTAATCCTATAGTGTGGGGTATCATTGGATAGGTATTTGAAAATAAATAGGGATTTTTTAAAACAATTTTTTGATAAAGTGAATATTTTCGGAGATATTCACTCCGAAAGTTCAAAATAATGTGTGTCCCCCTCTAACTTTTGAACCGCACGTCTAAAAAATATGACAAAAATCACGTAAGTTAAACTTAATAAAAAATTTGTAGGAAAATTTTTTTCAACTTTATCAGTTGAGAAGTTTTTGTAAAAAAAAAATTCTAAACTAAGATTGTAATTTAACCGCCACTGCAAGCATTTTTTTCTTCAAGTACCTTTAAGATCACGCTAACAGTATCTTCTTTCAAATAAAAAAATATATTACATCTGAAAACAATCAAGATACGTACTAGTTCTAGTAGAATGCAGTTAGATTAGTTACCCAATTCGCCGATAGATGGCGCTGTACCGCCGACGTTGGGACCAAAACAACCACATTAATAAAGTATGCAAAGATTTTTTCGTACCTGCTACGGAACCCTATCTTGGGCGTGTCCGACACGCTCTTGGCCGGTTTTTAAAATATTGATGCGTCTTGTGATGTGTAAATATGTATTTTCTTTCTTTCTTTCTTTAAATAGTGAAGAAATAGTAGATGGGGACGGAAAATGATGGTGAAAGCGGCGTCAAGCGCCCGCGCGTTAGATAATAGGCCTGTGGAGACCCTGTATAACTCTCGGTCAATGAAATTGTGTCAGAGGAGTAGGTTCTGGTTTTGCTGAGCTATTCACACTTGATCGTAAAATGCTGTCATGTAACTATTTAGTGAGTTTTATTTGTATAATGCACTAGCTTTTGCCCGCGACTCCGTCCGCGTGGAATTAGTCAAGTCAAGCGTGCCTATAGAACTTTTACTTCAAAACCCCCCGATTTTGAAACATTCTTCCGTTCCGCTCCGCTCCTATTGGTGTTAGTGTGATGATATATAGCCTTTAGCCTTCCTCGATAAATGGGCTATCTAACACTGAAAGAATTTTTGAAATCAGAGCAGTAGTTCCTGAGATTAGCGCGTTCAACCAAACAAACAAACAAACAAACTCTTCAGCTTTATAATATTATAGTATAGATTTATGACTGTGTATTTGTAGATAAGTAAAATTGTAATCTGTTTTTTTTTAGGAAAAATGACTCTTGGCCTAAAAAAGTCATTTATAACTATAAATTGAAAATTTTAAGACGCAATTTGGTTACACGCATTTGAAAAATAAAGTAAATGCCTATTATGCGTCCAAGATCCCTTCCGCAGCTAGCAAAAGAGCTGATAACTTTGAAACAGCTGAACCAATTTTGATAAAACATGTCTAAGAACCAGCGCCAAGAAACCACCTTTTAAATAAAAAAAACCGCATCCGAATCAGTCCACCCGTTTAAGAGCTATGATGCCACAGACAGACAGACACACACACATAGTGGTCAAACTTATAACACCCCTCTTTTTGTGTCGGGGGTTAAAAAGAGCCCTTAACGGAATACTTATAAACTTTTGATTTTTAACTCAATTTTATCATGAAAATACAAAGGTGTTAAAGGTTTTTTGACGACCAGATGGCCTAGTGGTTAGAGAACCTGACTACGAAGCTTGAGGTCCCGGGTTCGATTCCCGTGTCGGGGCAGATATTTGCATGAAAAATACGAATGTTTGTTCTCGGGTCTTGGGTGTTTAATATGTATTTAAGTATGTATCTATCTATACAAGTATGTTTATCCGTTGCTTAGTACCCATAACACAAGCTTTGCTTAGCTTACTTTGGGACTAGGTCAATTGGTGTGAATTGTCCCATGATATTTATTTATTATTATTTTATTTATAAATATTTCAGTATTTAACAAGACACGTATCTTTAGGTAAGTCTTGGTAGCCTTGTGGTTTGACCTACTTACTTATGAGTTTATACCAAGCAGAGGGTCGTAGGTTCGAGCCCGGCCTCACACTGATAAGTTTTTCAGAATTTAAGTGCGAAATCACATTTGTCTACCATGAGATTTACGATGAAGCAAAACATCGTGGAATCTTCACATAGTTACGAAGAAATTCAATGGTGTGTGTGAAGTTCTCAATACGCACTGGGCCCGCGTGGGAAATAGGGCCCAAGCCCTCTCATTCAGAGAAAAGGCCTGTGCCCTGCACTGGGACGGGAACGGGATGATGAATCTTTTGGAATTACCATCAGGCGACTCATGCTCTTATCTTTGCCGGCTGTATTATAAAATAAAACCGGGCAAGTGCGAGTCGGACTCGTACGTGGAGGGTTCCGTACCTCTGTACAATGGTTTAAAAACAGTTCAGTAAAAATCTGCGGAATGTAAATGTGAAGCACTGAAATTGCGAACTAAGGTAGGTAAACATTCGAACTGCATAGGGTAGCTCGCGTTGCTTAGCAACTGACGGATGTCACCCTAGGCCGCCTAGCAACGCCTAACAACGCCTAGCAACCAAAAAACGCTGAAAAGTTTCTTTTATGACTATCCTTTAATTTTTAACCCCCGACATAAAAAAGGGGTGTTATAACTTATAAGTTTGAACGCTATGTGTGCCTGTCTGTGGCATCATAACTCGTAAACGGGTGAGCCAAATTGGATGCGATTTTTTTTATTTGAAAGCCGGTTTCTTGGCAATGGATCTTAGACATTTTGTATCAAAATTGGTCTAGCCGTTTCAAAGTTATCAGCTTTTCCGTACGCTGCGGAAGGGATCTCAGACGCATAGTGGGCATTTACTTCATTTTCAAACATATAAATGACCCTTAATTGCGTTGGGGGTTTTAAAAATTTTAAATTTACAGCTATTTACTTTGTTATTTTTAGTATTTGTTGTTATAGCGGCAGTAGTATTATGGCTCAAGAGAACAGAGCCCTGTGACAGACAAACAGACAGCGGAGTCTCAGTAATAGGGTCCCGTTGCACCCTTTGGGTACGGAACTCTAAAAAATTATCCACGCTAATTCGCGTGAGCATGGCGGGCTTATATCGCGTTCTATTTCCTCTCTTCCGGTAAACCTTAGCTCTCTGAATAGTTAATGAACTTTAATGGAATCATTTATTAAGCAAATAGGCTGTGAGCGTTATCGTCACGCTTTCACGGATATTGTGTTTAAGGACACATTAACATATAATTACGATTTTAATAGAGGCTGCCGTAAGCTGAATTTAAGATTAGTGTTGTAGAAGGCTAAAGCTAGTGTCCGGCCAAACATGCGATTTTGGTTTAAATTTCGGCAAGTTTCAGCGTTAAAATGGAGTTTTGGTTTTATTCAGCAGAAAATATAGGGGAGAGTAACCTGTATTGAACCGGCGCTTAAATTGGACCACTTCCGTATTTCTACCAAATTACACTATTTATTTACACTGGCAACAAAAAAATGAAGCGATGACGCAAAATTGCGTGTTTGAGGCGCTGTCATCGCTTAATTTTTTGTTGCCAGTGTAAATAAATAGTATGATTTGGTAGAAATACGGAAGTGGTCCAATTTAAGCGCTGGTTCAGTATAGCTTACTCTCCCTTACTTACCGAAAAAACAGGATTTGTATGTTCCATTAAAAGTAACCCTTTCTTTGTAACTGTGATCCGTAGACTATTCAAATTTCACTATCATCATCATCCCAGCTTATATACGTCCCACTGCAGGGCACAGGTCTCCTCTCACAATGAGAGGGCTTGGGCCGTAGTTCCCAAGCGGGCCCAGTGCGGATTGGAAACTTCACATACACCATTGAATTTCTTCGCAGGTGTATACAAGTTTACTCACGATGTTTTCCTTCACCGTAAAGCTCATGGTAAATTACAAATGTAATTTCGCACATAAATTCCGAAAAACTCAGAGGTGCGAGCCGGGATTTGAACTCACGAACCTCTCTTGAGAGGCCATAGATCAAACCACTAGGCCACCACGGCTTTGGTGCCATTCAAACTTGGCATACTAGTATCTATTTACCTATTTTTTATGTCAAATACTTAGGTACAGCCAAGTGTAAAAATATGGGGTACACCTAAATATGGGGTATATCGGGTGTACAACTGGCTCGTGATTATGTCATAGTTCTTAATTATGTCTTTGAATTAAGGTATGTATATACATAATTATGAGAGACAAAAATTATAGCCTGTTTTTATATTTAAAAGTATGTTGTTTATATCTATGTGTGTTTGATTTGTATATTAGGTTGTTTTTGTATACCTACTTAATGTTTGTTTATATTACTATTTAGTTTTATATATTTGCACCACCTGCTGTAATATATTCCTTGCTGTCGTCCTTTTGTAAAAATGTTGCATGGAATAGATCGCTCTGAAGCGATAAGGCCGCCTATGCTTACCGTATATATTTTTTTCCATGTACTTGTATGTATGTATGTAAACTCTTTATTGCACATAAAAAATAAAAATACAAATAAACAGAGAAGAGAACAAAGGCGAGCTTATCCCTAAAAAGGGATCCCTTCCAGCTAACCTAGTTAATAGAAGACAATTTAATATATAATGGATAAGCAGACAGTTAAAAATACGTGCGGTAAAAAGAAAAACAGAAATACTCAAAAGAGAAAGGAAAAAAAATAACAATAATAATAGTGATAACTAAATAAATACAAAAGAAAGTAAATACAAAATTATTTACATTAAATGCAACATAAAACACATAAAACATATTACAAAAACATATTACAAAAGCGGACACAATCTCGCCTCAGATGTCAGTGTCAAGCCATAATTTCTTTAACCTCTCCCTGAACGAGGCCACAGACGGAGGTTCCCTTAAAGACAAAGGCAAATCGTTCCACAGCTTGACAGAATGGAAAGTGAAAGATTTAGCATAAGAGCGCGCGTTGTTAGGCGGGAAGGCAAGTGTAAGTTTGGAACTCGACCGCAAACGGTGTCCGCTTCCAGTGGCCATGTAGCTAAATCTTTCAGATAAGTAAGAAGAAGAAGCAGGATTAAACAGGACATTATAAAGAAGGCAAAGAGTATGAATGTCTCTGCGACGACGAATAGGTAGCCAATGAAGCTGTTCGCGGAAGTGGGAGACATGATCATACTTACGAAGACCATAAATGTACCTGATACACACATTCTGCAGACGTTCCAGCCTATCAAGCAACTCCTCTCTTAGGTCAATAAAAGCAACATCACCATAATCGAGGAGAGGCAAGAGTAGAGAACGAGCAAGAGTAAGTTTTGTTTGAAACGGAAAAAAGTTCTGCAGACGTCTCAGGGAGTGAAGTGATGCAAAAAGCTTGCGGTTAACCTCATTTATATGAGCAGTCCAAGAAAGAGTTTGGTCCATGATAATACCCAAATTCTTAACCGTACTTGACAACGGGATCGTAGTCCCTCCAAATAAGATTGACTAGACTTGTTTTGATTGATAGACTTGTTGACAATACAGTGTTTTTTTTTGTGGTGGACAATAAAGAGTCATTGTATTGCATTGTATATTTTTGCATTTGACTGTAAGTATTTGTATATGAAGTTTGAAGAGTCCGTTGATCCTCATCTGCACTTTACATTTAGGTGAAATAAAAAATCACGGGTCAGTTTTGTACAAAAAAATGTCATTTCAATTTAACTACTTCCTTATGCGTCACGCGAACGAAGGCGGGGGTACGTAAACGTTAGTCAAACCATAATAGCAATCACGCTAATAGTTTTATTATTTAATCACCCTGTTTAATAGGGCGTTAATAATTTGCGGGATAACTCGTGTACCGAGTACACAGCACACCAACTGGTGCAAAATTTACGACCACCCATATTGCTATTGGTCTAGATGTTGATAATCTCTTGGTAATGTGTTTGCGATCGCTACGAGTAGCATAACTATACTCTAAGTAGCATTAGGATGCCAATTCGTCATAAAATAATTTATACTAATATTATAAAGCTGAAGAGTTTGTTTGTTTATTTGGTTGAACGCGCTAATCTCAGGAACTACTGCTCCGATTTGAAAAATTCTTTCAGTGTTAGATAGCCCATTTATCGAGGACTTATGAGATTCTGGTACACCTATATCGCCGCCTCCGGCGAATAAAATGATAATCGCAAAAACGTAACTTTTCAGGAAAAATAAAAAACACATTTTTGCCAATTACTTCTAAACAAGTGGACGTAAACTGATGATAGTCAGCGTTACGGAAAGCTAATTTTATAAGAATTCTTCTTTTTTTAGTGTCACTTATATAATACATATTAAAAAGGAGTTATTTAAAAAATTAGAAGTTAGTGGAAATCGATCATCATCTGTGATTTATAAAGTCGATTATCATTTTATTCCTGCTTTTTCAAGGGTTTAAAATACGTATTGTATGGTTGTTTTATCATTTTATTCTATTATTTTTGAGGTTCGATTAGTAAAAATAATAGTTACATATCATCTTATTCTCGTTAATATTGTGAAATTTGTTTTATGATAATGTAATTTATCTGGTATTGCAGTGAAACAATAACATGGTAATCAACTTTGGCTTTATTTCAATTATTAGGTTAAAATTAACAGAATCTCGAAAAAAACTAAAACAATACAATTTATTAGGTACTTATTACTTGATTATTATTCTTGATCATCATCTTCATCATCATTATTCATTTCAGAGTTCTTTACATAAGTCAAGGACTCATAAAAAGCATGATAGTAGCTTGAAATATCACCTGCCTTACAAAGGCTAATCAGGTCGTCGCATAATTATAATTGGCAAGAGCTGGGTGTATAATACTGGTCTGGTAGTTCGGTTTCAAGGACAGGGCTTGGGCTGACTATAGATTTAAGTGTCTGTCTGGTACCTCGCATGCTTCTTAATTTTTGGATTGACTCGGTGTTTATTCGGAAATCATAATTATACTGTAAAATTGAGGGCTGTGTCCATGATACTTTTTGCCCTACCTCATTTTTGACCCAATTTTTATTATTTATTAGTTCTTTTATGTTATAAAACTCCTTTTGAAGCATTTCTTTAACGTTGTACTTTTCTCCGTTGACTTTTGCGTTCATAATGATTGCGTACATCTGGTCCGGGGTGTACACGACTCTATTTTTTAATTCTCTTTCAATGTTGGCGTGCACAGAGTTCTCCCTCACTCTGGCCATCGTTGTCAAGACTGTGATGGATAGGACTCTGAAGGTCAGGACTTTGGTGGCTGGGAGTGTACTGCTCAAGACTATGATGGGCAAGAGTTTGATGTGGACTGTAATCGGGACTCTGATGGGCAGAACTGCGACGAACAGGACTTTGGTGAACCAAGCTCTCACCGTCAAGACTGTGACGGGCAGATCTCTGAGGGTCAGGACTTTGATGGTTGGGAGTGTACTGCTCAGGAATATGATTGACAAGAGTTTGATGGGCTGAACTCTGATCGGAACTCTGATGGGCAGGACTGCAACGGACAGGACTTTGGTGAACCGGGCTCTCATTGCCAAAACTGTGACAGGGAGGACTCTGAGGGCCAGGACTCTGGTGGGCAGGTCTATACGTCATGCTTGAATTACCGATAATCGTTTTATCTGAGAGTACACTGCTATAATTACTATTCCTCTGTAATGTTTCATCTAAATCATTACCGTCAAAAGGCGACGCTAGTTCTTGTTCTCGGTTATCAAAAATACCTATAGAATTAGACGATGTTGACGGCTGAGCGTCGTTAAGGAATATTTGACTCAGACATCGTTTTGAATTCTTATGAGAGGGTCCTATACATTCATGTGTTGAGGTTGGTGTCAAATCAATAGAACAATTAGTGTTTGTTTCTGGAGTTCCCTTAAGTTGTTGATAAACGATTGAAGGTGATGCTATAAAATTCACAGAATTCAATACGAGGGAAATGTTCGATATATTTGATGGAGTGCTTATTATATTTTGAGAGGCTTTATCTAAATAATCTGAGTCTCCTCCAATGCTCGAAGAACTCTTACTGCGCTGTAAATTTTGAAATCTCTCTAGGCTAGGCAAATATTCAGACACATCTGGTGAGAAATATTGGTTCAATTCAGAATCATTTTCGTCGCAATATTTTTTTTCTCTAGATATTTGTCTTAAATCATATATATGATTCGTAAGTCACTACATTTTTATCCGTCGCAGTTTATTCATAATATTCATTAAACGCGATGTCCTTTGTTTGTTCATTGTCACTCACTTCACTTATACTCCAATCACACCAATAATTATTGTATAGTTTTAGAAATCGAACACTAAAAAGCCGACACAATGTTTTCGCGAGCCGGTTTGAAATCACATTGAGCGGCAGTTTGTTATTGTAAATAAACATTGCCACGTACCCTTAGCACTTGGCATGTCGATATAGACCATTGCAATTTACATTCGACCCGTGCAATGTGACAAAAGGATATGGCAAGACGTTTTAGAGTTCCGTTTCAAATGCGTAGTTTTGGTGAGCGCCATTGCACGAACAGTATTTAGCGGTTTGCGACGAGAATAAAAAGATAACTGCGCATATCATTACTTAGCGATCTAATTTTGACGAGAACATAATAATATAGATGTTTGTCATGCGATGAGCTTTCAGTATTTTATGATAAAATTATTACACACTTTTATTCTAGTTACAAGGTATATAAATAAAAAAATTGAAAAGTATTGTATTATGTTTCAATTTTGTCATTTACCGTACAAAAATTACGAAAAAAATTGAGCTGGTGCATTGGCACCTACGGATTCCAAATATGGCATAAAAATAAAATTAAGATAATGGTGGTTATCATTTTGTTCTCCGGAGCCGGCGATATGTGTTGTTATAGCGCCCACAGTATCCTACTTCCTAATAATATTATTTGTAAGTATGAATGGATGGATGGATGTTTGTTACTCTTTCACGCTAAAACGATTTGACGGATTCTGATGAAATTTGGCACACAGATAGTTTACAATCCGGATTAACATGTAGGATACTTTTTATCCCGGAAAATTGCATAGTTCCCGCGGGAGTCGCGGGCAGCAGCTTGTTTTATATAATCGTTAAAATTTTCAAGTGTCTTGCTATCACGGTTCAGGAGATAGAGCCTGACAGACAGACAGCGGAGTCTGAGTAATAGGGTCTCGTTGGCCCCTTTTGGGTAAAGAACACAAAAAAAGTAGTACGGCTTGAGAACTTCTTTTGTTTTCGTCGAAAAAGGATGCTACTGAAATCTACACGCCACGTCATTAGGCTAGCACTGAAAAATGTCGTACCCAACGTATTATTGTGAAGGGGGAAATATTTTTCCTACGTTCCATGTTACTATCATTAAAATTAATGAATGCGTATTTCCCCAACTTACGTCGTTTTGCATGTGGAGTGACAAGTTGATGATACTTAAAGTTTTTATACGATACTGGGTACATTAATTAAGAGACGGCATTTTAGGGTACCGTAACCAAAAGGTACAACGGGACACTATGGTGGTATGGTTACACAGGGTTGTATCTTTTGGACAAAATACATATTTAACTATTTTTAACACATTTAAACATGTAAATCTTTTATATATTTTTATTTGACGACCGGAAGGCTTAGAGAACCTGACTAGGGAGCTTGAGGTCCCGGGTTCGATTCTCGGTCGGGGCATATTTGTGTGAAAGATACGAATGTTTGTGCTCGAGTCTTGGATGCTTTAATGTATTTAAGTATATTGTATTATAATTATAAGTATGTTTATTCGTTGTCTAGTACCCATAGTGAAAGTTTTGCTTAGTTTGGGACTAGGTCAATTGGTGTCAATCGGCCCATGAGTTATTTGTTTTATTTCTTTATTTATTTCAAGGAGCTCGGAAATTGTTCTAACGACATCAACAAAATATATGCTATTTGGTTTGTGAGGACAAACAATCGATCTAGCTTGGTTTTTGTCTCCGAGAAAATGTGTGCTGCCAAGATTAAGCCCCAGCAAAAGCTCGCCTCATCTACCTACACTGCGTCTTTCGGTCCGTGAACGCCATTCAAGAACGTTTCGGTCTCATCGGCCATCAGTTCTACGAGCGACCGGAATTCTAGGAGCAGGTGCGGGTACCAGTTGAAGCTTGCCTCATCATCATCATCCCAAGCTATATACTTTCCACTGCAGGACAAAGGCCTCCTCTCAGAAGTAATCTGTGTTCTTCTTTTCTTTTGTTTCACATATTTTGTACTAGGTGTAAAATTTCGCCTTGCGTAGATGGTCCTTCTGAAAGCACTGGCAGTTTAAAAAAAGTGAATGCAAACGGGCCCTTTGCGGCCTAGGTACTTGCAGAATAAACGTTTTTTTTTTAATTATCCCTATATAACAGTGACGAATGTAAATTCACATTTTACACACGCCACTATAGCAACAAAATAAAAAAGTTAAAGCAATTTAAGTTTACTTAGTAAGATTGTACGGAACCCATAATGTGCGGGTCGGTTCGACTCGCACTTCGCAGGTTTTTTTTACTAAAAATATAGACAAGTTCAGCTGTTCCTTTTCTGCTCTATAATTACAATTCGCATTAAAATGAGATGGCATTAAAAAGTTTGATGGTAAGGTGGCTTTTTTAGGCCACTTATAATTTTTGTAGTTTTATAGTCATAATTATGAGTATACGTGACTAAAATTATGTTCTAAGTTACACCTGGGATATTTAAGAAATATCTTTGTGAATGAATTCGTGAAGAATATAAGACGCGTTAACATTTGATGTGTTATTTTTGATAATTGGGTCTATATGAAATATACTTTATATTTCGTTTGTTGATTTATGTAGAAGTGGAGGAGGGTCGGTCTTCCGCATGAAAACAAATAAGTGTCATATAGACGTTGTTTACCTGTACGTGTGAATACAGAGCAGCGTAGTACAGTGCTGTTTACGATTATAAAAGTCAGGGACGACTCGCCAGTTTTAATCTTCGGAAGACCATCTTTAGGGATCTCACGACAAATAAAGGCGATCTTAAGAACGAACGCTAATTCAGTGAAATCGTCTTTTGTATTCATTTTCATTGTATTACTTAGGCTTAGCTACTAATTCTTACTATTTCCTTCTAAATGCGAAAATTTGTGAGTGCTTGAAATTTTTTTTTTATGTGTGTGTGTGTGCTTGCGTGCAGACGTTTGTGCGAGCATGCGTGCGTACGTGCATGTGTGCGTGCGTTTATATAAATTCAGTATTAGCAGAGCTCTGCTTCTAAGCAAAATGTACGTAGTGTGGAGGTCATAGTACATTATGTCTTTGGGACCACTTTTATCTTTAATATTTTTTTTATTGTTTTCTGTTGCAGCGGCAATAGAAATTACACCATGCATAAATAAATAAATAAATAAATAAATAAATATTAGGGGACAATCTTACACAAATCGATCTAGTCCCAAACTAAGCAAAGCTTGTACTATGGGTACTAGACGACGATAAACATACTTATATAGATAAATAAATACTTAAATACATAGAAAACATCCATAACTCAGGAACAAATATTCGTGTTCATTACACAAATAAATGCCCTTACCGGGATTTGAACCCAGGACCTCTTGCTTCGTAGGCAGGGTCACTACCAACTAGGCTAAAGCGGTCGTTATAAATTTCAGCTGTTAATCATTACGATTATTGAGATACTGCCATGTCTCAGACAGAGCGATAGACGGACAGTGTAGCGTCATTAATACGGTTCCATTTGTCACCCTTCGGGTACCTACATATGGGGTAGGTATACAAAAAAATCTAGAACCTTAGTAATATATCCGCAGAGACCAGTACATGATTTAGAGAAAATTGATACTAAAACCCGGTGGGATATAGCTCCGGTTTTACGATGGTATTGAATTTAGTGGCGCGCAAATCACTGGGGCGGCCTTGCGTTTGACATTGTTTAGGACAGATTCTCCTAATCTTCCGCTATTATCTGTCGGTTTGAGCACAAATATAGTGAAAAAAGAGTGAAAAAACTTATTCTTTAAAGAATTTCTAATAGGGATGTTGACACCATTAAAAAATAATTCGAAGACACGACTCCAGTAAAAAACGCTTTATTTTAGCCCTAAAACCAGATAAGTTTTCGATTAACTAAATCCCGAGATGTAGCTTCATTGTGCATCTTCTATCGCATGTACAACGGAGAGTGCTCCGAGGAGTTGTTCGGGTTGATCCCTGCCGCATCCTTCCGCCATCGGCCTACGCGACAACACTTCCATCCTCACCATCTGGATGGTTGGCTGTCTTCTACTGTGCGTTTTTCCAGAAATTTCCTGCCTCGAACAGCTAAGCTCTGGAATGAAGTACCTGCTGCGGTGTTCCCGGACCGATATTATTATGACCTTCAAGCTTTCAAAAAAAGAGCGTACTCCTACCTAAAAGGCCGGCAACGCACTTGTGACTCTTCTGGTGTCGCAGGTGTCCATGGGCGACGGTAATCGTTTACCATCAGGCGATCCGTCTACTCGTTTGCCCCCTATTTCATAAAAAAAAAAAAAAAAATTAACTGCAAAATTAGATTTTTTGTTGCTTTAAAACTAATAAATAGTTAGTTGATTGAGTTGGGGAATCTATTGCTATTCAAACTCTATGGGAGAATTGTGTTTAGACAGCTCATAAAAAGTACGTCAGTTGAGTGGTGGTGTCAACCAACATTCGTATTCTTTCAATTGGACTACTTCCTCTTATCTTCCTACTTCGCAAAGCTCAATTTAGATTTGCATGAAAACTCGTGCAAGTTGCAATACATTACGCGAGTGTAAAGCGAACGAGTTTGAAGTGGTCAATCGAGCGCCGCAGTGTACCTATATATTTGAACGATTTTTCGTGCAGATCTTAATTGTGCTCAAGTACTATGTTATGGTTTTGCTGTCGGTTGCGAAGTAGCAAGTTTAAAGGTGGTCGTTCAATTCTTTCGCATATGAAATTCCCTGAGAATTTAATTTCAAACACCGACACAAACACAGCATAAACGTATCCATAATCATTAGCAAATCATGGCCTAAAATAGATTGTTGGTTCGCGTATCCGTGCGAATGTGAGTAAATTTGTCAAATATTGTATTTTGATTGAATGCTGCTTGCTGGACTGTTTTTTGGTTGCCAAAACGAAATTTGCTTGAAAGCAAAATTTCGTACGGAAAAACTATTCTGTTCCTGACATTTAGTGCACATGTTCACTTTTCACTAACAAAGCATCGGTTTACAGACGATGAAATATGTACAAGCCGGAGATCGAGACTACTTTAAAAAAATAGGATTTATTTTATAAGTTGAAACAAATGCCGTCGGAGGAGTAAAGCAGGCAATTTATTTAAATAAAAAACGGCGCTCTGGTACATCTTATTAAAGAAACAGAAAAGTCGGCTTCTACTTATTAAATATTTTCTTTTAGGTGTTTTTTCCAATTAAATACTCTTTTGGGGAGGCTTTTTTTGTAGTGGACGTCTTTCGGCTGATATGGTAAGTTATTCCTAGCTCCTAGTTAAGATTGGTAACTACTAGGCCGTTTGTAATTATTACTTGATTTTGAAGGTAGAATTTCGTACAAAGTCAGAGCAGCAGTTCGAGGTTAGGTTAGGTTATATTAGGTTATTGGCGTTGGATGCGGATGGCGCTGGACCGATCTGTTTGGCGTGCCTTGGGAGTCATAATCGACCAAAATAATGATGATAATGAAATACTTGTTTATGACACCATGTACGAGCACGGCAATACAACGACAATGGCGCCGCTGTACTGACGCCGCGTCAATACTTATTGCTGTGTTTGTAAACGCTGTTATGTAGCTTAATAGACCTTTACACTATCGCTCTGTTGCCGCATTACTGACGTGATGTCACTGATGCTATAGCCACGTTGCTGGGAAACCCACCTTAAGGGTTGTTCTAATCCCATCATAGTAATTAGCCAGGAACTAATGACCCGCCCCTTGGTTTTGCTAAGGGTTTAGTTAATCGAATTATAACACCTTAATCTTCTTTGTACCTAGTAGTAGAACGTAAATTTTTTGTCTATTTTCTTTGATCGTAAATCAACTTTTATACTAATGGACTACAATCGGTTTACCTTTTTATAATGGATACCATTTTTTTAAAGATTGAATTAATTAATTAATCTATTATTGCCACCAAAAACAAAATTGCATTGCTCTTCTTTATCATGTTGGAATATAATTGGCCTATTGCAACATAATATTTTGTAGGCTCCACAAAGTGCTCTATTTGTGTATAATTTGTCTGCACAACTACACCAATTCCCTAAAGACCCCGCAGTATGGGAAATCCTTAAAAGCCAGCAAGCGTCCAATAACATTATAATCCACACTTTTTACGTGCCTCTCAGAAGTGCTTAGTTTATTCTCATGAATAATAAGACGCGTAAAACGCCCCAAACCCTTGGTATGGTTTTTTTCGTTGACTTCTCATCTCTATGTGTAAGGAGCGTGACTATGTTTTATTTATATTTCTGGAAACAGGATGAGAACGTTTCGTTTTTGGCGCTAGAAAGTTTTTTGGGGTAAATTTACGTCATAAGCGCCCGTGTTTTTCTGTCTACTTAATAAATGTAAAGCTTAAACTTTGTTTCTTTTTTTTATTCTTCTGTCTTTTGTTCCTACTGTTTAAGTTATCTTCGTCAGAACGTCTTTTGTCTAGATTAAGACACTGAATTAAATTAGGTCACATCCATTTACCGCTACTATATCGCGAACTTGGATAGTTTTGTGCTATTACAGACTGATGAGTTTTCCAAATGCGAAGTTATAATGAAAGTTGAATGTCAATATTATACATTTTATTATTTTATAGCGTCTTAAAATGTAATCTTACCATGTCGCTTCCGTTCTCAAAATACGTTTGGTAAATCAAAAAATTTTGTGTTCACTTGGAATGATAAAATTAACAAGGATAGGTAACAAATAAAGTCTATAATGCTTACGGATTTTAGGTTTTACGTATCGGTAATTAATCTGATTTTCATACTGACCAGTAATTGATCTCTTTCATACGTTTTAATAACAGTCCCCCTCTCCCTTGAGTAGCCCTAGTTGTATTTATATTGTAATTGTTCATATTATTACTAGCTTGTGCCCTTCGTCCGCGTAGAATTCAAAATTGTGGTGAAGCTTCTTCATCTCTTGGTTATAACCTTAATTTAAACCAAATTTGAAGAGTCTAATATTCAGAGATACGGAGACAGGGTCATTTTGAATCGAACATCCAGTTCCCGTTTATTTCCTATCTCGTTAGAATTACGAGAAACCCATCCTCATTCCTTGCCTATATTCTAGGGCCATGGACTGGGCGTGGATGAGTCAATCAGTCAGCAAATCAGGACTTGTCTTTTCATGTGTATGGATAATATGACAGAAATCAATTATATGTATTTGCACTATTTTGCTGTTAAATTACCTAAATACTAATAAGTATGCAACGCAATAATGGCTTAATTGGCTGCTTTTCAAGAAGTCCAATCAACAAGAATTATCACCTAACGGCACCGTCTGCTCCTTAAATTTCATAGCATTGTGAAATAATAATTTCAGATATCTCTGTCATCATCATGGTCAACATGTCCATTGATGTTTTCAAAGTAGACACATATACATAACTATGCGCTGATTTTGTGCTGCGCAAACATAAAACGAATCAGATCACTGACCTCGCCTTGTTTAGGTGTACGAGCGTTATTTACATCCACTGATGAAATTTTAATGACCATGTTGAGTTTATGAGCTGCGCGTGACATTGTACTGGCAATAAAGTGGATCTCAATTTAGACTGAGGCTTCAAGGGACGAGCGCTGCTCTTTTAATAAATTTAAGACCTTCTTTACCTGTCCCATCATTTATAAAATTTTCGAGTTAATTAACAAAATGTGGGAATGGTTTTCATCAGAAACGTTAATTTCAACTATGGATTTTGCTTATGTTATAGATTAGATACGGCTAAGATACCTTGTTTACCTGATGTTGAATATCTTAAGCTTCACAGTGGTAAAAACAACTTAAATGGAATCATTTTCATTTGGAACTTGGGACAGACCTAGAGCAGCATCTGAAGCGGCCGAAAAAGCGAAAGCACTCAAATACAGAGGTCTAGGTACCACATACGACTTTGTCCCATTCAGTGTCGAGACCCTTGGTCCGTGAGGTCCTAGCGCTGTGATACAGAAATGTTGAAGAGGTTAGTCGACGCCACAGGAGACCGATGAGCTGGTAGCTTCCTCGGACAAAGAATTAATTTAGCTATTCAAAGAGGTAACGCTGCCAGTACCGTATCTTGGAACCTTACCTTACTTAAACAAGAATATAACGCGCTATCCAAGAACGTTGAGGTACAGTCAACCAATTTGATTTCTAGGCCATTGTAGAACCTTGTCGCATACTAATAGATAGTTACAATGTCAGTGCAGGTCAAAGGATTATCAACTTTCCGATGACAACATGCAATAAACGTAAAGATTTTATAAACGTTTTCGCTCTATATGGCATACTTCACGCAATAATCACTGTCGTAGAAGATAAACAAATTAATTCATTATGACATGGTTCTATAGTGGCCTAGGAATCAAATTGGTTGACTGTACGTACAACGGCATTCAAGATGACGCATTAACTTCGTCTGCAATCAATAGATGGCGCTGATCGAGCGGTGTGCTTTAAAATATTACCGTAAACTTTTTTCGTGGTTTTCTAACAAGGGCGACGCCGAGAGTTCCAGCTAATTATTTATTTTATTTATTTACCCTATCATATGGCATATGAAGCAGGGGATTGTGGGTTCAATTCGGAATTTATGTGCGAAATAACATTTGAAATTTACCATGAGCTTTACGATGAAGGAAACCTGCATAACCTGCGAAGAAATTCAATGGTGTGTGTGAAGTTCCCAATCCGCATTGGGCGCTCGTGGGAACTACGGCCCAACCCCTCCCATTCTGAGAGGAGGCCTGTGCCCTGCAGTGGGACGTATAGAGGCTGGGATGATGATGATGGTGATGAATAGTTACATGAAGAAGTTTATACAGTCTTCCAGGTTTTTGAACAAATCTTGCTCTAATTTGCTTTGTGCTTCTTTGCTGAAAGAAGACCCGGAAGACCGGGCGTTCTTAATTTTATCACAAGTATCTAGTTTTATTGTTGTTAGCTGTGATTCTTTATTGCCTAAAATTATGTGGTGGTGGTTCTAAAGGCACGTTTTATGTTTCGTTTTCTTACTTTGTAAAGGTAGACAAAGAGGCTCCCGTAACAAGGCTACAGTTTCATTGAGGGAGCATTTTGATCAGAATGAAGCTTTATTTGTTTAGCTGTCCACCCCGCTACACAAGGGTGTATTGATGACGAAAGTGAAACTAAATCTTACCTCCATGCACTTAATTGATTCTATTATGAAGATTTATCAACCCAATTTGTTTTATTTTTTCATACAATCTTAAATCGTTGAAACATTTTTTTCATACAAACCTTGTTCTGACAATTGCAAACGAAAGGAAAAATAATTAGCCAAATAAGTGCCAGCTGTTCTAAAGTGATGCGCATACATAAAATTATAATATATTTGCCGTTAATTTTATTGATTTAGGTCCTGGTTTATTTAATTTTAATAAATCAGTGTTGGAGAAATAAGATTTTGTTAAAAAATTTAGTTTCATTGCAAGCTTTTTCGCTGACTGTACTTTTTGTTGACTGTACTTGGATTGTCATCTAACCTACATAAGTAAACCAAATTTCCAATTAATCCGACCACTGGAAGTGTGTCAAATTCTACTTCCAAGATTTGACTCGTACCTACATACATACAAACATACATTACAAATTAATAAAAAAGGTTTAAAATAGCGTAAATTGTACCAAGCATAATAATAAAACACGGCGTAGGTGAGCCGATATGGATTTATTTTGTATGAATTGACATGTCTTGAACTCATTTACAATAACTATACCAGTTTCAATGATAACAAAGGACGTAAGAGTCTTAATCATATTATTGATTAGAAATATTAAAAATAAAAGACATGCAATTTCACTAAGTTCAAATATCTTGTCCTATCAAATTTTGTTCATTTCAAATAATCAAAATGGTACATTAACTGAAATTGAAAACTAAACTAAAGACATTTATTCTACCTACCTACATCCACAATCTGTTGTTTGTCCTATCGCGTATATTGGTTTGTTATAACCCTTTTCTGAATAAGTAATCCTGTACGCAAAACTGAAAATTTAAAACGAATTTACCAAATATGGTTCCCACTTAACCTATTTATACACTAGATAGAGCTTCGCCGGCATGAAAACGTCCCGAAAAATATAAGCCAACTGCTGGCTTATATGTCATTTGCTTCATTTCAGTTTGAATGACGTAACGCGATCGTAATATGAAGCTGTCAAATAGATTTTTGGACGTTTTGTATCGCAATGTTTGCTACTGACACTCTATCTAGTGCATAAATAATCTAAGAGTTCCCATTATCTGCGAGTACGATCGAAATAAGAATAAGATGGCTATTGCTGTTATTTTTAATCACGGTAAGCCAATATTTATTGTAACAGGATTTTTTTTTTTTATAAAATACTCAGAAATTATTTACAAGCTTTACCTCGTGGCATTGAGTACTTTGATATTATTATATTATGCTTTAACTAATTTTCCATTCATGGTTACAATTAGAAGATACAGTACAGGTAACTTGTAAATCCATATAGATACTTACTTATTAGATTATCTTCTAATATATAAAAATCACGTGTCACGGTGTTTGTTATCGAACTCCTCCGAAAAAACGGCTTGACCGATTTTTACGCTTTTTTCTCTATACTCGGTAGGTCTGAGAATAGGTTATAGGCTATTTTTTATATATCCCTATTCTTCGCGAACGGCGAAGCGGGCAACAACTAGTCAGTTAATAAAATTCAATAATGTATAATTTTCTTCCTTGTAGTTGTATTAAATGAAACTTATTTTCCAAGATACTAAATTAGACTGCGAAAATACGTAGCAACAATGTTATCAAATGAGGCAGCACATTGGAATTCATACGAAACAAATCTCTTGTGTCCAGTTAGTAGATTACACGCTTCAAAATACCACAAAGTGTTTCAGAGAGACTCATAGTGGTGCTTTTGTTTTTTCAAGGAAATAAATAAGCTGGAAATTGTAACATAAATGAAGTAATGTTAGAAAAAGAAATGCTACATTACTAATTTCAAGAAAATAATTATGTTATCCTTGATAGTAAAAACCAAAGAAACAAGTTAATCACAATGCGACACAATGTATTTTTTAGGAGTAAGGCACTTTAGTGTTCTTTTAGTCTTATAAGGAGCATACAAACATACAATCATTATTTTTGACATCCCGTTTCTTCTTCGATTAATCTTATCCTATTGTATCCTACTAATACCTATTATAAATGGGAAAGTTTGTCAAGGTGTTTGAATGCTTATTGGTTAATCACACAATAACGGCCTAACGGATATGGATTTACTTTGGCGAACAGATGGTCAACAATCTTGATTGAAAGATATTTTACTTAAGGTGGAACGGCACGTTAGCTCTCTGTAAAAGTCCCGTTAGATGGCGTTGTAATCAAAATGTCGAAATGTTCATGGTTTTTTGTGGTTTTTAGAGTATACTTACAATACCAATGGTTAATTTTATTATTTGCGAAATCAATTTTGAACGGCCGATTTTTCGAGACTACAGTCGAATGACAAAAGTGTGTCAATTCTGAGAAAATCTGGTACAACTTTAGGCGTCATTTACAGCCTTATACGGACACTAGAGCCTCACACACACATGCAAATGGACAGCGCCAACTAGCGAAAATCTTTTGCGACACTTTTCTAGGCTGTTGGAGTTACCTACAACATAATATTCACATTTTTTGTCGGGTCCCGAAATTTTGTATCAACTGTACTTTTGCCTTAAAATTTTCAATTTTCTAGGTAAACATAAGTGTATCACATGGCATAAAATAGATGAAACGTGATAGAGTCTAAGGAAACTAGTCTAATGTGATTTTTGGCTTTGAAGTTGGAAACTCACGAGTATGATATCGTGCTCAAGTTGGTAACCATATCGGATGCTCTCGTTTACATACTTCATGATAATTATTGCGTTGCATGCGAGTGTCACAACTATCTCTTTGAATTTTAGATAGGTGCTGTTCCCGTGCTGGAAGTTAACTTTCGAGGACTTGGCTTGGTGATGCATGCGGTAATATTTTGCATGGTCACTGTGCAAAGCTGAGAAGGACGGAAGGTCCATGCTGCGTGTAGGCAATTACCAAGTGTGCAAACATGGTGTGCAGATTATTTGGTTGCTATGCTTTCAATCCATAGCTTTAAAAGGTAAGGTAAGATAGCAGGAATATGGTGCATTTCATAGCACAGTCCATGTGGCACCCAGTAGGTCAGACGGGCAACAGCACCGTTGAAACTGTCGGCACGTAGAAACCTACGGGAAATGGCACGAGTGCTCACAGACGGAGAGTACCTAACATCATCATCATTGTTATGAAATGTATTGAGTATCGGATTTAGGGCGTATTTTCCTCATAAATTTCGGGTTCTTCTCGGAGTATCTCAAGACTGGTACTGCTGTATTCGTAGACAATACTTCTTCATTATTATGCTTTATTGCTGAACTGTCTGGCCTGTACCGTTTCATACCAGTAATGTATTCAAGCGTATTGCTGCTAGATGTAAGCAAAATACTATGAAGACAAAGAAAAGAACTATGCTTGCATCACACCGTGAATACGCTTGCTAGCCTTTCTTATTATTCCCTCTTATATCATTTGGATCCGGTGAAATTTGTTTTGGAGTTTTGACTTTACTTGTTCAGTCTTGTAATCAAAATTAATATTATACATGGTTCAGTCATAACTTTGAACCTAGCCAATTAGGTGTACCCAGTATTCGTATAAGTATAGTTATTCTATACAAATTCTTATAAAATAGTAGGAATACTGGGAATACACTTACTTCCTTATATAGAATATGGAACACGACTCCAAAACAAATTCGGATATCATAATCTGAACGGTATTCTTTCTGCATTTCAACCAATTGGTAGGAAACGTTGAGATTCCCGCGAATTGGGGGTGGATCCGACTATTTCTATTATAATTCATAATTTATGAATTTCTATTTATAGAAATACTGGGACTGATTCTCCCACTATTTCTATTGCATGCGGCGGTGGCGACATAAGAAAAATATCACTGTTATATAATGACGGCGGTATTTTTGCCGCAATGAAAATTGGGATACCTACTCATTTCGGAAAAAACTGTTGTCCCACTTTTTATATTTTGTATTTCCATGGAAATAGTGGGATACACCCCGAATTGGTCGATATACCAAGTCTTTAGCCTTCTGTATTGTATAAATATACTTACACAAAATACTTACCTATTTACTCAATCGATGAATAGCTTGACCGACGACAGGATAAAGCGGGACTCCTTCGGTGCATACATTCTATCCCCTTCTTTCCCACTGTTCACCTCCCGAGACCACCTAGGTGAACCGTTGACAATTTTTTTTACTACCGTTCACCTTTGACGACCTGGGTGTTAGATGGAAAATTTTTCGTTTCCACCGTACACCTTGTTATCAATACGGCGTACCTCCTATTATCAGAACTCTTCAGGTTTCAAGTTTAGGCAGAGTAATACAAATTAGATTTTCCGGGTGGTCATAAAAAAAAATAACTAACACCAAAGCCTTTGCACCTACTACACCGAGTCGCTAACGCTCCGATAGGTCTTGCTCGCTCGCTTTGATCGCTCGCTGGCTTTGGTTTAGATAGTAATTATTATTAATTATTAACAAAATAAATAATCCATAGAATATAATATAAATTATACGAAATTGAATAAATTGAGCGTGAAAGGTAGTAAAAATATTTTTCAACGGTTCATCTAGGTGGTCTCGGGAGGTGGACGGTAGGAAAGAAGGTATTCTATCATAGATTTTGGGTTTTATATTGAAATCCACGCTTGTTTCCTAAGTATCAGAATTGCAAAATACTAGATTTTCGACTAACCCTATTTCTAAAATACCCTTTGATCAATTATAACTGAAGATACACATTGCCGAACAAAATCCCCTTCAAAAAATGTCCGAACTTTTTTATTTGTTTGCATAACATTTAAAATCATCACCTACACAGAAATTTGAACCTAGTCTTTACTTCATTACAGTCGAATTTCGGTTGACACTTGACAGCTAAACTTGACAATTTCACGCAACGTACTGAGAAAAAAGAAGGCCACTTTTATCAAAGTGGCGCTCATTTGGCTCGGACATTTTCGGGCGCGCGACTGTGGATCTACACTATAATTGATCAAAGAAAATACCAAATTCTCAGAATACCAGACTTTCTTGTCACCGTGTTTTTCTCTACATCGGATTGCCAAAAAAGCTTGTTTCCAATATACCATGTTTCATTCAAAACCGAATTCCCATAATACCAGATAGTGAAATCACCAGGCTCGTAAAACACTATCAAAAAAAAATTAAGTACTATCAAAATATATTTATTTATTTCTTCATCTCTAAAAATTACAACATTACTGTATAACAACAATGCGCTCTAAAATTCAAAAATACAAATAACTTTTTATAAACTTAAATAATACAAGTTGTTATTTATTTATTTTATTTAGGGATTTTTGAAAGGCGTCTTCGTCGCTTTCCTAAAACGACGCGACGGAATACCAGAAGTCGAAGCCCAGGAACATCTGCTGGTGCTTGGCAGGCACTTGGAGCCTAAATGAGCTAAAGTTGAAAGCCCTTTGAGACTCGAACTGCTGGGATCCCTGTAACCAACCCCGTGCCTCCTCGCGGACGTTCTAAGACCTTCTCCGTCGTCGTCTTCGAGTCCAACCGAGACAGGTAGATGTCCACCAACGGTACTGCAGCTTGGGTACAAGACGACGCTGCAGGAATGGTCCCACGCTGATTGCAATTGCGCTTTAGACTGCGTTTCCGATTCATTCAACACGACCCCCTTGCCTCCCCACGACGACCACGACCTCTCTGACGAGCCTGGTGATTTCACTATCTGCTATTATGGGGATTCGGTTTTGAATTGAACATGGTGTATAGAAAACAAGCTTTTGTGGCAATCTGATATAGAGAAAGGGATCCTATCGATGTTTAGAAAATTTTATTTCCGAAGGATTAGAATCCCTGAAAACTTCATTTGTCCGAAAGCATTTTTTTCCGAAAATGTAAATATTTCAGGATTTATTTCAGGACCATCGTGTAGAACCTTTTAGGTTAGGTTAGGGTTGTTTTATAAAAATCCTGAAATATTTATAGTTTCAGAAAAAATTGCATAGTATTATGCAATTCTGATATTTAGGGAACGAGTGGAAATCCATAATATCCTTTGTCCTAATTGTAAATTCCATAATAACTTTGGTCATAATGATCTTTTGCCATAATAACGTTTGCCCTAATGTGAATGCTATAGTATTGTTTATCCTAATATTGAATATCGTACCTAATACTTACTTGCACTATTTTCTTAACTACTAATGATCATAATATGTCTTTATAGACACATATCCTAATACTGGTTGTCATAATCGTGTATGTACTAACATTGTTGATCAATAATACATACCATGTAAATTAATAAATAATAATATCAGGGGATCTTCACACCAATTGACCCAGTCCTAAAGTAAGCATAGCTTGTGTTATGGGTATAAGGTAACAGATAACCATACTTATATTGGCAGATACATACTAAAAATACATATTGAACACCCGAGACCCTAAACATGCACTCCTATTTTTTATACAAGCTTCGTAGTCAGGTTATCTTACCACTAGGCCACTGGGTCGTCAAAATGGATAAATTACTTTCAAAAAGCCATATTTACAAGATATTTATTGGTAAAAAATATTTTAATTCAGCATCACAATCACTGTGACATAACTAAATAAAGGAATCATTTTATATCTAAGGTCAAAATATACATAGGTTTTATAGGTTAAAACTGACAACTTGGTAAAGATTAATTTTAATATAATATTATGCTCCGCTATTCCATTTACTCCCCAAACTACCTTATTGTGACGTCATTACGACAAAATTCCAGGGTCTACTTATCGTTAGATCATACGATCATTATGGCAAATAATCATTATGACAAATGTATGATGTGTCAAAAGTATTGAAGTAGGGCAAAAGTGGTATGGCATTTGATTTTAGGACAAACGATATCCCACAAAAAAAATGTTGCCAAGACCAGACCATATTCCTCGCACTGTCAATAAGTTATCATTATCAGATCTTATATATAGAGCCAAGCTTTCTAACTCTACACGCCCTAACTTCACAAAGTTTGCACCTTAGTCAAAATTTATGAGGCTTGGCCGTTTGGCTACCGTCACACGTAAATAAAGTGAAAATTTTATTCTTATTTATTTATATCAATTTATTGCTGTTTATTACTTTTCTATCATACAATAGTTCTTGTAGTAGCAAAACGGCTAAGCCACATATTTTGACTAAAATGTGTAAAGTTTGTGAAGTTAGGGCGTGTATAGTTAGAAAGCTTGGCTCTATATAAAGATCTTGGCAACATTTAAAATGGAAATTTTTGTAGTGGGATTTCACTTCTTTTTGTATGTTGTATTTTTTATTTTGTTGTATCTTTGACTTTTTTTAATTCGGAAAATTATATGTGATTTATACTCAGAATCACGAGTTTTCTCAATACTACTAGGAGAAAAAAAATATGGCCCAAATTTTTTTCCCGGTTTCGTTACCTGGGCCATTATTTTATTTTTCAGCCATTAATCTTTTGTGCAATATAAGGCATACCTGGTGATTTTTTCAAGTGTAAATAACTTATATAAAAACTAAAATAACTAAATTTAATCTTTTAAAGCAAAAAAACTTTAAAATTAAAGAAATTCTGTGAAAAATATTGGTAACTCAGCGGAGAATACACCAATTTATATACAAATGGCGGGGACATGCATGTCCACTGCGTTACCTACTTTATAGATAATAATGATTACTTTTTATACGTAGTGATAATTTTAAATGTAAGCTTAATTATGTACCTATTTAAATGTTTAATAATAAAACCGAGCAGTTTACCGTTCTTGTAAAAAAAATATTTGAAGAGCACATTACATAAAATACTGGCCGAAAAATAAAATAAAGACCCACCTACCATTTTTCATAAGCTTTATAATATGACCATAACGGAATGGAAAATATAAAAAATATTTAAACACAACTTTGATATTTCTAATATAAGTAAAACTATTTTTGCCGAAGTCGTATAGTCAGCATCAAAAGTAGCTGGATAGTGTAGTTTTTTGCGGCAGATATCCGTCATTTTTTTACATTTTGAAATATGTTAAATAAGTGAACATTTTTATTTATACAATATAGGCTTGCGTTTGATAACAATCACGCCTCATGGAAAGCAAAATGTAAAACAATCTGGCAACTGGATTATTTTTTTGTCATTCGGCACCAGCACGCGGCAGCAGCATTGACAGGGTGCCAACTTTCCATCTCGGCACTCAGTTATCTATCTAGGGTGAATGACTCTAACACAAATTATATTTCCGAAAAGTCAACAATGTTTTAGTACAATTTTTTCATTTATTTCTATTTTTATCGGCAATAAGACAGTTTTTCAGAGTCTTGCAGGACATGTTCTTGAACTCCAACATTTTTTTTAAATAATGGTAGTAAATTAATACCTGTTTACGAACCCAAAGCAACCTAATTATGAAAGTTTTTATTTCAGTATAAGTAGCAAGCAATTGATTGAGTGATTCTTCGCATCTGGGTGAATATTCGAGCGTTTTGACGGCTCGGTCAAACCTCATAACCATTCGTTGATTATTACTATAACCGAAGGACAAGTCGCATAGACTAGATTCAATACCAGTACTGTCTTAAGTTTTCATAAAAAAGTTAACCCTAACCGTTAATGGTAGGTAATGAAAAAAAAAAGCTGAATATTCACCCAACAATTCTGTTACAATATGAAAAATAGTTTGTTCAATGGACATTACTGGATACAAACGCATTATAACATTTTGAGTCCATTGTGAATCTGAAAGTTCAATATTTTTAGTAAGTACAAACAGTAACACAGAAAAACAAATGGGGAAAGAGTAAAAAATAAAAATAAAATATTTGTTGACTAGCGACCCGCTCGGCTTCGCACGGGTGCAACTATATGATGCATGTATCATACATACAAACCTTCCTCTTGAATCACTCTATATATTAAAAAAAACCGCATCAAAAGTCGGTGCGTAGTTATAATATCTAAGCATACATAGGGACAGACAGCAGGAAGCGACTTTATTTTATACTATGTATAGTAATGATGATAGTGATTGTGATTTTAAAAGACCTATCCAACGATACCACACACTATACCTAAGGCTAGACGAGAAAAAAAATAGTCTCTGAGCTAAGCCGCGGACGGGCGGACGGACGGACGGACGGGCGTTTCTGAATTTATATGTGCTATTAACATTTGAAATTACACCTTCAAAACAATTCGACGGTGTGTGTAAGTTTCCAATCCGCACTGGACCCGCGGAGGAATTACTGTTGTCCCAGGTTCTTACATTCTGAGAAGAGACCTGTGTCACTGAGGGAACTCCTGATGTGTGATGGGATTGCTATTTTTGTGTATGGGAAAAAAAAACAGAAATGTCTCACCATCCACTGGTCCACTTTAGTATAGCTTGTCAAATTTTTTAAAAATTTGTCCCACTCAACCCTGAAATTAGTTACAAAGTTTAGTTTATTTTTATAATACAAAATTAATCGATTAGGAATGACCTTTCTGATAGTTTTCTTGCTGCCCTATCTCAAACGTACATCACGGTGAAAGCTCTCTGCGAGTCCTTAGAGTTATTTCTATATCAAATTATCAGGTCTACAAACAGTCCCTTGGAGCTGTGAAAAAATCAAACTTCTAAGCCAACGCAATCAAAAGATACAACCATTTATGCCGCAAATTTTCGACACTCGCAAGGGAATTAAAACCTACAGGGTGCTTCCCGTGAACTCAGAATCTTGAAATTTGGTACGAAACAAGGTCTTATAGCACAGAAAGGAAAAATTGCGAAAAGCGTAATTTTTTTGTCTGTCTATATCAGTAACCAATCTACAATGATCCCACACTGCGCACATTTTGCTTAGGAGCAGGGGTCTGCTAAGACTGGATGTTCATAGATACATATAAATTTGTACGGAACCCTCGGTGCGCGAGTCCAACTCGCACTTGGCCGGTTTTTCGTAATTAGTTTTACACTACAGCTTGTCTAATAGCGCTACTCACTCGCACCTATACATCATTTGTTAGATCACCTGGCAGGTAGAAAGTCCCACCAAAATGACCTGTCTTTTTGAGAATCTTATTTTTTAGTTATAAATAATACCCTATTAAAATTTCAAGTCTCCTCAAAAACATTTTTTTTTTTTAAAATATGTTTGCACGCGCCTGGCAATCGTCTGGCTTATTTTTTTTTTTTTAATTCTTTAAACATTAAACTACAACATATAAAAATTGCATATTGCCTGAAATATATTTCGGGAAAAAAAAAATTAATAAAAATTCATAAGTTCATTTAGCCCCACTACTCAAAACTACAACATATAAAAATTGCATATTGCCTCAAATATATTATTGGAAACAAAAAAATAAATAAAAATTCATAGGTTCATTAAGCCCCGCTACTCACCAGCAGGTCTGCAGTTTCGTGTTGGGGTATAATAGGAAAAGTATTTGTCAAGTTATCAGCTTGCCTCAAACACCTACCCAAAAATTGGTGCCACCTCTTGGACTATTTGGGCTGCATAGGAACATACGCAGATACATACAAATATAGCTAAATAAATAGATGCTCTTTCTCTATTTGACTCTGTCGTATATTGAGGAAATAACTTATTAGTCGATTCAATCATGAAAATAACTGAATCCATTAGCAAAGTTTGATTCAAACACGCATACAAGAAAAGTTAATTGATAGACTGTCCTTTAATACTCCTCTACCAAATTTTGAGTCAGTCTGACCACTAAAGTAAATCAAAATTTATTCGCAAGATTGGACCCAAACACACATACATACTCGTAAAGTTAATATAACTTTACCCAAAAATTAATATCGAAGGTTTTACTCACTGCTTCTAGTTTATGTTGACTGGAAAGTATGGATGTGTAAACCAAATTTAAAGTCAATCTGATTGTAGAACAGGATCAAAGACATGCAATTTTTAATAATAATAATTCATATAAGGTTAGGGTCATACTAAACAAAGTACTTTAGACTTAGGTAGTACTTAAGAAACTAGGAACTAAACTAAAGACAAATCTAGGAAGTGTCCTTAGCTTAAACTCAAGATACATACATCTTGAAAATGCTCTAAAAAATAATAATGAACTTAACTTTCCAAGATTTTGTACATATACTAGCTCTTATAATATTAGAGTTAAGCGATTGTGACATACGGACGGGCCGACAGACAGTAACTATAAGGCCTCCATTGAGATCATCAGGTAAACTACGTTTTTTACAGGTAATAATATCATAGTATAACTAGAGATAACTTTGAAACAGCTAGACTAATTTTGATGAAACATGTCTAAGAACCATCGCCAAGAAACCTGCTTTCAAATAAAAAAAACCGCATCCAAATCGGTGCACCCGACAGACAGACACACACACACACACACACACACACACACACACACACACACACACACACACACACACACACACACACACACACACACACACACACACACACACACACACGCACATACACACACACACATAGCGGTCAAACTTATAACACCCCTCTTTTTGTGTCGGGGGTTAAAAACCATGACACTTAGGCTTTCATGACTGGTATTTTATACTTCTTTACTACCACGCAAGTTTCATAATTGCGTTCTTAGGACAGCACTGAAAATAACCAATTACCACTGGAAGTGGATGAAAATTCACCCATAAGATAAACATACATGCATACATACACATACATGCACAAAAGGACAAGGCATTATTTCTATATATTATTGTTACCTGCAGTTTACAGCCGTGGTATTACAGTGATTTACCTATAGCCTCTCAAGAGGATTGTGGGTTTATTTGAAATTTACCATGAGTTTCATGCCAAAAGAAAACGGCGTGAGGAAAACTGCATATAAATCTTCGAAGAAATTCAATGGTGTGTGTGAAGTGTCAAATCCGAACTGGTCCCCGTGGGAACTACAGCTCAAGCCCTCTCACTCTCAGAGGAGGCCTATGCCTAGTAGTGAGGCCGAGATGATGATGATGATTATTATCTTAATTTTATTTTACTTATAGTACTACAATAGCGATAAGTACTTACATAAATACTATAGTTACTAAGAACTGGTTATGAATCTGAATGAGTAAAAAAATAAATTATTAAAACTTCATAATATTATGACTGAATGAGTGTGTGATTGATTAATAATAATAATAATAATAATAATAATAAGTTGGTGCGTAGCGACACCACGAACCCGAGACCTCCAGGGGTACACATACACACATGCGCTTATACACACACTCGCACACAGTTACACACCTACCCCGCCTCTAGTTTGCCTTTGTTGGCCGCCTAGAGTGGAGCGCAAGAGCTAAATGCTCGAAGGATGGATGTGTTTGGCCGTAAGTGGCGAGTTGGCATTTTGAAGTTTAAAGTCCAGGGACACCTCTCCATCCTTAGCCGTTCACACCAATGTTGCCGCCTCGTTGCCCCGAGCGGGCAATAGTTTGAGGGGCCCATTTAGTGAATGGCAAGTCACCGCCTACCAAAAGTTCAGTTTATGAGATATTGAAATGGTAGGTGTCCGTTATCTCACTCCATAGCCCGGTAATCGTGTCCACAACATCCCAACCCCATAGCCAATTCCATGTCGCTTCCTACCTGGCAATAGATTGGCAACTGTGGAGGACTGTCCGCTAGCACATCCCCATGGTGTATTAGGGGATAGACCTCCGTAGTTGCGCCCATCTCATTTATATTATATGGTACCAAAGGCCTCTTCATGTTGGCTTCGGCCCCATGAATGCCTTTCAAATGACCGGGTCCCCATGAGCCCGTGATCGGAAACCCGTACCAACATAATAATAATAAAGAGTGGAGCGCAAGAGCTAAATGCTCGAAGGATGGATGTGTTTGGCCGTAAGTGGCAAGTTGGCATTTTGAAGTTTAAAGTCCAGGGACACCTCTCCACCCTTAGCCGTTCACACCAATGTTGCCGCCTCGTTGCCCCGAGCGGGAAATAGTTTGAGGGGCCCATTTAGTGAATGGCGAGTCACCGCCTACCAAAAGTTCAGTTTATGAGATATTGAAATGGTAGGTGTCCGTTATCTCACTCCATAGCCCGGTAATCCTGTCCACAACATCCCAACCCTATAGCCAATTCCATGTCGCTTCCTACCTGGCAATAGTTTGGCAACTTTGGAGGACTGTCCGCTAGCACATCCTCATGGTGTATTAGGGGATAGACCTCCATAGTTGCGGCCATCTCATTTATATTATATGGTACCAAAGGCCTCTTCATGTTGGCTTCGGCCCCATGAATGCCTTTCAAATGACCGGGTCCCCATGGGCCGGCCCGTGATCGGAAATCCGTACCAACATAATAATAATAAACATTTAATTCAGGCTTCATAGGCCCATAGATAAATACCTTACAGAGTAACATACATAATCAAATTTAAAACTTAAAACTACATAAAACTAAACATAACACATCAAACACTCAGGACACCCGCAGAGCCGGTGTCGCGTCAGTAGCACCGGAGACCCGAGGTCGCCCACGGAAACGCCCATTATACGCGGATTAATGCAAAACGCACCACAACTCCACGAACCAGAGACTTGAATTGGGTTAGGCTCGTAAAACACACTTTCCCGAAATGTGCACTTTTTCTAAACGTGCACTTTCCGCAATATGTACACTCCCAAAATGTACACTTTCCCAATTTGGAAACTTTCCCGAAATGTGCACTTTTTCAAACAGTGCACTTTTCCAAAACGCACACTTTCCCGAAATGTGCACTTTTACTTTTTTTGTACCTTCCGAGAAAATTACCCTTCTTAAGTAGTGTACCTTTAGAGAAAGTGCACATTCTGGAAAAGTGCACCTATTGACAAAGTGCACATATCGGGAAGTGCACTTTTAGAGACTGTGTGCCTTCCGAGAAAATGACCCTTCTAAAGAAGTGCACCGAAAGTGCACATTTCGGGAAAGTGTGTTTTACGAGCCTTACCCCTTGAATTTTGGAAGTCAATTATTATACTTGATTAGTGTCATAGAGAGGTAAACTAAAACACACTTTTTTTCGCAAGGCCAATGCAAGGCCGCACTAATAAGCTAGTAATAAACACGTCATTCAAACAGCCCTGTAATAGTACATTACTGCAGCGGCCGCGAAATAGGGGATTGCCGGCCGAGTAGTTATAGATGGCCGAGTGTTAACAAGGCCATCTAGAGATACGAGGCCGGCAATCACTGTTCGTGGCCAAGGCTTGTATAGAGTTTTTCTCAAACATACATCATCATCACCATCATCATCATCATCATCATCACCATCACTACCATCATCATCATCACCCACTATCACCATCACCATCATCACCATCATCACCTCGACGTTTCGGCCACGTTGCAGCAGCCGTGGTCACGAGTTAACTGAAGGGTAGGGTGTTAAACGAACTTGACACTCTACACTACGGTTAACTCGTGACCACGGCTGCTGCAACGTGGCTGAAACGTCGAGGTAAATATAAATTGTGTGATAAGTCCCGTTTAGTATAGTAATTATGAGTGTAAATTACGAAAGTTTAAAACAGAAGCTATATACTTACAACATTTACGAATCCAAGTATTAGTCTTTAGTAATTCCTTTACCACGCTAAATAAACTGGTAAAGTGCGAGTCGGTCTCGTACATGAAGAGGGTTCAGTACCTATGTACCTAGAATGTTTTAAAAACAGTTGAGTAAAAATTTAAGAGATAGAGGCGACAGACGACGGACGTACGGACGGATGACGGACGGATGACGGACGGATGACGGACGGATGACGGACGGATGACGGACGGACGGACGGACAGACAGACAGACACACAGCGCAGTCTCAGTAATAGTGTCCCATTGGCAACCATTCCAACAAGATGGAGCGACGACCAGGTGAAGGTAGCGGGAACGCATTGGATGCGGATGGCGCAGGGCCGATCTGTTTGGCGAGCCTTGGGGGAGGCCTATGTTCAGCAGTGGACGTCTTTCGGCTGAAATGATGATGGCAACCATTGGGTACGGAATCTTAAAAAGTTTAAAGTTCAATGTCAGTGTGGTTTATCGGTAAACCGTGGTGGTCTAGTGGGTTTTGGCTATTGCCTCTCAAGCAGAGGGTCGTTGGTTCAAACGTGGGTTCGCACGTCTGACTTTGTTGGAATTTATGTATGTGCGAGATTACATTTAAAATTGACCATGAGCTTTACGGTGAATGAAAACATCGTGAGGAAACACGCACACACTTGCGAAGATATTCAGTGGTGTGTATGAAGTTCCCAATTTCGCAGTGGACCCGCGTAGAAACTACAGATCAAGCCCTCGCATTCTGAGAGGACGCCTGTGACCTGCAGTGGGACGTATAAAGCCTGAGATGTATGTGATCATGTAGGTATAGTTTAAAGCATCAAAGGCTATTTTCACTAATAACTTAATGTCCCAATCGGCCTTATTGTTTTAATTTTATGTAGTTGTCATAAAAAAGTGTAGAGCACTTACTTGGTCGACTATACACTATACCTAAACGACAATATCACGTTTTGTTTTAAACAGGTTTTGTTATATGAATAGGAGGGTGAAACCGAGCATGCGGGTCACCTGATGGGAAGCAATCACCGCCGCCCAAGCACACCCGCAACACTAAGAGTGTCACATATGCGTTGCCGTCGCCGGTTTTTCGGAAAGCAAAGCGGTCCGGAGGACGTCGCACTGAAAAAACCGGACGGAAACTGCGTGGGAAAGCGGTGCGGTGTAACTAAATATTAGTGGAATTTCAAGCGTCTACCTGTTGCCGTTAACAATATCGAGCAAAAACGAGCAAAAAAAATCACGTTTGTTGTATTGAGAGCCCCTTGAATATTTATTTTATTCTCTTTTTTAGTATTTGTTGTTATAGCGACAACCAAAATACATCATCTTTAGCGATAAGGCCGCCTATTGCTTACCTTGTAACTTTCTCTCTGTGTACCTGTTTTCTGTATCGCTTACTATTTCTGGTGTACGATAAAGAGTCATTGTATTGTATTGTACTGTATCATCTGTGAAAATTTCAACTGTCAAGCTATCACGGTTCGTGAGATACAGCCTGGTAGTGGTGACAGACGGACACACGGATGGACGGACGGACAGACGGACAGACGGACGGACGGACGGACGGACGGACGGACGGACAGACGGACAGACAGACGGACAGACGAACGGACGGACAGACGAACGGACGGACAGACGAACGGACGGACAGACGGACGGACGGACGGACGGACAGCGAAGTCTCAGTATTAGGGTCCCGTTTTTACTCTTTGGGTACGGAACCCTAAAAAGTTGTAAATAAATACAACCGTTGTTCGGTACCGCTTCATTCACGCTGCTACTGCCAAGCCTTTTTCCGGGCGGTGTTCTATGCGAACCCTTTCATAGAAGTTGGAATATTACAACCGACACCACACCGCGCCGCGCCGCTCCGCTAGTGCGTTCCTTTGGTGCGGACAGTGCTAGACTATGTTGACCATCAAGGTGATGAGGGCGAAATAAATTGACGATTACACGCGTAGTATGCTGTATAACTTGGCTGCCGGCAACAACCCGAACAATTCATAGCCGGTCAGAGAGCGTCCGGTTATTAACAAACTATGTAGCTACAAAAACGTACTTACCTAGATTATTATTGTCTTGTCGGATTTCACAGCATATAAAGTGTTGCTAAATGTTACAATTTATTAAATACATCAAATGAGTTGAAAAAAACTATAAGAATTTTTTGTTTGACAAATTGACACAATGACAATTCCGTGGCATTATTTTTTTTTTTATTATTTAGCTAGCTAACCAGTATGTCATTTCAAGTTTTTTAAACATTCTTCAATGGCTAAAAACTATTTCTAAACGGCCTATTTTGGTATGACCGCTAACTGAATTTTACAATGGTTATTGTTATGTTGTTATTATTACATTGACTTTGAATATAGAGGTTTAGGGTTCGAGTCCCTGTGATAGACTTTCGTAATATTATGAACAAAGATATAAGTTTATTTTTATTTCAGTATGTGTTTTTTTTGTAGTAAAGTACCCCTTCTTAACATGGGACTCAAAACAAATTATAGATACGTAAATATTAGGTACATGACTGCATGGCGCTAGCATCTACGCGAATGTAATGAGATTGTATGCAAAATATTTAGTTTCATTTCTAACCTTCCCTCCCGACTATGAATGCTCCAAGCCAGGTAGGTATTGTTTCCAAACCATGACAGCAAAATTTTGATCCGCTATGTGACCTTCTCACAATAAACGACACTGTGAGTTATTTTACAAATATGACGACGGCTTAACTACGAAAAGGTTATACGATACATTTGAAAAGCATTGCATAATATGAATCTCCTGTTAAACATTATTATTACTTTATAATAAACGCAGGCCTTTTACGAAACTATGAGTCTGTCTCAAGTTATTTTGAAATAATTCCTGGACTTATGTACTTGGTTACATCTTACGTTTTTTTTCATCGTTTTGAGGATTAATATGTAAGGAACATAACATAGTAGAGAAGTTAGGAAATGCATACTCGTATTTTGTAGTTAAGTATTCAAGCAAGTCCAAATAAGAGACCTATAAAAAAACCTCTTTTTCTTTAGTTTGTTTGACTTTAAAATTATAAAATTTGAAGATTTTTACTCACAATTAAAATACTGTTGTCAGCCCTTGTAAATAATAATAAAAATGGAAAAAGAAAATTATACGCGACAGTGAGATTTGAACTTGGACACTAGTTTGAATCGTAACCAGTGAGCCAAACTAGGTGGTCACGTGACTGCTCGAAATAGTCAATATCTTTTTACAATTCGTTTTATTTGACATTAGCTACTCACACTATTGTAAAATGCATCGAAATTTACTGCATTTTACTGCAATTTAGGTATGATAGATCATCTCCATTTTGTAATTTGCCCACCTAATATGTCCTCAACTAACTATCCCCAAAAAATCGCGTTGAAATCAAGTCTGTGGAAGCAATGCAAACGGTCAGAGATTTGTATGGAAGTCGAACCACCTTAATATCCCCGTAATATAACGAATAGAGGGTGCTGTCAAAGTACGCCGAGATGGGTACCTCAGCTTTCAAGCGTTTACTTCGTCCTTTTCCCACTTCGTCCACATACTCACTTCGTCAACATTCCCATTTCGTCCTTTTTCCACTTCGTCAACATTCCCATTTCGTCCACATTCCCATTTCGTCCACATTCCCAAGTCGTTCACATTCCCATGTCGTCCACATTCCCAAGACACCCACATTCCATTTATACCGAACGGGATTACTGTGAAATAAAATTCAGCCGTTACGCACTAGCAAACAACCATGTAGGTCACCAATAGAAATATGAAATAATAAAAATTGACTGTATTTCATTTTGTTTTTTTTATTCTACTTCTGATTTTATTTTACGCGTGTTAGTTAAGTTAGGAATGTTGACGAAGTGGGAATGCGGACGAAATGGGAATATTGACTAAGTAGATATGTTGACGAAATGGGAATGTTGACTAAGTGGGAATGTTGACCAAAATAGGAAGTGGACGATTTGGGAATTGATTGTGGACGAAATGGGATTGTTGATGGTCTAGGAAGGTGACAAAATGGGAATGTGGACGAAGTGAACCTAAACGCTTTCAAGAAGACACGTTAACTTCATCTGCAATCAATAGATGGCGTTGTTCGAGTGAACGCTGCGCTTTAAAAATGTTACCACAACCTTTTTTCTGACCAAACTCTATGATTTTAAATGTTTCTCGCAATGGTATTTCTAACAAAGGCAAAGCTGCAGGTTAATAATATTTATTAATAATAATTCATTTATTAGATAAACCTATGTTACTAGTAAATTTGTACGTCAGTAGTTATCATTACGCTAATTATAATTATGTAACTATTATTGGGAAGCTGGTATTGCTAACAAAATTAAATTACTCACCTATACAGAAATTTCTGCGTAGCCAAAATAAACTATCATTTGCCCACGTCCAGAGTAATGAGCCGAATACATCCGATGTGACGCCCTAGCGCAATTCAAAAGCATATTTTACAATAAATTTCACCTTTTCATGCTGGCTGTTCAATAATACTTTCATATGGGTAACGGTCTTACATGTGCTAGTGAATAGGAAAACTTCGACAATGCCTGTAATATTTTTATACCGGTAAAACATTCCTTTTGCGATTTTACCCTACCCATTTTGCATCGGAAATATGGGTTTTCTTGCGAGTTTTGATATACGTAGATTGTGTCGATCAAATTAGTATCGACGTCAAGGATATGTTTATTAAAGAGGTAGTATTTAGAGACCCAAGGAACCCTCACCCCTTCAGGAGACCTCAGGACTCAGACATTATTAAGGTCGGCAAATAAAATAAGATTCGGGCAGTAAATGAAATTACTTCGAGGAACAAACTGAAGTGTACTATCCTAGCTAACACAGAGGCAAAACAGTATTGCGAAATTTCACTGAAAGTTGTGCGATATCAATATAATAATAGTTCACAGTAAATAAAAATATAATATTATTTATTTTTATCACGTGTACGTACTTACTAGGTAACTGCATAGAAAAGTGAATACTTAAAATAGGGAACCGTCTTAACCTACGCAAACGCAAGTAAACCCACAACCAAGAGTACTATTACGGGTAAAAAAAAAGGTTTAACTGACACAGAAAGTTTTGTTGGGAAATTTCACAAGAATTAACGTAGTATCCGCCACAAGACTAAAATCAGAGTGACTATAAAAGCTGTATTGTTTTTTAGGGAAAACATTATGATTGCTACATATGCAAATACGCAATAATAAGCATTGACTTCAATCACCCACACGTTGCACAACTTGGATGCATCAGCGAAAATACTTATATACCTTGTTCTATCATTATGCATATATAACACTACCACAAGAAGACATTTTTTTGCCTTTCTCCAAAGCATCCGTTATTTGACTTATTTTAATATCTACCTACCTTTGTTTTTTCAATTTTCAAGTAATGAAAACAGTCTTTTAAAATTTTGTGCGCATAGTATGGAATAATTTCCAGTTCATTTGAAGTTGTTTTTCTTCTAATCTATCGATCATCACACTTGTTAATTCAGTATCTAGGCCGACCTATGCTTACCTATTTGCCACCCTTTATGGCATAGTTAACTCATTAAACAGGGTCGTCTGACGTCGCAGTTTCTATGACACGGGTCCAACCTTCTGTCCCCGAACTAACTAAACTAATTGTCATTGCAAAGGCCTAAAACCCTTTGCTTACGCATGTTTAGGATAAAGAAAAATTACTTTAATAAATTACTTAGCGAGTCACTTGTGAAACAATGGAGGTGTTAGTTAAGCCGTTATGTCAAGGGCTAAAGTGGTTATTAATAATACACGGACGCCAGCTTTTTGTGGAGTTTTTAACCGACTTCAAAATAAGGAGGCGGTTCTATGTTTGACTGTATGTATTTTTTTTAATTGCAAATTTTGAAACATTTGTACGGCTTCAGTAGATACCTGGATAAAAGTTTGTTAAGCATTACAAAACAGAATCAGCTAAAGACCTAATAATGAATATTATTATTTTTACATAATATAAAGAATCTAATAAAGACTATCTCGAATCAAACCATGATTGTCTTAAAGATTACAGATATTTCTAGTTAACAATTCTCACCACACAGCAGGGAATGGTCACTCAATTTTGAACAGCACCGGATGTCATTTTTAGGGTTCCGTACCCAAAGGGTCAAAATGGGACCCTATTACTGAGACTTTGCTGTCCATCTGTGTGTCCGTCTGTCCGTGTGTCACCAGGCTGTATCTCAGGAACCGTGATAGCCTAGACAGTTGAAATTTTCACAGATTATGTATTCCGGTTGCCACTATAACAACAAATACTAAAAACAGAAAAAAAAATTTTTAAGGGGGTCCCATACAACAGACGTGATTTTCTTGCTTGAATATTTAGTTATATATTCACTTTAAAAATAAATAATTAAATTAAAATAAAACAAAAATTTAAGGGGGCTCTCATAGAACAAACGTGATTTTTTTGCCGTTTTTATAGATAACGGTATTCATGCGCGAGTCCGACTTGCACTTGGCCGTTTATTTTATTTTTCATGGCCATGGGAGACGAGCCTTTGAGCCGAAATTAATGATATCACATCTCGGTGTTGATAATTGCAAAATAAAACAAGACCACATAAAATTGTGTTGTCATACGAATCAAACTATATTCCCTTTTACCCGGTAGAATAGAGGCACAAATTACATTGGTAATAATATATTATGTACAGAAATTTGTTATGATGTATGGTTAATATTAGATACAATTTTCTATGGTAATTATCTTGAATTGAAATTTCGCGATTACCTTGAATGAGTCTTCATTCATTTCATTTCTTCTTTCATTTTTTTTTCTTCATTTATCTGTCGAAGGAGGGTTATGTTTTTCGAGCGTATGTATTTATGTATGCATGTTTGTTATGTGGGTATGTATGTACATTATCATTCTTTGGCACGCCCTGAAACCTAAATGGCCCAATGGATTTTAAAGAGTGAGGTGAAATTAGAGTCGTCTCAGTTGCGACAGTGACAAAGGGCAAATATTTATCTGGAATTCCCATGGGAACGGGAATTGTAAGGCGGGTTTTTTTCATCTAACATTGAAATTCTGACTTATACCTGCGTCATGATCATGGGTAGATTAAAGAAAAGAATGATAATATTATAAATCATAACGTTCTAAATTAAAAGGGGTTGGTACGGTCAAGTGCAAAAATAAGTATCGATTTATACGACATAAGAGCTATGGGACATATTTATGAGCAAGTTGTGTGCACCCATATTTTTACACTTGACTGTACAATATCGAAGTTTTAATTTATGCTTTAGCCGTTTTTTGGCGATTCTTTGTCAATGAGATTTTCACAGATGAGGCAAACGAATATTGGCGTCCAAATGCCGTCCAATTGTGACAGCCGGCGCTGCAGAAAATACCGAAACTGTATATATGTAATGCCGGCTGCGAATGCGTTAAAAAACGTTTTGGTAACAATTTGGACAACATAATAATCAATATACAATTACAGAAAAAAAATGGACAAGTGGAGAGAGTTCTGTAAGTACGATAAAATATTTTTGTACCCACAATTTTTTGTATGTAAATAAAAGGTTTTATCTCTTAACTGTGTAAACTTAGAAACAAAAATTTTTATAGCTTGCAGCACCAAGGGATTGCAGACTTAAAGCCATGATGTCTAACGCACTCGAAATCACTATCACATTCACTATTTTCTTTCCGTCAAACGGTAGAAGATAAGGGTAGAAAGATACGGTAAATGCGATTGCGAGCGCCCGTGCTTTAGACAATATGACCTCTGAATATTTGATAGCAATTTCAACTTGATACCTTCACGTGCTCCCGAGAAAATGGTGGCCGAGATAGACAAACGGACAACGAAGTTATCCTTTAAGGAAAACCGACTTCGAAAAATGGAAGATTTTCAATTCTATTGTATTTGTTTGTTTCATCATCACCATCATTACAGCCGAAAGACGTCCACTGCTGAACATAGGCCTCCCCAAGGCTCGCCAAACAGATCGGCCCTGCGCCATCCGCATCCAATGCGTTCCCGCCACCTTCACCAAGTCGTCGCTCCATCTTGTTGGAGGCCTACCTACACCGTGTCTTCCAGTCCGCGGACGCCACTCGAGAACCTTTCGGCCTCATCGGCAGTCAGTTCTACAAGCAATGTGCCCTGCCCACTGCCACTTAAGTCTAGCGATTCTTCGAGCTATGTCCGTGACCTTAGTTCTTGCGCGGATTTCATCATTTCTAATACGATCCCGCAGAGAAACTCCAAGCATAGCCCTCTCCATCGCCTTCTACGTGACTTTGAGCTTTTTTATGAAGCCTATCGTTAGCGGCCACGTCTCAGTACCATTTAAGTCATCACTGGCAACACACACTGGTTAAAGACTTATGACTTTTTATTTTTTTTTGTTTGTTGCCTGGGAACTCCGTCATTTATGAATCGATTTGGATTTTTTTTCTTTGGATGCGTATGTTACCAGTTTGGATCTTATTAGCCGTTTACTGTGTTAAAATGTTGATCCATCATCTTCATCCCAGCCTATATACCTAGTCCCACTGCAGGGCACCGGCCTCCTCTCAGAATGAATGGGGTTGAGCCGTAGTTCCCACGCGGGCCCAGTACGGATTGGGAACTTCACACACACCATTGAATTTCTTCTCAAGTGTAAGCAGGTTTCCTCACGATGTTTTCCTTCACCGTAAAGCTCATGGTAAATTAAAAATGTAACTTCGCACATAAATTCCGAAAACTCAGAGGTGTGAGCCCGGACTCGAACCACTAGGCCACCACGGCTTGTTAAATGATGATGATTATTTCCTTTTAATATAATGGAACTCTAAAAATATGGTAGTAAAATATTTTCGTTTTCAATGTGCATCCAATGTGCAGTACATAGAAATTGTTTGTCAGACTGAGTTGCAGATTTTATTGCCCGTTTCAAACAATTTAAGTTGTTTTTTTCATCCAATAAAATATGTGTTGTTCTTCGTTTGTATTTGTATCTTTACGTTTATGGTTTCATTCAGGAATATTTTGATGCGAAAAAGTTTAGTACAAATTCTGGTCCCATAATAGTCAGCTTATTAATAGCCGTGGTGGCCTAGTAGTTTGGCATATGGCCTCTCAAGAAGAGGTTCATAAATTACATTTGAAATCTATCATGAGCTTTATGGAGAACACATCGTGCCTTCATCTACCTCAACATAAGGTCATCGGACCTTCATGCACTTGCGAAGTAATTCAGTGGTGTGTGTGAAGTTCCCAATCTGCACTGGGCCCGCGTGGGAACTACGGCCTAACTCCTCTCATACTGAGAAGAGGTCTGTGCCCTGCAGTGGGACTTATTATATAGGTTAGGTTGATGAATAATCAGCTTTAAATCTCTTACACAGGAACTTTACAAATAGAAGGCTAGTTTTCTAAATTACACGTGAACGCTCGGGGTCTTGCATTCACCATCCCTTTCCAAACTCATTCAACACCGTTTGACAGAAAGAAATTTTGGATGCGAATGTTATTGCTTTAAAAATGCTTCAAACAATATGGTCTCAAGTCCGTTGGTAGCATACGCATGATATTATTAGACCGCGTTGAGACTAAGAACTAACAGTTAATCCAAATACGTTTAAATGTACACGTCTACTGGTTTTATTCAGTTGCGTTGCTGTCGGAAAAAATGGCTAGCTATCCATCCTGCCACTGTTCCAAAAAATCCTTCAAGGGATTAAGTTTGCCTAATTTTAAGTCTCTAATTCCAGTGCTTTAGGCTGTACATTGTCTGTTCAATGAATTGAAGCAATTACTTTACTCACCCGCGACCTTATGGTCGTTACGTTTATGCAAGAAAGTTCATTGATATAGACCTCCACAAAGTAACGCCTGATTCAATAACTGTTAATTTCATGTGTTTGTGTACAATTAAGAGTTTTACATACATACATTAGTCTGTCCGTCAGTCAGTCACGCTGTTCTTTTATTTCTAGCTACTGTAGTGGGGGTATACGTATACGCTCTTAAGAAGACAGTCAAGTGGAGCCTAAGAGCCTAACTTGTGTGTATTCAAAAGAAAACTTGGATTTCAACTATAACACGGCTTTTATTCAGATTTCATTATATGTATAAGTAAACAACATTTCCGTGGCATGGCCTAACCAAAAATGGCTGACCAGACCGTCTGCTGTCCGCTGTTCGTTTCTTGATTCGAATTCTAGAAGCCGCAAATTCAAATATACCAAACAGCAACACGGTCTCGGTGACCAGTGTCTACATTACAGATGATGATTTTTTAGGCTTCCGTACCCAAGGGTAAAAACGGGACCCTATTACTGAGGCTCCGCTGTCCGTCCGTCCGTCCGTCCGTCTGTCCGTCTGTCACCAGGCTGTATCTCGGGAACCGTGACAGCTATAGAGTTGAAATTTTCACAGATGGTGTATTTTGGTTGCCGCTATAACAACAAGTACTAAAAAATGGAATAAAATAAATATTTAAGGGGGCTCCCATACAACAAACGTGATTTTTATAGATAATTGTACGGAACCCTTCCTGCGCGAGTCCGACTCGCACTTGGCCGGTTTTTTATTCTATTCACATTACGGTTGAGCAGATAATAATATAAACACGCACTAAAATGGTTCGCATTTGATTCTCTTGGTCGCATCAGATATTTCTTGTTTTCTTTTATAAACACCAAACAGCAACGCATCGCTACTGCGCATCGGTTAACATTCAATAAATCTTTCCTTGCCTTTTGAATCAGGGTTTTTGTTTGAATTATTCATAATTGACGGCTTTCCTCCTCCGGGTAACGTATAAGCCTACTTTCTTACACTTCATTTTGTCATCGATTCTCAAGAGGGTTGCTTCCACAGTTTCCTTTTCGCTTTTCCCGTAAAATATTTCAATGTGTCTTCTTTACTCATTTAATTTATCGATGGGCTGGTATTCAATGTAGGTTTTTTGTAGGTGTTTTTGGTTTTCAGTGGTTGATGCAGTTGACTTGTGTTAAAATTCATAGCAAAATATAACGACACAAAATTTTAATTGATAAAATGCAAACAAAAATAGTCGAAACGTTCTTCAAAACATTGATTGTAGATCCCATAATTATTTAATTTCGCAAGAAAATTTTCATCCATTTGTATTGATCGGATCGATTTGAAAGGAACAGATACGTAGTTTGGATGACAATGCAAGTAGGGTACAGTCATCAAAAACTCAGTCACCAAAAAACTTACTATAAATCCAACATTTCCCATGTGCAATGCTTAAAATAGAGGCACTTACCTATGATCCGATCACGTCGACTCGATCGCCCCTGACGAGATAAATAGGCCCAGCCATGCTAATGCCGTCATCCATCATTGTTAACCGCCTTACCTTTGCTGACCTACCTTACGCGTGCTTAAGTTGCTAGCGATAGCGGATGACACTTTTTTTTTATGCAATAAACTAAACTAAAGCTATAAACTGTCGTCATCATCATTTCAGCCGAAAGATGTTCACTGCAAACATAGGCCCCCACAAGATTCGCCTAACAGACCGGTACTGCGTTATCCGCATCCCGCTCCCGCAACTTTATCCAGGCAGTGCCTGCGTGCCTGATTGGAGGCCTACCTACACTGCGTGTTCCGCTCCGTGGACCTTTTGGCTCCATCCCCAATCAGTTATACAAGCAATGTGCCCTCCCCTCTGCCACTTGAGTCTGGCAATTTTTCAAGCTATGTGGTGACTGGTACACTGTGTTTATACATTTATTTTCTTGTGGTGAGTCTGGATGATTGATCTGCTTGCTATATTTATGGCATCTTTAAAAAGTTTGCATGCTACTTGGGATTGTTTGCCTCTAGTCAGATAGGCAGCATTAGCAATTCTTGCAGTATCATCGACGATGTACTGTAGATACGCGGTATTAACGTATCATAGATAAGCTGATTTGCACTATTCTGGACGATAAGTACCTGTATTTTAAGTATGTTTGTCTATTTTAAAAAGTAAAAAAAAATATAATAGTACTTTTTAAAATAGACAAACATACTTAAAATACAGTTCCTTATCATCCAAAATAGTGCAAATATGCTGTTTCTCCGCCCAATAATGTCAGTTGGACCAAAACAGAAGCGCTTTGTATATTATGCGCTATAGCAAATAAATTCATAATCGTCCAAAAATTGATGAGGAATCTTTCTTCGAAATGTGGAATTTTTGATGGAAAGTTTCTTGGTAAGTAAATGAAACAGGGATAAACGGCTTTTCAACACTTTTTTAATGTTTTCAGGAGGAAATGTACAAATGAAGTGTTGTTATTACGTTTCTCTCGTTTATTTAAATTAATATTGCACTATCTATATTGGCACTTATCTTTTCATAGTGTCTACTTTTAATTGTTTCTGGTGTATTGATCAATCGTTCATGGATTGTCAGGAAAAGATCCCTTTAAGAGAAAAAATTGGCTTTGTAATGTAATGTGTTCAAGAAAATTGTGACACATTACAAATCTTGTACATATTATGTGCATACATTATGTTCGTTTTGCTTTTTTCCTTAATTTTGAGTACTAACCACCTAGTATTTTTCTTTTTCTGGCTAAACTGTATCCTTACTATTTTAGGATAGTAAGAACACCAATCCAAGTTAAGAAGGATTATACGAGGTGTCGCCAGATCAACTAATTAGGATGCTTCAAGCTCCATATAGCACTAAATCAAGATCTAGTGCAGGTAGTTCGATAAGCGTGGCTAGGCGAACGTGATACCCTGATAAATTTAGTCTGCTACGACCACGGCCGCAGTAATGTGGCTGATACGTCCATAATTTAAACAGGATTTCATTACACACGTGCACAAGCAAACGAATGCGCATGCACGTTTGCACGGACACACTCACTCGCTCGCTCGCCCACTCCCTCACTCATTTACCCAGTCACTCATTCAAGCACTCGCTCACTTACTCATTCACTCGCTCGCTCATTCACTCGAATAATTAGTATAGGTAACTATTTGTTTTGATTATTTGGAGAACTTTTTATTATTTGGAAATGTACCGCATAAACTGTTACCGCCTAAGTTGGAATGAAATTGGGAATAGGAATAAGTGAAAGTCGCGAATGTTGAAAACAATAGAAGCTATTTAGTCTCGTTTACTTGCTGCCTTTCAAATTTAAATTAGACTGGAAGCTAAAAATAAGTTTAAATTGGCTAACAAGATTGGGACCGGAATGACATACCTAAAGCTAACACGGTCCCTTCTCAAAGGGCTATTTATTAAGTCGCAGATTGCTTTTAAAAAGGTCTGCGGGCCTCTACGTGTTAATTTTCACCTCGAGAAAAGGTAACTGCGGCAACAAGGTAAATAAATAAGTGGCTAAATCTCCTGTTTGTTTTTAAGAGACATAGGGAAAGCTGCATTTTTCTGGTTTTATGGCTACAATTTTATATAATATGGACACACTTTAAAAGGAGCGTGTGAACTAGTGTGAAGTTCCTATCCGCACTGGGTGCGCATGGAAACTATATAGCCCCGCCTATCTAACTCCGAGAGTAAGCCCGAGCCCAGTGGTGGAACGTATGTAAGTGGATAACTATGAAATACCTAAACAATAATAAATAAATTATAAAGAAGGTCACGAGAAAAACTGTATTTTCTTTTGACATTTGTCTTATACTCTTATACAGGGTGGAAAGTTGAGATGGGGCAGCAAAGGCAGCTACTAGATTCCTTGTTGCTACGCGAAAATGCTCTTAGGAGACCTTTACTAACTTTTTAAGTGATGACAAATTTTACATTCACAGATTTTTGATAAAATGTACAGTCAGTGAGAAAATCGACAGATTTGACTTTTTTTTTTAATGCCATTCGGTCCCATTTCTGTCAAGGATTAAAACACTCTTTGAGACCAACTGAGGTTAGAGTACTAGAATACCCACAAATTAAAGAAAACTTTTCCCATACAGTTTGTAGGGTAATTAATTACAATGTGAATGTGATTTTTTTTTTAGATTTAAGATCATTAAATTGTAAACAACTACAATTAGGATATTAAACCTGAGAAAAATCGGTATCATTGTAAAAAACAACTAGTTTCATTGTTTTAGGTGGACTTGCACCTAAAATTGAATACTGGGTTAAGACACTAACTTTAGTTAAAAATGTTCATTTTTTAATTGTCTACATACTGTTTAATTTTCTAAGCATAAAGGATTCAAATTTGTAAAAAAAACAACATGCGAAAGTTTCACTTTGCAAATCACCCTACAAACTGTATGGAAAAAGTTTTCTTTGATTTGTGGGTGTTCTAGTACTCTTACCTCAGTTGGTCTCAAAGAGTATTTTAATCCTTGATAGTAATGGGACCGATTGGCATTAAAAGAAAAATAAGTCAAATCTGTCGATTTTCTCGCTGACTGTACATTTTATCAAAAATCTGTGAATGTCGATTGTCATCACTTTAAACTGCCCTTGCTGCCCCATCTCAACTTTCCACCCTGTATATAAGTAACGTTCTATGGTTTCTGTGAACTATCTTAGTTCTTCTCTTAATGTTCAAGAAATCGTTTGACATAAATTTTACACTATAAAACTATAAGGCTACGTGGACTGTAGAGAGGGAGCCGTACTAATAAGCAGCAAATGTAATATTCAGTTTTAATTGACTATTACTCGTTAACGTACCCAAATGGATATGAGAGACGAAAAGAGAAAAATACGTCCTTATTTTACGTATAGCCACTTGAGTGCCCGCGATTCAAAAAAAGGTGCTGTGAAGTGCCCAAGATTTACCGCGCGCCAGCGGCACCGTGTCATGTTTTGTTAATAAATCGATTGCTTAGCTTTCCCTGTACTTTTTGTTATGATTCTTATTACGTTGTAAAGCTAAAGAAACGGGCAATTTGTTTACATTAATAATTAAATAAGTCTCGGTAGTAAAAATAATTTAAAAAAAATCACAAAGTTGACATGCAGTTCCGAATGGGGACTTTTGCCAGAAATATATTTATTTTTAAAAATCTAAATCGATAAGATATGTTTTTTTTATGATTATTTAAAACTATAATAGTTTACGCTTCTATTGATACCAAATAAAGTATATGGTTGCGAGGAAATATTTTGCATAAAACCTTTTTCATTTGCAATGTCTAAAATGTCAGTTTCACAATTCACCGCCAAACCGCGTGGTTTGTTTATGATTTTTTTACAAATAATTTAGGCATCTGAGGACAAAAATATTGTCATACGTAGATAAAGACACTATCAGTCTTTAAATAACATGTGCCAGTTTTGTCAAACTCGCAGCAATTTTTGTTACAAACTATCAATAACAAAAAATAGCCCTACGTACCTACCGTAACGAGTGTCGTTTTTGACGTCCGATTACCGACAATTCCCACCACTTAAAACCACAAATACACTTAACAAAAATACACTCACATGTCACACTTCACAACTAAATATATATCAAGCCGATTATCAACTCATTATATACTCTTTTGTTTTCATTACAAAAGTAAACAAACCCACGTGCAGGGCGTCAGAGTCATACTAGACGTCACCAGACGGGCTCGCGCGGCTATCATTCAACATGGCGGCGGTATAAGGACGGGATACACAGGTGACACAGGCGCGAAACGAAATCACAATAAAATTCATGACATGAATTTCATCACAGATTAGAGAGTTATCACATTGTCAACATGATATTATTTACATTTCATTGTATCAATATGAAGATACTTAGATACTTATTACCAATAAAATGCTAATACGAAATTAACTATCATGCGTAGAGGTTCACTCACGCAGACTTGAATTTCTTCAATGAATAAATTATATTTTAATAACAGTGGCTGTCGTGATATAGAAAAAAAGACTAAACATAGTATGTTATAATGGGTACGGGCGGATTTTAGCATATGTACTCGTAAATTACAGGAACCAGAATTAATTGAACGATTTGAATAATTTTGAACGAAAGTTAAAATTAAAACACAAACACAAAGTTAAAATTAAGCTAATGGTTTTTTACGTACAAGATTGTTGTTTAAAAATATTACGTAATATGAAAATTTGTACACCTGTTAAAAATAAGCGATGCATATTAAATTTTATTCTTATACATAAAATATTATATATTATCAGCATCATAGTCGACTGACCATTCATGAACCTTATTGCAACGAGATAGGGTCTACCAATGGTTGGTTAGCTGTGAGGCTGATAGTCAATATTAAATTATTTAAAAATAATAGCGAGTTAATTTCGATTAATATCCAGGGGCGGGGGGCACGGTAGTAAATTTTGCTAATAAAGACAGACAATGGCCGACAAGGGTAAGAATCAGAACTTGATTTATTAAAAATACTTGAATTTTGAACCAGTACATGGAATATGTGAATTTGAACCATAACCATTTATATCAATAATAAAAATAAAACATCCTTCGCCGATTAATAAAAAAAATGAAAAGTAATCAAAGAATTAGTAAAAGCCTCCACAAATGAAAATAGAAACACTCAAAAATGAATAAGCTAAATTAAACCAATCTGCAACAAAAACCCAGTGTGCACCATGCCTTACGACATAAAACGCGGACCCCGTGCGGATCTGTTAAAATGCTTCGCGCAACTACTGTTGCGTACAGTTGTACTTACAGACGTCACAAGTTTTTTTCACCTAAACCTGTTCAAAACATACATAATTATTTATTTAAAGAGGATTTACGCTTAGTTTAATAGACAAACTTACTTATTCTAATAGCCTAGACAGAAATATGGCGTAATCGTACAATAAATGTACGATTAAAAATCAAACACGCAACATTTTCATCACTCGACGTACTTTGTTGCAAGAATTTATCACATTATATTTAAATCGGTATTGAAATATATGCTTGATCGTATGGAGCAGTTAATAACGATTAATTTGATATACAACATTAATTAAAATATGCGAAATTGAGTACTTACGGCATTTGTTTATCACGAACTCCCTTGTTGACACTCCGAACTTTGACATTCACCGAAACAACTTTTACGATTTTGTAAAATTGTTCCATAGACTACGGTTTTTATTTTTTTTAATGTTGCCACATTCATCCGCTACCTAACTAAGTCAACAGAAAAGCGCTCTTTGCACGTTCCACTTAAATATCATTTAATAACCGTTGGAACTCCACTTCGCAACTAGAGTTGCGAGAGCATTTTGCGTTTTGACAAAATCGCAACCGTAGTTGCGCAGGGCACGTGAGTGGATAGGGGAGGAAATAATTATATTTTTAATTTTTATTCTACGAATTTATTGTCAGCGTGATTATTATGTCAAATTACAGCTTTTTACACGACTACGGCAAAGCCAAAAGGAAGTGTAATGATTTTAGCAGTCTATGTATGTTTGTATTTATGTGTGTTCCACTGTAGCGTCGAGACTACTCATCCGATTTTAACAAATAAGGTATCAATCGATTCGTTATTATACTCCGGGTGTCATAGGATACCTTTTTATATATAATTAATAACTAAGAACGTGGAAAACAGTACGGGCAAGCTGACATGATGAAATCATAAGGGAGCCGTTTTTATTTTTAAAAGGACCTTGATCGTTATACTAACATTCCACAACGTTACCTTTTGAGTATTTTTGCATTACTTTTAAATCTTTTTAGTGATTAGCTTCTCGCGACTCCGTCTTAAAAGAATTCGTTTATCACTATCCCGCGGAAACTTTGCAATTTTATGGGATAAAAACTATTCCTTCAGGATCTCCAACCTCCAAGTATCAAACCAAATTCTATCTAAATCGGTCCAGCGATTAAAGCGTGAAATGGTAACTTTCGCATTTATAATATTTAAGGATAAAATTTGAGAATGTTAATAAAATGAAACCAGACCCCTGGCTCTCAGAAATAGAATTAAAAGCTCCTCAACGTGTCCGAGTGCCAAGTTTAATGAACGTAAACTTTTTGTTTTCCTTTTTTCGTGAGTTTCCTTCTCGGGGCGAGCTTATGGGCCGCAAGAAATTCAATCAAGCAAAGGCTTGAATTAAACAAGACCTCAGCGCGCCCCGAAAACATTCTACGTTTTAATGATTTAGTGAAAATTCTCAGGTCCTCTGAAAGTTTTGTTAGTACTTTCATGAATCAAGTACGCTTGTGAAGGTAAATTGAATTTTGCTGCGGATAATTTACTCTACAAACTTTCGAGACATCAAACACAGGTAGGTTTTATCGTTTATATTAAAATTGAAAGTAATAGAAACCCATTCAGTCTATCCTAATAATAAATGAGATTTATTTGTGTTTGTGTTGGAAGCTGAATTTCTGACAAAATCTTTTGAACTTTTGGAAGGTTTTATTTTACAAATTAATATATCGCACTCCGAGATCAAAAGAGCATCACCTCAAAATTATGTACCATTTTAATTTAGACATCATTCTATTTCTGAAAGGTCTAAATTAAAATGGTATATTATTTTGAGTTGACTCTCCTTTGATCTAGGTGTGCGATAAGTGGAGGTCAAATACTGTACCTACATGAAGAATTGCTCATAATTAATGACCTTGTCGAATTTTTTAACTTACAGTAGCTTGTCTTTATTTGTCATTTTGATATTTGCTTCAGTCAGGCATAGTCGCTACCATGAACATCAGCACTATTTAAGTACTTTATAACGAGGGATCCTATCCCGTATCGGTCTTTTTATCCACGAGCGCAATACAGTGTCGCCAGGGTGCTACTTAAATCATCTGTTACAGATGTAAAGGCCTATTATATATATAACGTAGGTAAGTGCATGGTGAGATTTTTAACACCATGACAGTTCCTAAGTTGATGATGGCCGACTAAGATAGAAAAGAAAAGTACCTAGGTTTTTTCGATAACCATCTACACGTAGGACTTCAAAAAGGAAATAGTACATCGGAAACATCCGCGGCCAACAGAAATATGAAGTCGGGGTGCAATCCTCAAGACGCTTGTACTAACACGATCTAATCCCAAATGTCATGCGAATCGATCGTCCCGGGGAACGAGTAAATACGACGTATTTACCCAACCTCGCGAAATGGGATTATTCTTGGAGCCGTGATAAAGGTGTTCAGACTTGGGACGAGATACTCAATGGAAAAAGAATTTCTCTTATTGGAAAAAGTATTATGTGTAAATTAGCGAGAGGATATTGTTGAGTGTCGACGCCTTTTGTGATACGGCTCTTTATTTGTTGGGCTTAGTGGCGTGTGAACTCTGGAATTGCACCCTTTGGGAGTTTCCATTAAAGTTAGGGATGATGCATTATTAAAATCTGAAGAAATCTCAGCATTTATTTTATTACTTCCCATCTTATCTATGTAATTTATCGCATCAGGCGTTACTTTGCGGAGGTCCATCCATATCAATGAACTGAAACAATTACTATGCTCACCCGCGACCCTGCGATAGTTACGCTTATGGAAGAAATGTGTTTTCATGCAGTTCCTCCACCAACACACACAAATCACACAAACCCAACCATCATCACCACCAAACCACACCGACGCGTCTCGAACACAACCAGAGCTCATCTTCAGAGTACTGTTCACTACGAGTACCTATATACTACCAGATGTTATCTATGTAACTACACAATTATATTTAAGAAAAAATCTTATCGAGCTTTTGTCAAATTTCAGGGTCACTGATAGTTAACAATAAAGGTGCTTCACATTTTATTTTATAAAATATTTTCTTTTTTTATTTTTCTTTTATTAACTTGTATCCCGACGGTATTCCATGGATATCTTATCCGTAAAGCTCCCTAGAAAGGTGTCGAGATCGTGTTACCCTTACTAAGGCTTCTTTTAGGTGCCGAGTTTAATTCCATGAAGCCCATTTAATAACTGTTTAACCCATTTAATAACCACAATTTACTGCGGAGCAAACATAAAGGGTTGGGGCTGCTCTGAGGCGTTTTAACCGCTGTATCCTGTGTGTTACTAAATGCTAAAAGCCAAGGAATTATCCATGGACTAAAACCCATTGCAATTCTGCGACCACACACCACACCACTCGTGGTGGTGGTCATTAGAATTTTTTAGTTGACGGACATCATTATTAATCAGTTTTCGTAAAAGAGTGAAGAGTTTCAGTCGCCGTAGCTGTGTGTTACGAAAATTTAACTGTAATATCTATTAATTAAAACCAGTTGCAATTCTGTGACCACACACCACACTACTCGTGGTGGAGGATGGTCATTGGATTTTTTAGTTCACGGACATCATTATTAATCAGTTTTCATAAAAAGGTGAAGAGTTTCGACCGCCGTATCCCGTGTGTAACGAAAATGTAGGGATAATGTGCATTCACTAAAACAAATTGCAATTGCGACTACATCACACCAAGCCCTGCGGTCGTGGTCATTACGAATCTTAGTTGATTGACGTATTACTATTTATTTTAGGTTAGCTGTGGTGGCCTGTAGTGGAGTAGCCGTGGTGGCCTAATGGTTTGACCTATTTCCTCTCAAGCAGAGGGTCGTGGGTTCCAATCCCGGCTCGCACCATAGAGTTTTTCGGAATTGTGCGAAATTACATTTGAAATTTACCATGAGCTTTACGGTGAAGGAAAACATCGTGAGGAAACCTGCGAAGAAATTCAATGGTGTGTGTGAAGTTCCCAATCGGCACTGGGCATGTACGAGAAGTACGGCCCATGCCCTCTCATTCTGAGAGGAGACCTGTGCCCTGCAGTGGGACGTATATCTACATACGTACATCTAGTTATGCATGTATTTTGTTATTGACGGTGGAAAGGTAAAATCGCTAAAACGCCACATATCATATATGTTGCTACAGCGATTTTACCTTTCCACTGTCGAATACATGTAGGTTGTTTTCAAAATTTGCAAGTCAAATGACAGCCAATTCCAGGGATCAGATTGACTTGGGATTTGATACGGATATGTAGAGAAAATGGCAATGCAAGTACTCGTACAATAAATAAATATTACAGTAAAATACTTTAAAAACCGGCCAAGAGCGCGTTGGACACGCCCAGGATAGGGTTCCGCAGTTGTTACGAAAAAATCCTTGCAAATCTTGTTAGTTATACTGTCCGTATTAATCAAGCAATATTTTATAGGTCAGGCTGCTATTTACTCTTAAACTACTAATAATTCTCAAGCCAACTAATCCCCCCACTTTACGTTTTTAGGAGGTAACCTAAAAGAAATATTTTTACATTTTAGGTTTTTATCACTTTGTCGAGGTAATTGCTATATAATATCCATGCAAAATTACAGCTTTCTAGCGCTAATAGCCACTGCGCTAAGCCGCGGACAGACACACAGCCAGACACGTTTTGCCATTTTGGTTCCGGAACCCTAAAAATAGTGCTTTACTGCAGAGGCCGCGAAATAGCGGATTGCGAGACGAGTAGTTATAGATGGCCGAATGTTAACGAAATCATCTAGATACCTATACGAGGCCGACAATCCCTGTTCGCGGCAGAGTATTGTATACTTAGAGCTTTTCTCAAACATGCAATGAATTTAATAATAAAAAAACTCCAAAAAAATCAAAGGTTAATTTCAAGAGAAATTATAAGTACCTAAACTAGATAAAAAAATATAACTAACACATTCCGCATGCAATGTGGAATGGACATTAAAAAAGGTCACTTTGCCGGCCTAGGCCAGCAATGTTGTATGAAATTCCATTGCAGTGCAGTACACAGGCAGTTGTAATACAGCCAATTATTTCCGAGACTTGAGTACAATGACAAATAATAAAAAAAAAGTTTTAAACTATGAAATGGCCCGCAGTTTAATGTACCTTTTGGCATAGGCCTCATCCATTATCTACTGTGAAAATAGTTACGGGAATATTGGGAACAAAATCCAGAATTTAAACGAAATACATTTCTTCAGGAACGCTGTTTATTATCTGACTTATGTCATAGACAAACTAGATACACATCAGGAAAAATTATTTACTACAAAAGAAATGAATACTCTAATACCCGTAGACACGTCTGCTTTATACTTACAGGTACACTTGCCATTATAAAACAGTACCGTCACTAATTGACATACAATACAAGTCAAAATCACTAATGCTCTGCTAGAGACTTTAAATTGGGCCGACATTTGAGTATCTTCGAAGTGTCATCAACATCGTCATTCCAACCTATAAACGTGCCACTGCAGTGCACAGGCTTCCTCTCAGAATGAGAGGGCTTGGACCGTAGTTCTCACGCGGGCCCAGTTTGGATTGAAAACTTCACACACACCGTTGAATTTCATCGTAGGTGTGTACAGGCTTCCTGGCGATGTTCTCCTTTATCATAAAATTCATAGTAAATTTAGACTTGTCAACAAGAATTACTTTATTGAATCAGGCGTTACTTTGCGGAGGCCCATATCAATGAACTGAAACAAGTACTTTACTTTGCTTTTCTTTGCTTTATGTATCTTTTCGTAATTATCAAAAAGTCGCGGTTGACCAAAGTAGGTAATTGTTTCAGGAATTACTTACCATGGAATAGGGATCGAGCTAGTTTTTTTAATTTCCTCTAAAACAGTTAAATAGATTTCCTCCCTTTAATAAAAGAGCTAGTTGAATTGCTATCTATATTGTCCGGCGTGACATAAATACTCGTGCCAACAACCTCGAAATCACAGTAATGTATTGCAATGAAAGCCTCATGATCGCTGTTTATTTGCCCATTTAACTGCTATCTCAATTGCTTTTAGAATGAACATTGTTCCGCGTTAAATACGGTTGTGCTACCATTTTATAGACATTCGGTGGGAAGGAAATCTTGAGCAAATTGTTAGAATTGGCACGAGAAGGGTTGAGATACTAAATAGAAAAGCCCGGTAGTAAAGAGTCATCAACCCACTCTACACATGGATAATCGTTAAGTGTGTACTGGGCATTAATCCGCAACAATACAATACAATACAATACAATGAAATGACTCGTTTCTCTTTTCTTTTGTAACTATTACAGATATCAAAAAACTTTAAACTGAAATCGAAAATACGTTATCTAATAAGTAAAATGTCATTAATATCTTGTTAAATAAAAATAAAACGAAAAATATTCAAATTATTGAAATTAAACACTGCCATACATTTAGTACGAGATTAGTAGAAAGGTTTTGGTTTCCTTATTTTAAAAGGTTATTTTACAAGTTTACTGATATTGAGGGAAGCCTATGTCCAGTAGTGGAAGTCCTACGGCTGAAATGATAATGAATGATGGATGACTGATATTCAAGGAAACTGTTATTAACCTAAAAAAGTTCTATGTGAAAGAAATCAATATTATTTATTTCTTAGTAACTAAGTACTTACTACAATTTGTTTTCAAAGCAGTTGTTCAAAGTGACGTTCTTGTTGTCCTAGGACTGTTGTTGTATATTGATTATTCGGTAGTAAATAGTAGGTATTTATATTAAAAAGTGTGTGTTAGATTAGTGTATCGTTATTCTTCTGACAAATTTTACTTACATCAAAACACGAGAAAAGATCCAAACGTTTAGAAATAAATTGAATGGCCAAAATATATTTTCATTGCTTTAAAAAATATATCATCTAGCTAGATCATAGCATAAAATGGATGACGAATGTTTAAAATTTTATTGATAAAAACTTGCCAAGAAAGGATTTATAAATAGTTATTGCAAAGGTTTTAAGGTTTCTTTAGTGACGCATTGTTGATTGAATATATTTCCTAGTTTTGTTCTTCGACTGAATAACTTGATAAAAAAGAATTCAAGCAAATACATTTTTAATTAAATAAAAAACTTCCATTTGTGACATAAAAAAAGTCTAAAACATCCCAAACCCAAAGCCGTCCAGCCCGTAAAAACAAACGATGATCACAACATTTAAGCAGAAGCAAATATTGCCGACACACAGTGCTCACTGGCTTCACTCATTAGTACAATCATGAGCATCGGAAGTTAATCAAGTTAGTACAATTAGCCAATGCCGGCCTAGCACCTGGTGCGGCCGCAGACAAATTGGCCTGACAAACCACAGTGCAGTTAGTGAACGGGAGGTGGAAAATATCTGACGTTAATCTCTAATCCGGAATCGCCAGCCATTGGTGAAAGCGGCTGTTTAAAGCCGTGTTAGTTCATAATCGCTGCTGAACTAATTATGAAGCTGACGCAAATGCAACATGAATTTGCATTTGAGTGAAGCATATTCAGTCAAAAGACGTCCACTGCTGGACAAGGTCTCCTGTAAAGAGTTCTACAATGATGGCGATGCTCTGTGCTGACTACATCCAGGTTGTTCCTGTGACCTTTATCAAATCGTCGGTCCATGTTGTTTGGAACCTTTATAAGCAACATCTTTCGGATCGCGGGAACCACTCTAGAACCTTCTTGATTTTCTTACTACATTGTTATGTATACAAAATTAAATTGATGATACGTGACTTAGAATTTTCAGAAATGAAGGGGGGTAGATGATTCGTCAATTTTCATCTAGATCCTAGAATAACTTAATAATTTTCAAATAATTTGATTCTAATTTTACTAGTACCACAAATAGGTCTGTGCAACTAGAATTTATTATATTTTAAAGATATGATAAATATATAATATTTTGTAATATTTCACGCAATACAGTTTGCAAAACTCCAATTTTATTAAGCCTCCAAAAGTGCACTCCTTATGTATTAATTAACCTGGAAAAGAATCCCATAGCCGGACAAAATCCTCCGCCCATTCTCTCCATTCGTTCCATTTTGAGCGGACCTTAGTCCTTTCAGTCCGCAAGGTAACATGTCGAGGTCATCCCGCCAACGTGGGCGTACTTTGTCGCCACCATCCGTCTTGTGGTATCAAATCCAGTCCGTTTTTATTAAATAATAGCTTTTGCCCGCGACTCCGTCCGCGTGGAATTAGTAATTTGGGCAGCTTATTTTTTTTATCCAATTTATTTTTTCATCAATTATGGCTCTCCTTATAAATTACCCCCCCCCCCCCCCTGCACCCCCCGCAACCACCCCCCCACCGACCCCCACCGAACCCCCCCCCCCCGCACACCCGCGTTCACATTCACCACCGTACCTACTCCCAAGTCACTACTTCTAAAAACTGTTCTATAAATTCTTAAAATAGACGTATCTTTCTTATTTGTGAACCGATTCAAATGAAACAAACACTAAATGTTAATCCAAGAAAATACCAACATATCAGTGAAAACCGCATCCTTCTAGGTTAAGCCGTTTCTGAGATTAGCGCGCACAAACGCACAGACAAACAGACAAAGAGACAAACAGATAAACAGACAAACAGACAATAATTCTAAAAAACATTGTTTTGGGTTCTATTGCGCTAGTAAATAGCCCTAGTGACAGTTTTTCTCAAATATCTTCAATGTACAGACACCGACTTGTTACACATTTATTATATGTATAGATATAGATAATTTACTTATGTTAGACGTTCAATGAATATGGAACAAAGTGTCTGAGATAGGCGGACAGATACCACTTATTTTATGAGTTCCCTTTTTCATTTCTAAGTCCGCAACAAAACAAAACTGGCCAACTAACAGTTTAACATAAAACTGTTATCGTTGAATTTTTGATGGAACTAAAGTGATCACCCATTTGAATAAATTTATCACGTTCGTATCGAATTGAAACTTTGTTAAATCGCACGAAAAATTAGATTTCGGTTTTATAAATTTTTCAAAACTCGGAAATTTAAATATTGTTTCCAAATCTGCCCAAAAAAAAGAGTAATGTGCCTACAAACCAAACACTGGAGTTAGAGACTTAAAGGTGGCCTAGAAATGTAATAGAAAATGGTTCTTGATTTTTTTATTATTTCACGCGAGCAAAGTTGAGCGATATAACTAGTATATAAGAAAGTAATAAATGTTTTTTTTTTTTTTTTTTTATTATTTTATATGTGTTTCAGCCACTGTAACCTAATATGTATAAGACAAATTCTGCCACTCATTAGCTATAACAATTTTTTTAAAGGACTAACGATTGACTTCTATTTCACCTGATGGTAGGTACGTGGAAGTTAAATCGAAGTTGTATTTCTCTGGTTCAGTAACAGCTTATCCACTCTGCCCTTGAATAACCCTAAGTTTTGTTCTTATCTGGCAAACAGACGACAGAGAAGCGAAGTAATTAGTAGACAAATGAGAAAGGAGAAACATCAAACCGAAACCAAATTTCTATTCGTTTGCAAGGTTGATACGGTAGAGATATTTATGTATTATTCAAAATGCCAGAACGACAAAACTTTACACCATTCAAAACACCTCTGATATAATTCAGCATTATTTTTTCCGCATCATAAAAACAAGAAGAGCGGTACAAAGAACAATACGTTTCCGCGCATCTCGCGCATAACGAGTAACACTGCCGGGTGCACACAAACTACATAGAATCGTAGAGCACTATCAGGCATAATGGACTTGCATGGAATGCGTTTATAGGTGACGGAACACGCGGCAGTCTTAATGGTGCTATAGGTTTCCATAGACGGCGGGATCACTTACCTTCAGGCTTTAATACCTATTTTTTTTATCTTATATTTAAACGAGGCTTGAGTACACACTATAGTATTTCCAATCATTTATATTCTCGATGACAGCTCCCGTAGAATGTAACTGCGTTTAGTTACGCAAAACTTAACTTTTAAATGCGAGGAATAAAAAAATACGACAACTGCCTAATTTTGTTCCTTGATCCCATATAATATTCATCTAAGACAAATTGAGTCCATATAATGCAGTATTTTTTTTAAAGTTCGATAAATAATAAACGTTTTAATGAAGTTACATTCTATGGCAATTCATTCTATTTTTTTTATTCTATTCTATTGCCAAAGAATGTAACTTTATTAAAACGTTTATTATTTATCGTACTTTAAATAAAAATTACTGCATATATGGACTCAATTTGTCTTAGATGAATATTATAGGTAAGTATATGGGATCAAGGAACAAAATTAGGCAGTTGTCGTATTTTTTATACCTCGCATTTAAAAGTTATTTTTTGCGTAAATAAACGACCGCTTTAGCCTAGTTGGTAGTGACCCTGCCTACGAAGCAAGAGGTCCTGGGTTCGAATCCCGGTAAGGGCATTTATTTGTGTGATGAGCACGAATATTTGTTCCTGAGTTATGGATGTTTTCTATGTATTTAAGTATTTATTATCTATATAAGTATGTTTATCGTCGTCTAGTACCCATAGTACAAGCTTTGCTTAGTTTGGGACTAGGTCGATTTTAGTAAGATTGTCCATAATATTTATTTATTTTATTTTTAAATAATTGCAGTTACATTCTACGGGAGCTGTTATCGAGAAAATAAATGATTGGAAATACCATAATGTGACTATGTCAGACTCATGGGAAGCCTCAGAAAACTATAACAAACTAAACGCTGCCTTGCACAGAGATGGAGTGTATACAAAAGCATGTCTTATTTTATACATCAATATTTGATACCTAAAATAGCATATTACCGCATGTAAGAACATGGTGAGAGAGATAGAGTAGGTACAAGTTGCATTAAAATACGATGGATTCTCTGACTTAAAGTAAAAAGATTTTCTTAAAAAAAAATTTTAATCTGCAATGTCTACTAAATTTCAAGTCAATCCGATAGCTAGTGAAATTTGGCCAACAAAATAAATTTTAAAGACAATTTACATAAATAGGAACATTTAAAGGTTCTCGAGTAACGTCCGCTGACCGGAAGACGCAGTGTAGGTAGGCCTCCAACAAGATGGAGCGAACCTGGTGAAGGTGGCGGGAACGCATAGGATGCGGACGGCGCAGGGCCGATCTGTTTGGTGAGCCTTGGGGGCCTATGTTCAGCAGTGGACATCTTTCGGCTGAAATGATGATGATGAATGATGAACATTGCAAGTTAAAAAAAAAGCTTGTAACAAGTAATGTCCTGATTGACTGCCTGGCTAGTCAACGTGCACTTAAAACTCTTTGACCTTGAAAGTTGAAATTTCTTCGAATATATAACGGTTTTTTTTTAATTATGGACGGTTTTCGACAAATTTCACCGGAAAAGATCATTTTTCTACGAGGGGAAGCCGTAATCAGCTAGTAAAAACTACTAAAAACAGTTTTACTTCAGGAATACCAACTACAGTACATCGTCTTACCTCAAATTAAATTTAAATTGTTCAAGACTAACCTGACTGGCTACGACACAACAACGACAAACAGAGTCTTTACTGGTACTCATAAGACAACTGGAGGGTTGGTGAGGACCCTTGTATTAATAATTTTGTACCTGGTGAAGGGAAAGAATTCTGTGTAACCGTTTCAAGCTTTATTATTGCCTATATCATTATCGTGATTTACATTGTTTACCTTTCTTTTTTATGCAATTTATTCGTCATAAATCTTCTTATTTTCGGCACGTTTTCGTAGTAAAGAACAGTGAATTCGTTTGATAGGGCTTTAATGGACCATGGGCTATAGCCACTCAGTCGCTTTTTGCATTTACTGTCATTTATTCATAGTTGCACAAAGATGTGAATGTATAGAAAAGGGTAGCAAGTTACAACACTCCCTGTAGTTAACCTATAAAGACGCATAGTAATCTACTTCTTTACCTACTCAATTCCTTGCAATAAACGATTTGAATTTAGCGAAAATACAAAGGAAACAGTTAGTAGGTACCTAAGTCGGACCTTGCAATTCCTCGCGGTATCCTCTAGGATCGCCAAATTCGATCCCCTAGGTACTCGTACAATAATTGTACCTGGGGCATCGAATTAGGTGATCCTAGTGGATACCGCGGAATTCCTCTGTAACATTGCTCTTTTGTAACATTGTGTCTGTTTAAACTTTGACTGATAATTAAATTAATATTATTTACAGATACTTTAAAACGTGTACAAAACCCCCGGTGCGCGAATCCGAGTCACACTTGGCTGTTTTTTGACAAATAAGCGTAAGCGTAAGTAAAATTTTAACTGAAACTTTGGATGTATGTGCTTGTCTTATATCTCCGTTAACTATCGTACCATATCTAACAAGGTAAAATACCTTAAAATAATTATCAATGTCAGTTATAACAGTTAGCACAAGCACGTTATATGCGTACACAAACATACATATATTCATCTGTTCGTCGAATCGTGAGTGCTTTTCTAAACTTGCACAACCGATAACATCCAATGATGCAGCACAACACAACCGATTTGTTACCAAAACCGAAAACATTGTTCAATCGCAATGAAAAATTCGAAAGTTGGAAGGTAACACTCCAAAACTTGGTCCGATGCGGCCAATATTTTTGAGACGTGCTCACTCGTTTCCTTTTATGGCACTGCCGTTACGGAAACTTTCTGTTTATGAACGCTGAGTCGCAATTGACTGCGAAATCACTTTTCTCCTCGTAAGTCCCTCAAGATGTGTGAAATGTACTCCCATCATCACGTACGTGGATGATTTGTTAACACAGTTTAGGAACTAGGGTATAAGGAATTCTACTATAGTGTACTAAACTTTACTTACTCGCAGGTGTGTAGGGATGGCTTGGTCTGCTTGAAGAAATGGTAAATGTATGATTCATTTCGTATTTATTATAAGTATGTTCGTATGGTATCCATGATCTAAAAGCACAAAGCTTTAATTTGTGTCTTGCTTTTTTTTACTTAGCCTATGATTGTGTCCCACTGCTGGGCAAAGGCCTCTCCTCTTGACTTCAACATGTCCCTATCTAGAGCTATACTGGGCCACTCACTTGATTCCGCGTCTAGGTCGTCTCGCCATCACCGCCTCGGCCTTTTGTTTTTTTAAAAAAAATCTGATGCGTAGCAGAAAACTAAGCCATGGTAGCCTAGTGATTTGACCTATGGTCTCTCAAGCAGTGGGTCGTGGGTTCGAGCCCGGGTTCACGCCTCTTATTTTTCTGCAATTTTTGTGTGAAATTACATTCGTTTACCACTAGCTTTATGGTGGAGGCAAACACCTGCATACACTTGCGAAAAAATATAATACTTTTCAAGCTGATAGTTTATGATGGATTCTTATGAAATGTGGCACAGAGATAGTTTATAACCTGGATTAACACATACACAAATTTTTAACTCAAGCAATTGCAGAATTCCCGCGGAATAACGATAATCGAATTTTTCGCAGACAGAGTCGTAGCCAACACCTAGTGATAGATGTTACTTAACAGAGTTCCACCACTACCACCACTAGACTTATTTTTCTCTGTTTAGTTTGTATTTTAAAGCTTGTTTTATCAAGTCGGGTTTTTGATTTTTTTATTAGTTGGCTACATTGTTACTAGTCTGTAATTTTTCCAACAGAGCATCTGCACTTTGCTGTTAAATAAGCATTATCCAGAAACTTCGTTAAACTTGCTACATCCAAGCATTAGCTGCACTCACAAGGATTCAATTACAGATGTGTCTGCAGACAGTTGATATAAAAAAAAAAAAACATAAAATACACCAGTGGCATGTATTTGATTATTTAGATGGGCACTCAGCGAGTTTGTTTCTTTAACTTTTAGACTTTCTATAAACTTTATTTCAATAGAATCTGCTTTGATCAATTATAACTGAAGATACACATTGCCGAACAAAATCCCCTTCAAAGAATGTCCGAACTTTTTTATTTGTTTGCGTAACAATTAAAATCATCACCTACACAGAAATTTGAACCTAGTCTTCACTTCATTACAGTCGAATTTCGGTTGACACTTGACAGCTATACTTGACAATTTCACGCAACGTACTGAGAAAAAAGAAGGCCACTTTTATCAAAGTGGCGCTCATTTGGCTCGGACATTTTCGGGCGCGCGACTGTGGATCTACAGTTATAATTGATCAAAGAGAATCTGACAATCTCGTAGACATTTGCTCTACGGTGCGGTACGATGCAGTGAGACAGGCTTGCTGTGAGACTGTGTCTTCGTGTTGTGTGACTTTGGAGGTTGCGAATTTGTTCAATTTCGTCGTCACCAATTTGGGGGTAGTTGCAATAGAGAGATCTCACTCCACTTCGGAAACTCTCGCGAATGTTCACCACGTGAACGGAGCCGAGCGCCCGAGCGCGTCCGAGCGCCGATCGCGAGCGAATCAGTAATGACTGTTGTGCACCATATTCACGTCATTGGCAACTTTCCACCTGTACACACAGATTGCCAGCAGCACTCATTTTAAAAAAAAATACATAATTTAAGCCAGCCTATTATATACGTCCCACTACAGGGCACAGTAGGCCTCCTCTCAGAATGAGTGAGGTTGGGCCGTAGTTCCCGCGCGGGCCCAGTGCGGATTCGGAACTTCACATGCACTGCACACCATTGAATTTTTTCGCAGTTTTATGCAGGTTTCCACAACTTTTTACTTCACCGTAAAGCTCATGGTAAATTTCAAATATGATTTCGCACATAAATTCCGAAAAACTTTGAACTTAGGATTTAATTTAAGAGCTTAATGAAAACGAATAGTTTAGTAATTATAAACAAAATCACGATCACGTCCTTGTGTAACGAAAGTTAGTCATACAAACTATATGGGTAACTTTCGTTACACAAAGGAACCACTTAAGACTAGTCGGGGGCCTGGTGACGCCATGTTTTTTGGTTCGTGGTCGCTACTCATTCTTGAATTATTCTCTTTGAAGTTTTACAAATAAAAAGATTGCCAGAATGGTCGGTGAAAATATTAAATTTAATAGTCATTTAAGGGCTGCGTTTAACCCTATAACTTTACGTTGTAATAAACTTAAAGCTTGGTGACGTCGGGTTAGTCATTCAGAATATTTAAGCGCAAGCAATAAAGATAATAATAAAAACCTTTTTAAGGAAATTTAACGCTGTTGGTGGTAACACTGTCACGGCCGTGTCAATTTGCACTACACCTTCTATGAAAAGTGATCAGTTATTTATGCTTGACAGTGTAATCTCGTTAGTTACTTAATAATTTAAGGAGTTATAAAGAACAAATAAATCAAGAGGAAAAAAAAAGCCGTATTGGCCTAGTGGTTTTGACCTATGGCCTCTCAAGCAGAGAGTTGTGGGTTCAAATCCCGGCTCGCGCACCTCGTGAGTTTTTAGGAATTTATATGCATCATTACATTTGAAATTTACCATGAGCTTTTACAGGTACAGGAGAACACCTTACCAAAGTCTTGTTTGCAAAAAATAGAAATAAAACTATTTTTATAGTTTTCAGTGCATTTATTTTAAAGAACAAAAAATTTTGTTATCATTGTGCGGATAAGTGCTAATATCTCTTGGTAAAGACTGTGCCATTATATTGTAACATAATGGCAGTATATATTAATATTGTGCCATATTAGCTTATGTGATTGAAGACTTCAGCATAACATAGTAAGAAAAAGTTGACTTAATAATCTGAAAAGGAAAACACAACAGCGTTTAGTTAATTTACGAGCAAGAGTTTAGTATAAAAAAAAACAATACACTTAGTGACGGTGCAGACTTTGCGGCTCTACGGGCTTGGCGAGCGCTATATCGAAGTCGGTATCATTGAGGTTTGAATTGTGGTTCATAAATTGTTATTTAGTCTTAATGCTGCACAAAAACGAATAAGCCATGGCCTTGGTGACAGTCACAATATTAAACATGAAACTACCGTGAGACTCACTCACAGTAGATGTAGTTCTACTACAAGTAGTACTACTACTAGTAGTAGTACTAGTAGTAGTAATAGTAGTAGTAGTAGTAAGTTTAGCAGTAGTAGTGACAATATTATCAGAAATCGGACACGCTCAACGGTTTTATTCAAACAACATAGGGTCACTCGTGTTACCCCTAATTGCCGGCAATAGCCCAGGGAGATAATCCTTGGCCGCCTAGCAACGCCTAGCAACCTAAAAACGCTGTACAAGGGTAATTTTTTATTTTAATCTTTTGCTTTTTTTTTAAAATCAGATAATTTTATGTGATTTCTGCTCAGAATCACGAGAAAAAGTGTCCCAAAATTTCTATATAATTTTCAATTCTTTCATTTCGTTACGGTCAAATGAAGTCTATGAAAAATGGTAACTGAACGGAAAAAACTCGGGACACTTTTTTTCTCTCCTAGTAGGATCGAAAAAACTCGTGATTCTGAGCAGAAATCACATGAAATTCTCCGAATTAAAAAAAAAGTCATAAGGTACAACAATAATAAAAAATGGCCCAAAATCACGTCTCTTATAACTTATAATATGACGACATCATTTAATTTTTAACTTTATTTGTTTTTTATAGTGGCCACAGTAATTTATTTATTTATTTATTTATTTATTTAGGAAATAATCCCATTCACAATTACAATAATACATAATACAATTCAATAAAATTCAATACAATACAATACAATACAATTCAATTAAATATAAATCATCCAATACAATCATTATGTCACTAAATGTCCGTCCCGTGATGTCAAAAATTAACACTAAGCACTACATTAATAATAATAACAATAATAATAATCATCTGTGAAAATTTCAAGTATCTGTTAGGTACCCAAGAACAAAACATAATTTTCAATTATTATTTTTTTTGTTTTATATTGTGGTAGCACCAGCTAAGAGCAGGATTGCGATTTTTTCTTACATTAACTAGTGGTCGCACTCCGGTCTGCAGACCGCACGATCCCTCAAATATTAGAGTCTTCTGCATCTTCAGCATGATCGGTATGAGCAGCTTTTGGTTGCTTTGTGACATCTTCTCCCAGGGGACCTGGTACAGATCTAGAGCGAGGTCGTCCGTCTGAAATGTAGATCTGGGTCAGAGGAGTGACATGTCGGATGACGGGGAATTTTGTTCTCTTGCTGTTCAACATGTCAGACTATCAGGAATTTTATATTCCACTTAGTATGAACATCGGATCAAGAGAATAGTTAAAATTCCAATTGCTTCGATCCCCTAACCACGAGCATTGTTAAACTGCTATTTAACAATTTCGCAAAAACTTTAGGGAGGTCCATATTAATGAACTGAAACAATTACTTTGCTCACCCGCGAGGTCATAATGTAAGGTTGAGGTCGCGGGTGAGCAAAGTACCTAATTGTTTCAGTTTATGAATTAAAACATCCGTAAATATTTTAATTCAATGTAGTGGTAGTAGGTAGTAGCAATATCATAAATTAGATAATCAAAAACCATATGTAACAAAATTATCTCAAGATCACATCAAATTCTGTGAAACCCAGGCAGCTGAAAGACTTTTAAAATTCTTAAGTCCACGTTAGCTATTATAATATTTTGACAGTTGTATTTCAACATTTTGACGTCAAAGGCTGCTGTCGTCTATGGAAATAATTGACATTTTAAGTGTACCCTCTCTGGAGCTTACTAAAGGTTATCGCAGTCTACATCTCATGAAAAATATATTTAGTATGTCAAATGTTTGCAAGAAGAAAGCTTGCAAATGACAAACCTTGATGCGTATTTGTTCTAAAGCACATGACATCACAGTCAGCCCTCCCATGTGAAACAGCATCATGAAGATAAACGCCCCTCGGTTGTCTTTATCCTGAAAATAATATTTTGAAAATTAACATAACACTGAAGTTTATTGCTGTCGATGATCAATCCTTTTTGTAAGAGGCTAGGTTTAATAGCGGGATGGCCGAAGATGATGATGAGTATTAAGAATTTTGTATTTTTCAAAAGAATTAAATTGTAGGTGTCGTAGTCTTGTTTTATTCTGATCTCTTTGAAAAATATGTAGTTATTACATACGCCAATCATAACCTGGTAGAGTATCAAACTGTCATTGAGAAGATTTTGTAAGTAATTAAGAGCCACGTTCATTCCGAACCCAGCTTGCATATCATCAAAAGCACTGAAACAGAAAACACACTTATTACAAGATTTTATTTAACTTTACGTCTCGTCATCATCATCATCATATCAGCCAAAAGACTGCTGAACCAAGGCCTTCCCCAAAGAGTTTCGCAACGATCGGTTCTGCGCTCCCCGCATCCAAGTAGTTCTTACGACCTTTACCAGATCGTCGGCCCATCTTGTTGGCCATTTTACGTCAAGTTCTCCGGTTCGTGGTCGCCACTCTAGTACCTTACTGCCCAATCGGCGTCGGTAATTACTTTACGTGTATGATACTTACTTTTATTTAAATCTTGCAAGTCGAAGTTGACTTACTTTTAGTAGTTTTAAATGAAAAGTGCAATTAGGACAAACCCCCAACATTCTTTTGAAATTTTGGAGTATTACTTACGGTTTTGAAGTTAGTTTAATCATAGTTCATAGAATACGATACTTGCCTTAGAATAAAGGAATGGTACTTTATTATTTCCACTATTTTCTCCTTGGTGTCTTTGTCATTCAATTGAATGGTGAAGAATGTTGTAATCTTATGCCTCAATATGTCAACATGTCCCAAGAAGTGGAAAATGAAAATGAAATTGATGCTGTCCAAAAAGGACATGACCATGCCACCAGTGAAAACGAGATATGTGTTTATCGTGTGAGTAATAAGCCAGTTTCGGAATTCATAGCTATAGTCAAAAGGCATCCATAAGTAAAGGCTCGTTTCTAACCGGATTGTCCTGTTAGCTACAAGATCTTTGTTCTTTAAATTATTCAGGATAGGAGTTAAGAGCCACAGTAACCAATCCATGAACATGAAAACCACGAGGAACGCTGTGACCCAACGAATATTACGTTCAACTTTCATTAGCTTCTGTGGGAATAAGAACAAGCTTAAGACATCAGATTTAGCAAGAAAATTGCATAATATGTAAGGTTACACTATTGTAATCAACCGATTTCCAATGTATCAATCCATGAAGTCATAAATAAGGAACAATATTTCCATTGCTTTGAAATTGGACATTTTATTGGAACTGTATTTTACAGACGATACGTCTTGCTTATCGGCGAGGCAGCTGTCGTTAGGCAACATTGCACTCCCTTTTAAATTACTTTTAGGATTCATCATTATCTCTTGTTTGTAGCACCTTTACCCATTTTAAACTGTCTCAAAAATCATTGCTGAATATGTTTTGGGTACCCAACCTACTAATATTATAAATGCGAAAGCTTGTTAGTACGGTCGGCCTCAACTAAAGTAGCTGAACTTTTAGTACTTTGTCACTTTCATTAATGTGACATTATTTCAAAATTCACAGTATAAACTGGTTATTGCCACAAAATATTAGTGTTCAGCGACTTCTGAGGCTGACTGTACGTATGTGTTTTTCATTGATCTATCACGCTAAAACTGCTGGACGGACTGTACGAAAATTTGATAGCTGGACGTCTGGATTAAGACGTGGGTTACTTTTTGATTCGATTCTGTAAAATCGATTCGACTTTCAGATTTACGGGACGCGAGTGAAGCCACGGGTAAAGGCTAGGTTACCATAAATTTGTAATTACTCTTATTGCTTATGTAAGTTAGTTACCTTTTTGATGAATTCATCATTGACATTAAGAAAGTTATAAATGTGAATATTGTCCATCAACTTCAACATAATCTTTTTGTAAGGAGATGAAAGGCTCACACACATTTTTACCTTAAATATATATAACATATTATATAATATTATAAATGAAAAAGTTTGAAAGGAAGCAATAAGTCTCCTTCAGTCTAACTCCCTCGCAATCGTCATCGCATTCATTTTGACAGTTTTTATATGGGCTGACAATTGGTAGCGGAAACAGCCAGCTGTCACAGCCATACAAAAACTGTCATTTCAATCCTATACCAGTGTCAAAAAAGATACACAATTACCCTGCTGGGATAGTATTTTAACTTTTAACAAGAATGTAGGGTATTGTCCAAGAATGTTGAGGTGGGTAATTCGGCTTTCAAGATGATGAGTTAACTTCGGCTGCAATCCAATAGATGGCGTTGTCTGAGCGAATATTGTACTTTAAAAATAAAACTGTAACCTTTTTTCAGGCCCCTATTTCCCTTGAAGGTATTTCTAACGCGGGCGTTTTTAATCTGTTTCGAAAAAAACCGACGCCATAAAAATATTTTGTTTTTGATCCTTAAATATGGCCTCCATGTTTAAACTCATTTATTTACAAATTTATTGAATCAGACGTTACTTTGCGGAGGTCCATATTAACGAACTGAAACAATTACTTTGCTCACCCGCGAAAAGCGCCTGAAGGTCGCGGGTGAGCAAAGTAATTGCTTCAGTTCATTCATTTATTTACGTTAAACATCAGTCTTTGGGTCACCGCCATACATATGAGTACCAAATTAGAACTCAAATTCAATAGAAAGTTTAGGCTATAGGGTTAAAGAATGCATACCTATACACCTTCGATCAACAATACCGTATTGTTGATCGAAGCTATACACAAATCCATACATTAAAAAAACAACACTCCATCGGCGGTCGGGTAAAAAGCTTGTACCAATACATCATATTTTTTTCATCAGGTTATTTTCTACAAGCGTTTCAACAACCATCAGTTTCCTATCGCATACCTTAACTGCCGCGCCATGACAAAACACTGTGTTGTTGTTGTTTAGAATCAATACCCTAGAATTTATGAGTCACACTGTAAATTGCAATGAAGTTTTCAATGTTATTGGTAGAAAATCAGTAAACTCTAAGCACGTTTATAATAGACTAGCTTTTGCCCGCGGCTTCGCTCGCGTGTACCATGAGAATTCCAAAGAACCAAGATATCAAGCAAGCAAGCATGCAAGCAAGATTGCTTGCGTGACAATGGGACCATCTCAGGAGTATATTATATTCTTTCGAATAAAAAAATAATTTTTAAAATCGGTCCACAATTGACCGAGAAATCGGTGAACATACCTACATAAAAAAATACATAAAATGGAATGCATAACCTCCTCCTTTTTTTTTGAAGTCGGTTAAAGAGCCCTTTGCGGCCTACTTACAGTATAAACTTGAGAATTTTGAAATTTTAGCTTACAACCAGTAAAACGCAAAATCCCGTTTTTTCCCGTTCCCGTGGGAATTTCGGAAAGTCCTCTCTCAATGCTCCTCTACACTCCCCAAGCAACCTCATGCCGAATTTCAGCTTTCTACGACCATTAAAACGAAAAATCCCGTTTTTCCCATTGCCGTGGGAATTTTGGATAGTCCTATCTTAATGCTCTTCTACACTCCCCAAGAAACCTACCTACTTGCCAAATTTCAGCTTTCTACGACCAGTAAAACGAAAAATCCCGTTTTTTCCCGTTCCCGTGGGAAATTTGGAAAGACCTCTCTCAATGCTCCTCTACACTCCCCAAGCAACCTCATGCCGAATTTCAGCTTTCTACGACCAGAAAAACGAAAAATCCCGTTTTTCCCGTTCCAGTGGGAATTTTGGATAGTCCTTTCTTAATGCTCTTCTACACTCCCCAAGGAACCCACTTGCCAAATTTCAGCTTTCTACGACCAGTAAAACGAAAAATCCCGTTTATTCCCGTTCCCGTGGGAATTTTGGAAAGTCTTCTCTCAATGTTCCTCTACACTCCCCAAGCAACCTCATGACGAATTTCAGCTTTCTACGACCAGTAAAACGATAAATCCCGTTTTTTCTTTCTCCCGTGGGAATTTCTGAAAATCCTTAAAACTGTTTTTCACTATAATGATTATCTACTTCTATGCCAAATTTGAAGAGTCTACTAATTATAGTTCATAGGATTCCGTTGAACTGAATATATAAATCTCGTTTTTTTCTTATCCCGTGGGAATTTTGAAAAATCCTGAAATAAATATTTTAACTAATGTAATACCTATTTGTGTATCAAATTTGAAGAGTCTAGTTATTATTATAGTTACTGAGATAGGGTCACTCGGAATCAAATATATAAATCCCGTTTTATCCCGTTCCCGTGGGAATTTTGGAAATTCCTCTCACAATGCTCCTTTACACTCCCCAAGCAACCTTCATGCCGAATTTCAGCTTTCTACGACCAGTAAAACGAAAAATCCCGTTTTTTCCTTATCCCGTGGGAATTTCCAAAAATCCTTAAAACTGTTTTTACTATTATAATTACCTAATTCTATGCTAAATTTGAAGAGTCTAGTAATTATAGTTCATAGGATTCCGTTGAACTGAATATATAAATCCCGTTTATTCCTTATCCCGTGGGAATTTTGAAAAATCCTGAAATTGATGTTTTTATTATTGTAATACCTACTTGTGTATCAAATTTGAAGAGTCTAGTTGTTATAGTTACTGAGATACGGTCACTCGGAATCGAATCTATAAATCCCGTTTTTTCCCGTTCCCGTGGGAATTCCCAAAAATCCTTCCTTAGTGGATGCCTACATTGTATAAGGTATCTATGTGCAAAATTTCAAGTCTCTAGGTCCAGTGGTTTGGGCTGTGCGTTGATATATCAACAGTCAGTCAGTCAGTCAGTTTAGAATTTTATATATTAAGACTAGCTTTTGCCCGCGGCTTCGCTCGCGTGTACCATGAGTATTCCAAAGAACCAAGATATCAAGCAAGCAAGCATACAGGCAAGCAAGCAAGCAGGTCCACAATTGACCAAGAAATCGGTGAACATACCTACATAAAAAAATACATAAGGTGGAATGCATAACCTCCTCCTTTTTTAGAAGTCGGTTAAAGAGCCCTTTGCGGCCTATTTACAGTATAAACTTACAATACTTATACTTACTACTTATTTTAGCTTTTTACAACCAGTAAAACGCAAAATCCCGTTTTTTTCCCGTTCCCGTAAGAATTTCGGGAAATGTTTTCTTAATGATCCCCTACACTCCCCAAGGAACTCACCTGCCAAATTTCAGCTTTTTATGACCAGTAAAACGAAAGATCCCGTTTTTCCCGTTCCCGTGGGAATTTGGGAAAGTCCTCTCTCAGTGCTACTCTACACTCCCCAAACAACCTACATGCTGAATTTCAGCTTTCTACGGCCAGTAAAACATAAAGTCCCGTTTTTTCCCGTTCCAGTGGGAATTTTGGAAATCCCTCTCTTAATCCTCCTCAACACTCCCCAAGGAACCCACTTGCCAAATTTCAGCTTTCTATGACCAGTAAAACGAAAAATCCCGTTTTTCCCTTTCCCGTGGGAACTTTGAAAAGTCCTCTCTCAATGCTCCTCTACACTCCCCAAAAAACCTACATGCCGAGTTTCAGCTTTCTACGACCAGTAAAACAAAAAGTCCCGTTTTTTCCCGTTCCCGTGGGAATTTTGGAAAGCCCTCTCTCAATCCTCCTCTACACTCCCTAAGCAACCTACATGTCGAATTTTAGCTTTCTACAACCAGTAAAACGAAAAATCCCGTTTTTTCCCGTACCCGTGGGAATTTTGGAAAACCCTCTCTTAATTCTCCTCTACACTCTCCATGCAACCTACATGCCAAATTTCAGCTTTCTATGACCAGTAAAACGAAAAGTCCCGTTTTTTCCCGTTCCCGTGGGAATTTTGGAAAGTCATCTCTCAATGCTTTTCTACACTCCCGCAACCTACATGCCGAATTTCAACTTTCTACGACCAGTAGAACGAAAAATCCCGTTTTTTCCCGTTCCCGTGGGAATTTTGGAAAGTCTTCTCTCAAGGCTCCTCTACACTCCCCAAGCAACCTACATGCCGAATTTCAGCTTTCTACGACCAGAAAACGAAAAATCTCGTTTTTTCCTTATCCCGTGGGAATTTCCGAAAATCCTTGAAACAGTTTTTCACTATTATAATTACCTACTTCTATGCCAAATTTGAAGAGTCTAGTAATTATGGTTCATAGGATTCCGTTGAACTGAATATATAAATCCGGTTTTTTTCTTATCCCGTGGGAATTTTGAAAAATCCTGATTGTAATATTTTAACTAATGTAATACCTATTTGTATATCAAATTTGAAGAGTCTAGTTATTATAGTTACTGAGATAGGGTCACTCGGAATCGAATATATAAATCCCGTTTTTTCCCGTTCCCGTGGGAATTTTGGAAATTCCTCTCTCAATGCTCCTCTACACTCCCCAAGCAACCTTCATGCCGAATTTCAGCTTTCTACGACCAGTAAAACGAAATATCCCGTTATTTCTTTATCCCGTGGGAATTTCCAAAAATCCTTAAAACTGTTTTTTACTATTACAATTACCTACTTCTATGCCAAATTTGAAGAGTCTAGTAATTATAGGTCATAGGATTCCGTTGAACTGAATATATAAATCCCGTTTATTCCTTATCCCGTGAGAATTTTGAAAAATCCTGAAATCGATGTTTTCATTATTGTAATACCTACTTGTGTATCAAATTTGAAGAGTCTAGTTATTATAGTTACTGAGATACGGTCACTCGGAATCGAATATATAAATCCCGTTTTTTCCCGTTCCCGTGGGAATTTTGGAAATTCCTCTCTCTATGCTCCTCTATACTCCCCAAGCAACCTTCATGCCGAATTTCAGCTTTCTACGACCAGTAAAACGAAATATCCCGTTTTTTCTTTATCCCGTGGGAATTTCCAAAAATCCTTAAAACTGTTTTTTACTATTACAATTACCTACTTCTATGCCAAATGTGAAGAGTCTAGTAATTATAGTTCATAGGATTCCGTTGAACTGAATATATAAATCCCGTTTATTCCTTATCCCGTGAGAATTTTGAAAAATCCTGAAATCGATGTTTTCATTATTGTAATACCTACTTGTGTATCAAATTTGAAGAGTCTAGTTATTATAGTTACTGAGATACGGTCACTCGGAATCGAATCTATAAATCCCGTTTTTTCCCGTTCCCGTGGGAATTCCCGAAAATCCTTCCTTAGTGGATGCCTACATTGTATAAGGAATCTATGTGCAAAATTTCAAGTCTCTAGGTCCAGTGGTTTGGGCTGTGCGTTGATATATCAACAGTCAGTCAGTCAGTCAGTCAGTCAGTTTAGAATTTTATATATATAGATAAGGGACCGAATAGCTAATTTAACGGTGTTATCACAAAACACTGTAACTCGAGTTACAGTGTTTTGAAGGCAGTACATTGAAGGAATGGGCAATAGTTAGCAAGTTTTTTTTGAATTTTAATTATACTGCAAGCACATTGTACCGTTTCACAAAAGTCTTCCATTCAGCTAGAATACTGATAACGGTTGAAACGCTAGTATAACTACTCATTAATACTTTATTTATACTTACATTGGTTATAATAGTAGCAGGAATCATAGTAAACATGGTACCCAAAGTAGCAAAATCCAGATCGTTGTAGTAAGTGTACAAATAAACCACTTGTAATGATAAACACAAGGGAGCCATGATAAGGAACAAGATATTATGAATTTTGGATATTTTCAGGATATGAGGTATACCCCACCACGTATGTTGTGCTAAATGTAAGAATACCGTCGCGTTACCCATAAAATGGTAATATTTTTGTTCACGAGGTTTGCGGCTGAAAGAATGTAATAAGTTAAATGTACAATAATTTTGCAACATTATAAAGGGCAGCAATATCAAAAGTTAATAATAATTGATCTATTAAAACGTCATCGTATGGAACCCAATAGGATAGATAAGGTTAGTTTTATAACAAAACAAACTTAAAAAGTTACTGGTTACAGGAAAAAACTTTTCGATGTATTAACTTTTGATATTCAGATACGTGCCCGTAACAAATCAGTGACAGTCACTGAAACCATTAACTCAGTGCCCATAATACCTTAGAAGTAAACGTAAAGGTATAAGTTGGCAGCCGACTCCACGCAGCAGCAGCAGACGACGTGTCGCTAGCTACGCGAACTTATACCTTATTTCTAAGAAATTCCCTCCGTAGCTAGCGACATGTCGTCTGCTGCTGCTACGTGGAGTCGGCTGCCAACTTATACCTTAAACCTTCATGTAATTTATATGTAAAGAACCGTGGAAGTATGGTTTGACCTCTTAAACAGAGAGACATAGATCAAAACACAGTACAGATACATAAATGATTTACTTACAGATAGTCCTCGAAATTGGAATATTTCTTGAAAATCATGTTGAAATTGATCCAAATATCTAGTGAAGCATTTGGATTGCTACCTTCCTCCTTTATATAGGAGCGCTTTCTGCACTTTGTTTTCATTATACTTTAACTCGAATTGAGCCAATATTAGGTAATAAATAAAAAACATTTATTTCAGGACTAGCATCCCATAATGCAATGTGTTAGTTACAAAATAAAATAAAATATGAAATTAAAATCAAGATCAAAATTAAAATCAAATCAAAATTAAAACTTAAGTCTAAATTAAATCAAATTAAAATAAATATAAATGTTTTTTTTTGGACTCAGCTATAGGGGGGTATTTGCCGTAGTCGCCACGCTTGGCAGGCGGGTTGGCGACCGCAGTGGAAAAAACCGTACATATTAGGGACGCTGCTGCCCGTCCTCCGGTATTACTGGCCGCAGTTTTAGGACATACCCGGGTGAAGGTAGCGGGAACGCATTGGATGCGGATGGCGCAGGGCCGATCTGTTTGGCGAGCCTTCGGGGAGGCCTATGTTCAGCAGTGGTCGTCTTTCGGCTGAAATGATGATGATGAATGATAAATGTTTTAAACTAAAAATTAGAAACATTGGCACTAATAATAAATGAATAAAAAACAATGTCAGTCAACTTGGAGCCCGCTTTAACATGCTAGGCCATTGATCCAACCAACATAGCAGTTGTGTGAACGTCATTTGCATCCATCTCACTCGGGGTCTTGAGAGACCATAGGTGAAATCACTAGGCCACCACGTTTTCATTTTAATTTCGTGAAAAATTTGTATGTGTAATGGAAACGAATCATTGTAGATACTCTTCAAAGATCGACCCTTTCATTATAAAACCTCTTTATACTTCTATTATTGTTTACCTTTCATTTGATTTCGTAGCAAATTAAAGGTCAGACATGGGCTGATTACCTTTATGTCTAACTTGTCATTTGTTTTGTTCTAGTTGGTAATTTTCATAGTAATTCATTTCTGCAATAAATACCTACGTTTTTAGGGTTCGTGCTTAAATTCTGGAAAACTCAGAGGATTGAACCCATGTTCGAAACCACGACCCTCTGCATGAGGCATAGGTCAATCCACAACATTCCTTAATAATATCGTAACTAGCACGTGATACCTTTATACCTAATACGACAGTTAGCGGGGAAGAAGACAATAAGTATACATACAAGAATTAATTAAATAATAAGAAACAGCAAAAAAATATTTTGCCTCGATTAAACGCCACGTAATTTATGTCAATTCATTTCTACAGCGTGTAAAGTTATAAATTTAATGGCTAGATTTGGTATTTCATCCCGTTGAGTTATCGCTTTTGCTCTGTGCCGCTAATGCGCTACATCCATCATCCCAAACCCAGTAATATTGGATTTTTTCACCAACGATTTTCACGCCATTTAAAATTATTGTGAATTATTGATGTTGTAAGTGAACTAAGTGGCTTATCTGAAATTAAACAATTTTTAGTTCGATTTAATATATTAAAATCTTCTTTTTAATCGTGCAAAGTTACATTTTAATTACGTTGTCGATAAATAAGCGTCATTAGTTATGTACGCATTTAGATAACCTTTCAAAACACGGACACTTAACTTGGGTATGTAATGATTAACATAATAAAACAATGCTACATTTGATAAAATTCGAGTTACTCGTGAAGTAAACTTTCTACAATTGTTTTGTAAAATACATCCAACCTTTGCCCTTGCGATATCAAATGAAATCAATAACAACTCTCCAGTAAAGTTTACTTCCCGATTGAATCGAATTATATTCAATGTAGCATAATACCAAATGTTATTGTTATATCAAATGTTGATATACCAATCGAGCCGTACCCAGTGAACTTCACTTGATAATAAAAGAACTGGAAATCAGTAGGTAGATCATGGATTGTTTTAGTGCTTCGTCTGTATGATTGATTATCAATGTGAAGGTTATTTTTCCCTAATTCAATAAAACTGCCTTTTTTGCATAATTTCTGTCAATATTTTTGCATCTTAATAACATGATCTTAAATGAGAAATTACGTCCAAGAGGTGTCCTACTCGTTACTAAAAACCCTTTAAAACGCAATACGTTAAAGCATTTTGCTTCATAATTATTGATCCACCATAGTTACAGTTAAACATTTGTTCGTTTCAAACAGCATTGGTCATCAATTGGCTTCTTTCTTCAAAGTCGTTATGTGAATTGATAAAATCAATATAATATTATGATCTAGTGAACCTATGGTATGTGGTTTGGCATACTATTTTTATTTTATGGGTTCTAGCCTGATTTTTTTATACTAGTAAAAACGGTATTCCTCAAAACGGTTTTTTTTTCTTTTAACTTAAAGAGAAGCATCACCTTTTGTTACCCACTCTTATCTGTTATCGTGTATGTTAATAAAAAAAATCATATTTCAAATACGGAGTTTCAAATCCCAACTTGTATTTATGATCTTCTAATTTTAAACACCGGTATAAGCAGCATTATCATCAATGTTTGGTTTTTTCACTACCCATTGTATGGTCAGCATCAAAAGTAGCTGGTCACTTTTATACTTTGTCGTAATAACACAATAATTGTCAATCAAGTATGACATTTTGCACCTAACTGTAGAGCGACAAGGTACAAAAAGGTATAGGTAAAGGTACCGGGGACGTGTCGTATAATTTTCATGCATTTTAAATGTAATTCCAAAAATAATAAACCCAATGTACTTAAATGTGATTGGCTACTCATCCTGGCTGCGGCGATACATAATTTTATTTATTTATGTTTATGTTTACCTATTATAATTTTTAAAAACTATCTGACGGTCGACACTGAATTATTTACATAGTGTAGTTAATTATTCCAAGTGTAGGTTTTCTTGAGATGAGGGGCGATGTTTGTGTGAATTTGGTTTGGAGTGTGGTTCTTTCAGGCTTGGTGATTTCAGGTGCAAAGATTGTCCATTGCTGTTTAACGTGGCAACGCGGTCAGGGTGATGGGCGGGCATTTTTGCGCCGGGAATGATGCAGGGTGGAATAGTTAAGTTTTGATTTTTACCTGGTATTCTTCTTTAACTAAGCCATCAGGGGGCACTTGCTATAGTCGCCACGCTTGACAAGCATGTTGGTGACCGCAGTGGGATACCGAGAATATCGAGGACGCTGCTGCCCATCCTCCGGTATTACTGAACGCAGTTTAGCAGTCAACGTCTTTCGGCTGAAATGATGATGATGATTCTTTTTAGTTTGTAGTTGATTTTCATTTTGTCAAGTTACTAAGAGCATTTGGTGCTTGTATACAAATACTAATGCCCCGGGCGACCATTTTTGTCGTGTACGCCCACGTACTTAAGAAAACAATTATAACTTTAAGTTGTTGGCTTTTCTAAGAGTACAATCGGGTATAGTATACCGCAGTGTAATGAAAAAGTCATAGAACAACTCTGTAACAGCTTAATGGCATAATTTCTTAATGAGTCTCAACATAAAATAAGAGACGGGACGCGAACACTTAAAACTGCAACGTTTTTATCAAAAACTTTGTTCGTTATCGTTGGCTCTCATCTTAAAACTTAAGATCGTCACAGTGCTTGTTAAAATAGTAACATCCCAAGCTGTGATTTATCCATAACTAGCCTTTGCACGCGGCTAACCCATTTGGTCTGGCAGTTGAATTAAAAAACCGGTCTTTCTTTTCTTTGCCGGACAAACATCCCTATTTATTGTATAAATGCCCTTATTGGAATTTGAACACAGGACCTCTAGCTCCTCTTATTCAGCTTACGCAGCTTAGGGGCTGTTTCACCATCCACTAATTAATTTTAACTGACGGATAAATGTGATGCCGTCTCCGTCTATTCGAACAAAACAAAGACGGCATCACATTTATCCGTCAAATAAATTTGATCAATGAATGGTGAAACAGGGGGTTAGTCTCTTAGTTAGTCTTAGTTAGTTAGTCTTTTTAGACAGGTTCATTGATCACTAGAATATCCTGTCGGCATGCTCTTACGCCGTAAATGAACCACTTGTTTCAATAAAAGATTATCGATTATATTATTTTAAATTGGCCTAAGTTGGGCTAAACTTGTCGTGGAATGGATCCTTAGCGATGGATATCGTAGTAGAGGCAGACCGAAGCGTAGATAGGGGGACGAACTAGATATTTATCACGTGGGATGGCCTTTGCCCAGAAGTAAGATACCAAAGCAGGCTTATTAAAAAAAAACAAGCGCTAAGTAGCCAAGTGCGAGTCGGACTCGCGCACGAAGGATTCCGTACCATTATCTATAAAAACGGCAAAAAAAATCATGTTTGTTGTATAGGGGCCGCCTTAAATATCTATTTTATTCTGTTTTTAGTATTTGTTGTTATAGCGGCAACCAAAATGCATAATTTGTGAAAATTTCAACTGTCTAGCTATCACGGTTCATGGCCGCCTGGTGACAGACGGACGGACAGACGGACAGACGGACGGATAGCGAAGTCTCAGTAATAGGGTCCCGTTTTTACCCTTTGAGTACGGATCCCTTAAAACATATTTGAGGTTACGGAGGTTGCTCTACCGTTTTGCTTTTACTGTGTACTGCAGTAGCGAACGGTTAGGCTGTTAAGTGTAAAGTTTATGTGAATGAATTGTTTTGAAGTACTCCCGCAAGGCTCTATACATTCATTACGTAGCTAGCCGTACCAACCATTCATTGAGTGATTAGATTCATAGAGTGTATGTTAGAGAAGTGTGTATTTTTATTTCTTTTGCTAATAAAACTATACTTATTTATTCAAAAAGAAAATTTGAAGCTTTTATTTTTTTTGGGTATTTAATCAAAACTCACAATGTTTATCGACAGAAGAAAGAGATGATGTGTAGTGGGCGTTTGCGTAGCTTCTTCTACGGAATACCTTGTTTCAATTTATTTCGAGTTGTTTGACATTCGTTTGACACGTGTCGTGTCTTTTACTTTCTGTAGAAGTCATCTGAGTGGCTAGCAATTTGAGTCAGCTTGGCAGGAACTGATTCACTACGAGCCAACGGACCCTGACCCTTCATCATCATCATCATCTTTTCAGCCGTAGGACGTCTCATTGATGCCCAATCATTACGATTGGAAGCGATTTGCATCCACCCTGAACCCGCGGCCCTCCCAAATCGTCCGTCCATCTCGTTGGTGGACGTCCCACGCTGCGCTTGCCAGTCCATGGTCTCCATTCCAGAACTTTTGGGCCCCAGCAGCCATTTGTTCTGCGTGCTATATGACCTGCCCATTGCCATTTCAACGAGCTAATCCGTTTGGCTATGTCGGTGACCCTAGCTCTTCTACGGAGCTCCTCGTTTCTGATTCGATCCCGTAGAGAAACTCCGAGGTTAGCGCTCTCCATAGCTCGCTGACCCATGTAACTTTGCTATTATCATCATCACTAGTAAATAATCAGAGACATATCACACTGCCGATTCGCGAACGTTTTAGAAGCAGATCGAATGCGCGTGTTCGCCGCGAGCGCGCAACTTTGCCTCTATAGGACTGGGACGCCAGGATGTTTAGTCAGGGTAAGAAAAGGTTCGTCACTTTTCGACTCTATGTCAACGAGTTAAGGTCGAAAAGTGACGAACCTTTTCTTACCCCGACTATACACACACGTACGTCAGCTAACATGTATTTTACCCACTTCAGCTTTTGTGAATTGACAAGATTTCATATTTATAAGACTATAATTTGATTCGTTCTCTGTATTCTGTTTGGAAAGAGAAAGACGCTGATAGTTTTAAATTTTTACTAGGATTATTTATTAATGTATTAATTTTTTTTTAAGATATGCTTATTCTAAAAGGGCATAACTCCAAAACTCTAACACAATAGATCCATTACTTTAGTCTAGTTTTTTTAAAAAAAAGTGATTACGTAAATCTGACGTTGACGTTGTGTGTGGTTTGCTTAGGCAGTTTAGTTCTTTCTTGCTTTTCGATCACAACTACGGGCTCCTAATATTATATAAATCAATAATACGTCGTTCGTACATTAACATTAATTAAAATAGATCATTTTTATGTATCTGTCAAGTCTCGAATTTTTAATTTTATTTAAAATATGGCTTCTGTCCTATTTAAGGACAATTTCGCCAGTGTCAAAGTAAGCTATCTTTGGGAGCGACGTTGTACGGTGATTGTAGTTTCTGCAACTTGATAGCAAAATTCCAGAAACCACGTGGAGACAACTTGCGCATTAAAAAATGTCAGATACAAGAGCAATATAGAATTTTGTGATCACTGTTAATTAAGGTTAATCGCCGCATAAAACACTATCAAAATTATACTTCAACTAGGCAAAGAAACAGAAATACCAAAATTAGATACTGTCCGCCATGTTCGAATGCTACAAATTGAATCCAAATCTCGATGTTAATGTCAAATTTAAAATGTTATTATGATAGCTCTTTTTTCTGGTGATAAAGGCAAAGGGAACATATCTATTCTGTGGTAATATTGGAAAATCCAGATATATTTTTTTAATTTCTTGTATTTCTTTAAATATGGAGAAATAAATTATGATAAATGTTTTTTCGTGTTCAGGAGGCAAAACTTTTTCGATTCCTGTAGTAATTTACAGGTGTCAAAACAATGAAATTTTGACAATTTTGCATTCGCGGCGAATACCTACGTTGCGCATTCGCGGCAAATCCGTTGCGCGTACGCGGCGAAGACGAATACGTTCGCAAATGGCCAGTGTATAATATGGCTCTAAAAAATAATTAGGTAGGTACCTCCCGAAAATATTTTTCTCAAATGCAATTAATTACTAAAATTTTATTTGCCGAAATGGAAATTAAACTATTTTTGTGGTATTCAGTGCATTTATTGTAAAGTATTATGAGACATGATAAACAAACAAAAAATGCGAGCAAATAATTTGATTTCACTATGCGGATAAGTGCTCGTTTGTATCTCTTAGACGAAAATGTGCCATTATATTGTAGCACAAAGGCAGTATATTGTGACATAGTACTTAATATGTAATTGTAGACTTCAGCATAACATAGTATGAGAACGTTGACTTAATAATCTGAAAAGAAAAAAAAGACAATGGCGTTTAGTTAATTTCCACGCAATTTATCTACTTTCAGCTGAAGCAAAAATGATGCCCGATAAAAAAAAACCTTGCGCGATTTATTCACAATAAAAGACTGTTAATTAGCAATTTGGTCTTTTCAGAAGCACCTATGAAGAAGGCTTTGCGCCATAATTACCAGTTTTTTTTAAGATCACTATCAAACAAAGTAAAAGTAAATTGATCACTATCAAACAAAGACACGGCATGGAAGTTTCGTCACAACACAATGGATATCCACAGTATATTTCGTCATATTAACCCCTTGTTTCACCATCCATTGATCAAATTTATTTGACGGATAAAATTTCTATTTTTTTACTATTAGTTCTGAGTCTGCACCAGAATAGGCATGAAATGGATCACGATTTTTATCTTACATTAAGAAGAGGACGTACTCCGGTCTTCAGACCGCATGCTCCCTTAAATATTAGAGTCTTCTGCATCTTCAGCATAATCGGTATGAGCAGCTTTTGGTTGCTTATTGACATATTCTCCCAGGGCACCTGGTACAGATCTAGAGCAAGGTCGTCCGTCTGAAATGTAGAGTAGGGTCAGAGGGATGCTCCCCCTCCAGGCGCGTGGTTCACCAACGTTGTCCGACATGTCTGACGACGAGGAATTTCGATTCCTTGCTGTCCGACATGTCGGACTATCAGAAATGTTATCTTCCATTTAATTCGTTAATTCAACCATCGGACAAAGAGGACAGTTGAAATTCCACCTGTTTGAACCCTCGAACCACGAGGATTCTTAAACTATTTTATTTTTTTATCTATAACAATCCTCGTAGCTCCAGGGTTGAACCAAGTAGAATTCAACGATCCTCGGGGTTCAAGGGTCAACCCAAGTGGAATTTCAAAAATCCTCGTGGTGTGAGGGTAGAAATAAATGGATTTTTAAATAAACTCTTAGTCCAATGGTCAAACTAAGTGAAATATAAAATTCCCAATAGTCCAAAACGTCAGAGAGCAAGAAATTAAAATTCCTCGTCGTCCGCCATGTCGAACAACGTTGTCGCACCACGCGGCCGGATAGGAAGTCCACGTCAGACACATTTTTGACACTAAACTCAATTCAATTTTTGGGATAATAATGGCCCCATCGAACGGTGCGATGATTCCGCCAATATCGAGGTTGGATAAGACACGGCCAGACGTTCTTTGGTCAAGTACGGTAGAGCTGTCCGTGTTCGGTTGAATACCAGCAACAACTAATCTAGTAACACTAAACTTGTATTTCATCATTTTGACATGTCGTCTATGGAAATAACTGACGTTTTAAGTTTACTCTCTCTGGAATTTTTTAAAAGTAATCGCAGTCTACATCTCGTAGAAAATATGTTAATAGTTTGCAAATGTCAAACCTTTATGCGTATTTGTTCTAAAGTACATGACATCACAGTCAGCGCTCCCATGTGAAACACCATCATGAAAAGAAACGGCCCTCGCCTGTCTTTATCCTGAAAATAATATTTAAAAAAAAATCACAATAGGTAGTTTATTGGCATCGATGATCGACTCTTTTATGCATAGCCGCGCACTTTAAATGAAGCTATACGACCAGGGGAATATTCCGAAATTCAAAATTCGTGTTGTACAGTCAAGTGTAAAAATATGGGTGCACACAACTTGCTCATAAATATGTCCCATAGCTCTTATGTCGTCGAGTTAAGGTATAGGTATATAACGATGGGAGGATTAAATCGATACTTATTTTTGCAATTGACCGTACATATCGTCCCTTTGACTCTCCTATTAAATTCTATTAGCTCACGAGCTGGACGGCACAATGCGAAGTTTTTTATTCGAATTTAAAACGGTACTGTATAATTTGTGATGAAAAAAAAATTAAACATTATAGGTACGCACCCTTAGAATAAAACTAATTTTGAAATGTTCTCATTTCAATAATAATTTTTTTGTAATAAAAAATAAGGTTTAGTTTTTAAATGAGATTTATTAGTTTGGACCAGTCTCATTCTCAACGTGCGAAAAATAATCCCGTCAAAGTTGTCTGTCAGCAAAATTTTTAGATACGAAGGCCACTATGTGTCCATGTGGTTATTATAAAAATAGTTTAAAGTACAATAAGATAGACAGGCATTATTAGTGAAAATGTTATTTGTCATCCGCCGTCTAACTTTAGCAACAGCTAACCGCAGGTCTGTTTACGTAGTGTTTAATTAACAAATAATTTAGTCCCAGAACTTACCTCATTACAACGTTACATGCAACTTAGTTGGTGGTAAGATATTGCATGTTTATTAAATTACTGCCTGTACCTGTAAATTTGCTATAAGCAAGGGTAAAGAAAAATATCGCGAGGAAAAATGCTCACTGAAAACAGCAACTGAAAGCAGCACAAGACCCACGCAATAACTACAACATAAGCCAACTTATTTTAAGAGGATGTCTATATCTGATAGCGGGACGGGCGGAGATGATGAATTGGTGAAATAGCTGTAACTTTTTTACATTCTATAAAACAATCCAATTTTAGTTGTTGATACAACTAAAATTGAATTGAATTGTTTTTAGTTGTTGATACAACTAAAATTTAATTGAAAATGAATTGAATTGAAATTAAACTTTTTTATAGAATGTAAAAAACAACAGTAGACATGTTTCATTTAGATCACTTTGAATATAGTAACATACCCCCATCATAATCTGGTAGAGTAGTAAACTGTCATTGACAAGATTTTGTAAGTAATTAAGTGATACGTTCGTTCCAAAACCAGCCTGCATATCATCAAAGGTACTGAAACAGAAAACACACTTATTACAAGATTTTTTAACACGTGACAATTCACACCAATTGACCTAATTAAGCTAAGCAAAGCTTGTGTTATGCGTACTAGACAACGGATAAACATACTTATATAGATAGATACATACTTAAATACATATTAAACAACCAAGATCCGAGAACAAACATTCGTTTTTTTGATACAAATATCTGCCCCGACACGTGAATCGAACCCGGAACCTCAAGCTTCGTAGTCAGGTTCTCTAACCGCTAGGCCATCTGGTCGTCGAATCCAACTTTACGTGTCGTCATCGTCATCTTTATAGTAGCCAAAAGATGTCTACTGCTGAAGAAAAGAAGCTACAACGATCGGTTCTGCGCTATCTACATACAAGTAGTTCATGCGACCTTTAGCAGATCATCAGTCCATCTTGTTGGAGGCCTTCAAGGGAGGACGTCAAGTCTTCTGGTTTGCGGGCGCCACTCTAGAATCTCACTTATCCTCACTTGCCTCATGGCCCGTGGGAGTACCCACATACAACAGCATCATAGTATACTACTTTACCTGTATGATACGTACATTTATTTCAAATTTTGCAAGTCGAATTTGACTTACTTTTAATGGTCTGAACGGGCGCACCTTGGTTTCCCATAATTTAATAAGTCATAATATTATCATTCTTCATAATCAACATTAGTCATAAAGTTATTTATTTCTGAAAAAGTATTATTTCAGGATTTTTTTAAATAGGTACCATCTTATGGAATGTAGTAGGTTAGGTTTTAGATTGGTTTTAAAACAATTCCGAAAAAAACCACTTCGGAAATAAATCACTTTATGACTAACGTTGATTATGAAGAATGATCCGTTAGGACTTGTTAAACTATGTGAAACCATAGAGATCGAATTGAAATGTTTTTTTTTGTACATAGGTAATATTATGTAGGTTAGATAGCAATGCAGGTACAATAAAGAAAAAGTGCAATCTGCCGTCAATATTTTCTTTTGAAACGTTGAAATTATTTACTTACGGTTTTGAAGTAAGTTTAAGAGTTAATAGGATACGATACTTGCCTTAGGACAAAGGTATGGTACTTTACTATTTCCACTATTTTATCCTTGGTATCATTGTCACTCAAGTGAAGGTTGAAGAATGTTGTGATCTTATGCCTCAATATGTCAATATGGCCGATAAAGTGGAAAATGAAAATGAAATTGATGGTGTCTAAAAAGGCTATGACCATGCCACCGATTAAAACGATATAGGTGTTTAACGTGTGAATAATTAGCCAGTTTCGGAATTCAAAGCTGTAGTCAAAAGGCATCCACATGTAAAGGCTCGTTTCTAGGCGGACTGTCATGTTAGCTACAAGATCTTTGTGCTTTAAATTATTCAGGATTGGAGTGATGACCCATAGTAACCAGTCCATGAAGATGAAAGCCACAAGAAACGCTGTGACCCAACGAATATTACGTTCGACTTTCATTAGCTTCTGTGGGAATAAGAACAAACAAGCTTCAGACATCAGATTTAGTAAGTACCTATATTGTATATTATATAAGGTTTGTTAGACTCTATTGTGATAAACCGATTTTAAATGTATCAATCCGTGAAAACATAAATACGGAACAATATTTCCATTGCATTGAAATGAACGATGTTATTGGAACTATATTTTACAGACGATACGTCTTGCTTATCGTTGAGGCAGCTGTCGTTAAGCAACATTGCACTCCGTTGTAAATTGCTTTTAGAATTCTAAATCATCTTTAGTTGCTTGTACCTTTACCTCTAACTGTCTCAAATTTGATCAATTAAAATTTTTCAAAATTTTTGTGTCTCACTGTCCATTTAAGAGGAGCAGAGATTTTATGCAATTTTATTGATGAAAAGTTTTAGCGTGCGTATGTTTTTTCGTTAACCCTTCACGTAAAGATGGTTGGACGGATTTGAACGTAATTTGGTATGTAAATAGATGAAGCTACAGGGCTACTTTTTATCCCGATTCTGTAATTTCAGTTCGACTGACAGATCTAATTGTTTACATCAGCGCAGTCACGGGTAAAGTTTACCATAAATTTGTGATTACTCTTATTGCTTATAGAAAAGTTACCTTTTTGATGAATTCGTCATTTACGTCAAGAAAGTTATAAATATGAATACTGTCCATCAACTTCAACATAATTGCTTTGTAAGAAGATGACATGCTTACACTCAGTTTTACCTTAAATGAAAATAACATCAATATTATTATAAATGAAAAAGTTTGTCGACATGATTTTATATTTGGATGTTTGTTAATCACGCTATAAAGGTAATGGATACATCGAATACTTATAAAACCCGGTAATACATGCCCATGGGATAATATTTTTCTCAAACATGCTATGAAATATTGACGTTATGTTCCTTATAATACGCCACGAAGTGTCACAATGCAGGCGCGGCGTGGTGTGCGGCTAGACGAGAGGCCAATAATGGAATTTCATTTTTTTTCTTTTTTTTTTATGTTAGAAAAGCCAGACAAACGAACTAGTGGGTCACCTGATGTTAAATGATCATTACTGTCCATAGACACCTGCAGCGCTTTACGCGATGCCAGTGCGTTGTCGGCCCTTAAGGAGAGGGAATAGGGGAAGGGGGAGAGGGAGGGGGAGAGGGAAGGGGTGAGGTATTGGGCCCCCGGCTCTCTCACTGACCGTACGAAACGCAAGCAGGATTACTGCTGCTTCACGCCGGTGTTCTGTGAGAGGGTGGTACTGCCCCGGACGAGCCGGCCCATTCGTGATGCAGCGGCTAGCTACAACATGGCTCTACCACTACTAAAAACAATATTGCTTTCATACAATATTGCTGGCCTTGGCCAGCAAAGTGATCGTCTATTGTTTCATACCATGACGTTTATAGGTCTATGGCATCATAGCATTTAGCCATATTTAAAAAACTATAAGCAATATTTGCGTTTTGGTTCATTAATACACACAACAAGAATATAGAGCGTCCAGGAATAATGAGTTGGGTACATCGGCTTTCAACATGAAGCATTTAATTTCATCTGCAATCAATAGATGGTGTTGTTCGAGCGAATATTGTACTACCGTATCGTAAAATGTTATCGTAACATTTTTCAGGCCAATCTTTAAGATTGTAAATATTTCCCGCGAAGGTATTTCTAACGCGAGCACAGCCAAGGTTTAAAACTAGTAAATACGTAGTCATAAAATAAAGATCACTTTATTTTTTTCAAAGATGCAATGAAATGTTAACCTTACGTTCCAAATAATAGGCCGGGAGTATCACGTTGCGGGCGCGGTTAGACGAGTACTATGTGATGGATTTTCATACAGAATTGCAGGCCTAGGCCGGGAAAGCGATTCTATTGTTTCATGTGACACAGCATCATGACATTTATAGGTTTATACTGTTTTCTTGAAGTCTTTTATTTATTTCAACTATACTAATAGTATAAAGAGGAATGATTTGATTATTTGTTTGTTTGTTTGTTTGCATTGAATAGGCTCCGAAACTACTGGACCGATTTCAAAAATTCTTTTGCCGTTACAAAGCTACATTATCACTGAGTGACATAGGCTACTTTTTACCGCGGGAAAATACCTTTTCACGACACTGCTCGAAAATGTGGCCATAGATAACCTAAACCCAGTACTCAAAACTGCCTATATATGTACATTTAACAGCTGACTCATTTATGGCGCGCAAAGACGACAACAATGTTTTATCGAAAACAGGACGTATCAGTATATGTATTTCATAATACGATACGACTTACGAATCGTCTGCTGCATGTGATGGATGGATAGATGGATGGATGGATGGGATGGACGGATGGACGGGATGGACGGGATGGACGGGATGGACTGGATGGACGGGATGGACGGGATGGACGGGATGGACGGGATAGACGGGATGGACGTATGGACGGAATGGACGGAATGGACGGGATGGACGGGATGGACAGGATGGACTGGATGGACGGATGGACGGATGGACGGATGGACGGGATGGACGGGATGGACGGGATGGACGGGATGGACGGGATGGACGGATGGACGGATGGACGGGATGGACGGGATGGACGGATGGACGGGATGGACGGATGGACGGGATGGACGGGATGGATGATTATGATGATGATGATGATTTCCTCGCATTAGTCGTGAAAAGCACAATGTTTAGTCTCGGCCCTCAAACAAACTCGTCCATCTATTGCTTACTTTCCAGCCTCTACAACAATGTACTATTTCCTACGGGAAAATTAATTTATCGTGGGCGAAGCTGCGGACGGAAGGCTAGTTACATATTGTTTGAGAAAAGCACTATACAAGGCTCGGCCGGATCAGGGGTTGCCGGCCTCTGTACTAATATACTATTCCTTTGTTTAAACTATTTATTTATTATTTATATCGTCTTAAAGGGAACACCGTAAAATTAAATGGATGACGAAATAAGTATAATCATCAAAAAAGCCGACTGCAGTTTCTTATTTGCCCCCAATAGTGGCCCCCATGTAACCCATGTTTAATAGTAGATTGTACGACAAGAACATAAAACGACCCGAGACGTCCATATAGACACCCGAAACGTAAGGCGAGGGTGGATAGATACGTCGAGGGAATAATGGGTTTAATGCTCGAAACATCTCATGAAGGGTAACTTCCCAATTTCCTTAAAAAAGAAACTCATGGACATGTGCGTACTACCAGTTCTCACCTACGGTGCTCAAACTTGGTCTTTGACGGAAGCTCTGAAGTCTAAAATCGGTGTTTGCCAGCGGGCCATGGAGCGCAGCATGCTAGTTGTTAAATTAATGAACATCACCCGCGACCTTACGATAGTTACGTTTATGCAAGAAATGTGACTTCATGCAGTTCCTCCACCTCCACACTGTACGAACACACACAAATCACACAAACCCAACCATCACCACCACCAAACTAGACTGACGCGTTTCGAACTAAAAAATTAATTAATTTACGTTAAACGTCCGCTTTTGGGTCAACGACTTACATAAACTCAAATTCAATAGCAAGTTTTAGAATCGTACCTATACGTAAGTAGTATCGGAAATGTGTAATTCACATTCCCATTCCGGCAAAAAACCCTATGTCATTCTCACAAACTGAGACGAATCTAATGACACCTTACACTTTAAAATTCACGGAGTCGTTTATATGCAGGGCATGTCAAAGAATGATACAAACACTCAAACAAAATACATGTAAAAAAAAAATTGTATTCAAAATTATTTTTGGTACAAGCCTATTAATATTTTATTTTTTATACTTACATTGGCTATAACAGCAGCTGGAATCATAACAAGCATTGTACCCAACGTTGCAAAACTCAGTACATTGTAGTAAGTGTACAAATAAACCAATTGTAATAATAAACAAAAGGCTGCCATGATAAGGAACACGTAACCGTGGATTTCGACTATTTTTGGGAGACGAGGTAAGCCCCACCACGAATGGTGAGCTAAATGAAATAATACCGTTATGTTACCGATGAATTGGTAGTATTTTTGTTCACGAGGGTGGCGGCTGAAAGAATAATCGTATTAAAATTCGGAACTATCTAACAAGTTGTAGAATGGACAATCATTTCAATCAATGCTTTTCATCATCCTAACCTATATAATTAATTATGTCCCATCATTCATCATCATTTCAGCCGAAAGATCGGTCTCGTGCCATCCGCATCCAACGCGATCCCGCAACCTTAACCAGGTTGTCGCTCCTCTTGTTGGAGGCCTACCTTCACTGCGTCTTCCGGTCCGTGGACGCCACTCAAGAACCTTTTTTCCCCATCGGCCATCAGTTCTACGAGCGATGTGCCCTGCCCACTGCCACTTGAGTCTTCGAGCTATGTTGGTGACTTTAGTTCTTGCGCGGATTTTCCTTTCGTCCCGCTGTAGGGCAAACACCTCCTCTCAGAATGAGAGGGCTTTGGCTGTAATTCCCACGCGGGCCCAGTGCGGATTGGGAACCTCACACACCATTGGATTTACATTGGATTACCGTAAAGCTCATGGTAAATTTCAAATGTAATTTCGCACATAAATTCTGTAAAACTCAGAGGTTTGAGCTCGCTCGAACCCACGGCCCTCTACATGTGAGGCCATAGGTCAAGGCACTAAGCTACTACAGCTTTTTTTTTAAATAACAATTATGTAATTTAAAAAAACCTATACCTATTAAGGTACCTATATAAATGATTAACTTACAGATAGTCCTCAAAATTGGGATCTTTCTTGACATTCATGTTGAAATTGCTCCAAATGTCAAGTGAGACATTTTGATTGCTAACTTCCTTCTTTATATAGGAGCGCTTTCTACGCTTTGTTTTCATTATACCTTGGGTTGAATGAGGCCAACTTCGGCCAATACGGAGCTTGGTTCACATATTGGGCCAACGTCCAACCAACATAACAGATGCGAAAAGATTACCGAGAATTTACGCCCATCTCACTTTAACATTGCGACACTCAGATTGGCCAACGTTCGCTCAGCATGTAGAACGAGTTTGAGAGATGCGGTAACACTTTAAAGTGGGACTGATATATGTAAAATTTCACACATGGCGGAGAAATAGGGGTAGAAAACGAAGAAAATATCATTTATTTTTTATTTATTTTTGGACGTATCATATTTCAGCCATTTCTAAAAACTTGGGAGGTCAAGGTTAGCCTCGTAGAGTCACTGGTAATAAGAGAAATAGTAATATATATTAGGGTGTGTTAAGTGTAGATACATTAAATTTTGCACGGGGTTTCATCATACTACTTACGTACATACACCGTGTCCAATAAATTCGAATACAGTTTCAAACTCTCATTAAAATAAAGCACTAATAACAAATGTAATAAAAACTATATTTCGAAATATATTCTTATCTACAATATTCACAGTAAATATTTTGGTATGACTCCACCTTTATCATTCATCACCAGCTTCAAACGTTTTTCGAATCCGTCGCACTCGGCACGCACTGCCTCCATCGGCATTTCGTCCCAAATTTGCACGATATTTTTTTTTAAATGCTCTTAATTCTTAATTTTATAGTTATTAAGTTTTGAGAACATGTACGACCACACAAAAAAGTCCAGAACAGTAAAATCTGGAGAACTTGGGAGCCATTCATTTTTTGGCAAGAAATCCGTTAAATTGGCCTGACACCCCGCTTGAACTAAGTTTGCCGTGTGGGACGGAGCTCCGTCTTGTTGGAAACAATAGTAGTCGTTCCCAAACATCATTTTTAAATTTGGAGCAACTTTTTTTTCCAAAACTTCTGTTATAAAGTACTCGGCATTGATTTTTACTCTTTTGTCAATAAATACCAAAGGAAGTTTACCCCGCTTGCAAACTGCTCCCCAAACCATCACTGATGTTGCACTTTGGAATCTTGGCACATTCCTCTGTCTATCTGGAATATCCTGTATGTTTGCTGCCCATAAACGATCATTTTGAGTATTGAGATTGCTCTAAAACGAAGAGTTTTTCGTCCGAAAAAACGAATTCATCCCCCTGCGTGTCAGGAAAGTATACTGTTGATCTATCTACTCTTTTTTTCTTTGTAGCTTCGGAAATGCCGTGTACTTTTCTTTTCTTGTAAGCGTGACACCCAAGGTCTTCTCTCAAGATGTTGTGTACTGATCCTCTTGAAATCTTTAAGTCTGCAGCTAATTTTCGGATGGAACGGTGTTTTTTCCGGCGAAGACGCTCTCTCACGATTTTCACGACCCTATCTATTTTCACGTTCTTGCTGAACGCGGGCGACCAGATCTCTTGCGGTCTTCTAAAGAGTAGTTCTCCTTGTATCTTCTAATTGTAGTATAAACCAGGTTACGCTTAACTCCAAAAGATTTCACTACTGCAAAAATTGCACTGGGGCTATCACCTTTACGAAATTTTGAGATAATAGGTTCCCGGAACTGCTTCATCATGGATTAAACGTGATCGACGTAAGCTGAATATTTTAAAAATATTCTTATATGTTCATGACAATATAAACTTCGAATTATAATGACAAAACTGTATGAAAGTTGTCTATAGATATTTTTCAAACCAATGTTAGAAAAAGTGTATTCGAACTTATTGGACACATATACAGGGTAATTTTTAATCAGTGCACAAATTTTGAAACGTGATTCAGTATCGTTGATAGATCACGATTATCTGTTCAAGATTTTTTTTTAAATTTTTAAATTTGGTTTGTTTATAGTAATTCATTCAATAATTGGTCGAGTTACTATGAAAAACAAAAAAAATAAGTGACTAATATTATAACGAAAAATACTGAAATTTGTTATTTTAACGACACTGTATCACATATTAAAATTTGTGCACTTATTAAAAAATTACCTTGTATATTCTACATGAATAACACGTTCTAATTTATGGGAATTTCGTAAAATTGTGCAAAAATTCGACGGCCAGATTTCAGAGTCTATGGGAGCGATGCCACTGATAAAAGCCAGTTTATTACTTATTAAATATTTCATGGTAGTCTAAGCTAATATTATAACGTGACAAATTGATTGTGAGTTTGTTTGTCTTAATTAATAACAACAACTTAAAAAAAGTCAAAGTCAAAATGGAAAACCGGTTTTCAATTTAGGCATCAATTTGATGCTCCTATGAACGTCGAAGAATCTACCACCGGTTTGGAAAAACCCTGTTCCTACTCAACAACTCTTAGGTACCAATATTTAACAAACAAACAAACACAACTACTCTTAGGTACCAATGTTTAATTCCTAATTAATTATAATTTATTGTTTGTATAATGGAAACAAAGTAAACCTAATGCCTGGGAAAAATACTCTTTAAGAATCCCTTTCATTATATTACGACGGCCCCCGCGAATAAACGTGTAATATCAAAACACCAACTTTACAGGAAAAATATGAAACGAAAAACTGTAAGAGCTCTTTTATCTGATGTATTAAGTTTGAAACGATGTATGAAGAAAATAAAGAATACAAATATCCCAACAATAAAAATGTCTCAAATGAAATTTTAACACTGTGAATTAACCAGTAAATGTAAAAATGCGCATTATTTTTATCCAACAGGGTACAGGGTACAGGGTTATATTTTTCGCGCTTAGGTATCTGTCTTGTATATAAGTATGTAATATTCTTTGTTACCTCAAATTTTTCGAACCACTGGATTTAAATATAATTGAGGTATCGTTAGATGCATAATTATATTGACAATCGAAATGTTCTTAGATATGTTACGTTAAAAAAAATGTCTATCTTGCGATGCAACAATGTGGCATAAAAAAAAACACGCTTCCAAAAACGCACCAAAAAATGTTAACGAAAGGGAGTGGACTGTATAGGAAAAATGGGGATAGAGGTCGAAAAGAAACGAAAGGTGCTTAGGGCCGTTAGGAAGCAAAATATTGCGTCTCTCTACGATAAGGTATACACGGAAAATATAACGTAGTAGCAGTGACTGCTGAAAGCTCACCTGAGGGCTCCTCGTCTGCGGTGATGCAGAACCTTAGGGCGTCGGTAACAGGCACCGTTGGCTCGTAGTTATCAGCTCCTCCGGAATCACTGCTAACTCTTACCTCGGGTGTCGCACTTAGCCTTTCAGGTTTATTCGCAGGGCGGCGCACAAGGAATCTTCAGCAGTGGCACTGACTTTATAAAACTATTTTCAGGAAAAGATTTGCAAAATTCGTTGCTGACGGTCAGCGTAACGGTTACTCCGTTTTGAAATTAAGGACGGCACACAAAAAAAAAAAAAAAATAAAAAAAAAAAATAAAAAAAAAATGTAATAAATTTCAATTCACTTTTCTTATAGTGCAGTACAAATCTTAATAAGCAATTATTATATTGTTATATCCAGATCAAAATTTGTAAACAATTCTAAATATTGATAAAATAAATAATAATAGTTTAAAATATTTTATTGTAAAAAAGCGTGGTGTGTATGGTGTCAATTATGACACCATACACCCCACGTGGTGGGGTTATGGCGTTTTAACGACCGCTTTAGCCTAGTTGGTAGTGACCCTGCCTACGAAGCAAGCGGTCCTGGGTTCAAATCCCGGTAAGGGCATTTATTTGTGTGATGAGCACGAATATTTGTTCCTGAGTTATGGATGTTTTCTATGTATTTAAGTATTTATTTATCTATATAAGTATGTTTATCGTCGTCTAGTACCCATAGTACAAGCTTTGCTTAGTTTGGGACTAGGTCGACTTGTGTAAGATTGTCCCCTAATATTTATTTATTTTATTATTATTAATTGTCAAGGATTATCATTTTGATAACATCTTAAAAAGCACCCCTTGCTTTTTTTACAATAAAATATTTTAAACTATTATTATTTATTTTATCAATATTTAGAATTGTTTACAAATTTTGATCTGGATATAACAATATAATAATTGCTTATTAAGATTTGTACTGCACTATAAGAAAAGTGAATTGAAATTTATTACATTATTTTTTTAAATTATTTTTTTTATTTTTTAAAGCGTTTTTTTTAGTTTTTTTAAACTATTATTTATTTTCTATTTTTTAGTTGCATTTTTTTCACAGTGAGAGTTTCCATGTGCTAAAAAGAGACACAAAACGGTTTTTGGCTCGTCTTCAATAGAATCAGTCTATCTTATACTTGGTCTTTGGTGCGCGCGCACTGCTCTACACTACTAAACGTAAACCTCTTTCTTTCTAACTTTACCCTCCTCACCTACAACCCCCTAACCCCCCCAACCCCCTAAACCCAACCCTCCAACATCCCCCAACCCATTTCCCCAACCCCCCCAAACCCCTAACCCCAACCCCCACACCCTTACCCCCAACCCTCTAAACCCCCCTTACCCCCTCCTCATTTTCCAAACCACCAACCACCTAAATCCAACCCTCCTAACCCCGGACCCCCACCCCATTTCCTCAAACTTCCCCAAAACCCCTAACCCCAACCCCCCTTACCCCCAACCCCAACCCCCTTACCCCCTTCCTCATTTCCCACAACCCCCCAACCTCCCTAACCCCTCCAAAACCCCACACCCTTAACCCCAACCCCCTAAACCCCCTTCCCCTCCCATTTACCCCCAACCTCCCCCCACCCCATCATCAAACCCTTGTTACCATCTAGGCCTCTTACCCCCTCCCCATTTCCCACAACCCCCAAAATCCCTAACCCTTGAACCCCCCAACACCCCCACCCTATTTCCCCCAAACCCCCTCACCCCCTAACCCCAACCGCCACACCTTTACCCCCAACCCTCTAAACCCCCGTCCATCATCAGACCCTTGTTACCATCTAGGATCAAAGTACTCGTCAAGACAAATCAAACGAGCCCAAACTCGACGGGGTTGTGTAGTTTTATTGTTGAGTGCCTTTGGCCATCTTCCAGATCCATCATCAGACCCTGGTTACCATCTAGGATCAAAGTGCTCGTCAAGACGAATCAAACGAGCCCAAACTCGATGGGCTCGTGTCGTTTTATTGTGGAGTGCCTTTGGCCATCTTCCAGCTCCATCATCAGACCCTGGTTACCATCTGAGATCAAAGTGCTCGTCAAGACGAATCAAACGAGCCCAAAGTCGACGGGATTGTGTTGTTCTATTACATAGTTCCTATGGCCACCATCCAGCTCCATCATCAGATCAGCTCCATGTTACAATAATATTGCATTGTCATCCAATTTACACATATGTGCAAAATTTCAGCTCAATCTTAAACCGGGAAGTGGGTCAAAATCGCGCCCTAAGGAGTCGGTTACAAACATACAAGTGAAGCTAATATAAAGCGTGTAAAAATCTAGTACTACAAATGTGGATACTAAATTCAAGTTCTTATCTTAAATATTTTAAAAAGGTATATCATGACCGTAATCTTATAGCCATAAAAAATATGCAGTAACAATGCGTGATACGGACAACGTGTAGCCCAAAACTCTGAAGATAGACCTAATAGAAACTTATAATTTGGAACATAGGTTCCCTAAGAGGTGTAGAGGTACATCACGGGAGAAATTCTCGAAATTAGAGAATATAATTAAGCAATAATAAAATTATGTAAAAGCTATTACACGGTTGTTCGCGGGGGCCGTCGTAAAACCTCTATATAGTTCGATTATTGTTTACCTTTCGTAGCAAATTAAAGGTCAGACATGGGCCGATTATCTCTTTATGTCTTACTTGTCCTTTGTTATTACAAGCATTGATTTAACGTGCAATGTAATAAAGTAACTACGTATGTATGTACGGGTCAAATCTGGCAAGTTAAATGACCTACTTCCCGTTTTCTGTTTAAATCGGTTGACAATGCAATATTATTAAGACATAAAGCTGATCTAATGTTGGAGCTGGAAGGTGGCCATAGAATTTCTGTAATAAAACGACACGACCGCATAGAGTTTGGGCTCGTTTGATTAGTCTTGACGAGTAGTTTAATCCTAAATGGTAACTAGGGTCTGACGATGGAGCTATGGAAGGTGGCCATAGGAACTCCATAATAAAACGGCACACCCCCATCGAGCTTCGTCTCCTTTGATTCGTTTTGACTTTGCTAACTAAAGTAAGCGACAAAGCCTGAAGAATTGCCAAACTTAACAGTAGGCGGAGGGGGGGCAGATTGTTCGAAGAATTGGTGACCACCAATCCACCACCGACCAGTTCCAACGACCGTTGGAAGTATTGCGTTCTTGAATGGTAGATACAACGTGAATAGACCCTCCACAAGGTGGACTAATGACCTAGTGATGGTCACAGGAGTTTATTAGATACGGGCAGTGTCGGACCGGTCAATTAGACGATCTTCAAAGGAGGTCCATATACAGCAATGGACGTTTTCCGGTTGGCGATGACGATAATCATACCTTTGCTATGTACTATAGTCTAACATAAACATTATGTAATAATTAAGAGCGATACTCCACGCTCCGCATCATTCAACTATACTCTGGTACACTCCACCGCACTCAATACACGCTTCCATCGCCACTCGAAGGAATAACCTCATCCCTGGATAAATATATTCAACGTGTATTTGCTCCTTATATTCATTAAGTCAATGTTAGCTCGACTCTCACTACCGCTTGACACGTAGCATGAATTTATTTAGAAGGCTAGATGGGGTTACGCAAAACGTAGTATTTTGGTTATAGGAGCGGGAATATGCTGTAGAAGAACTGATGGTGTGTTTCGTTCAATGTTTCTCATTCCCGTAATAAAACCAAGAAAAAATATGAAACCATTAGCTTACGAAGCTTTGTCCGGTTGTCTGTGTGTAGTGTTGTTGATTAATGATTTTGAATTTTGAAAGCTTCTAAATCATACTATAAGACAATCAAAACGCCATACCATAATTTAGATTTTAAAAACGTATTAAATTGTTACATAAAAAAAAAACGGCCAAGTCCGAGTCGGACTCGCGCACCGAGGGTTCCATACAAATTTATATGTATCTATGAACATCCAGTCTTAGCAGACCCCTGCTCCTAAGCAAAATGTGCGCAGTGTGGGATCATTGTAGATTGGACTCTGATATAGACAGACAGACAAAGCGTGGGGTGCTTTTTAAGATGTTATCAAAATGATAATCCTTGACAATTGACACCATGCAGCCCACGCTTTTTTTACAATAAAATATTTTAAACTATTATTATTTATTTTATCAATATTTAGAATTGTTTACAAATTTTGATCTGGATATAACAATATAATAATTGCTTATTAAGATTTTTTACTGCACTATAAGAATAGTGAATTGAAATTTATTAATTTTTTTTTATTTTTTATTTTTTTAAAGCGTGTTTTTTAGTTTTTTTAAACTATTATTTAGGGTTCCGTAGTCAACTAGGAACCCTTATAGTTTCGCCATGTCTGTCCGTCTGTCTGTCCGCGGCTAAGCTCAGAGACTGTTAGTACTAGAAAACTGTAATTTGGCATGAATATATATATTAGTCACGTCGACAAAGTGGTTAAATAAAAAATACTAAAAAAATTTTTTTTAGGTTACCTCCCATAGACGTAAAGTGGGGGTGATTTTTTTTTTCTCGACTAACCCTATAGTGTGGGGTATCGTTGGATAGGTCTTTTAAAACTGTTGGGGGTTGCTTACATGATTTTTGTATTCAGTGATTCGTTTGCGAAATATTCAACTTTAAAGTGAAAATTTTCATTTAAATCGACCGTCCCCCCCCCCCCCTCTAAAATCTAAACTGTTGGGTGGAAAAATTTGAAAAAATTCAAAATAATAGTAAAAAAAATTATAGTGGCTAAGATTGCTTGGGAATTATTTGTAGTTTAAGAGTAAATAGTAGCCTAAGGTATTAAAAATACCGTCACTACTTTGAAAAACTCGTATCTCAAATCAGCATGTAAACAAAACTGAACCTTGATACCCGCGTAATAAAGTTCACTTTGCTAGATTACCGATTTTGAGATACGAGCTTTTTTCAAAGTATTGACGATACCTAACTTGGAAGATTCCGTACACATACGAAATCCTTAGAAAAATATTACTTGATTTTTTCGTAATGGCTACGAAACCCTATCTTGGGCGTGTCCGACACGCTCTTGGCCGGTTTTTTAGTATTTTATACTAGAATAATTTTATAAATAGATTAAAACGTGTTTTCCCCATAGGAAAGAGATATTTTCCCGCGGTAAAAATGTCACTCTTCAGCCTTTCAACTATGTCCGTACAAAAAAATCACGTGAAAGAAGGACAAACAAACAAACAAATAAACAAACACATGGGGATAAAATTCCAAACCGCAATGCTTAGAGACCGCTATGCTTAGAGACATCAGACACGGGTGTTTTTCGTGCAATAATAATGAAGACTAGGTACAGTTAGCAACAAAAATATGAATACACCCAAAGTAACAAAAATATGCATCTACGACTATAGAGTCCATTATAGTACCAGGGCATAAAGGCGTGTATACATATTTTTGGTACTTTTAGTGTATTCATATTTTTGTTGCTGACTGTACATTGAAATTTTTGGGGGTTCTTAACGCAGAAATGCATAACACGAGCAAAACCGAGGATACGACTAGTTTTACAATACAAAAACTTTTAATGCCGTGTTAAAATTGGAAAGAACTCCGAGGTAATTTTCGCAGCCGCGCTTTAATCACCTAAAATGATCGATTAGGTAAAATTTTGTTCGATTCCCCGCAGTTTTAATGCAGCCTGTTAACAAAGTTATCCATCATAAAGTTCGCGTTGAAAATATAGTAAAATACAGTTAAAGTTATTTTACGAGCAAATTTCCCTGCTGTTTTCTTTATATTCTCGTGCTCTTGTATTTTTGAATTCCCGTACTTTTTTATTACAACTAATTCTTTACGTACGTAGTACGAATTTTTGAGTACAAATGGGACTTCATAAAGGAATTGAATGCTCACTTCATAAAGGGATTGAATGTCAGAATAGTCTTAGAGTATTATTTTAACCACAAATGGTATCCTGGGGCTGCTGATAGTTATGGGCGGTGGTGGTCATTTGCCATCAGATGACCCGCTTGCTCGTTTGCTTTCCTCTCACAATAAAAAAAATAAAAAAATAACTATCTAACCTAGCAGCGATTGGCTTGTTAGAATAGTCTTAAGGTGTATTTTGACCAATAATGATATTCAGGGTCTATTGGAGCAGTCAGGCAGGTGGCATTCGGTCTATCATTAAAAGTTTTTTTTTAAACTATAATTATTATTCTTCCACGTTGGCGATACAGCGGGATAGCACTAGTGTTTGTAATATCACTAATCGGCGGCCAACGTATGCAAAATACGTCAATTTGCTCAAAATTAAACAAAAAATCTTATCCATCTTATGCTTTCGTCACTATATTTCATCCATTGTCCGCCCTTTGAATAGGTATCACGCAGATCCTACGACTACTTTTGTTGTAAGCAAGTAATCAACATGCATAACAATCTGCCAAGGTGACCGTCCAGTCAAAAACTCCCCTCGCTTCCCCTTCAGGAGAACCTTATGTAATATCGGACACGTCGGGGCCCAAATTAGCATAGAAATGGGCCTGCCTAGCCAACGACTGTTATCATTTGTAATTAAGCTGTCACCGCCTGTCTGAAAGATAATTTTCACCTAGCCTGTCGAGCTTGCAAGATAGTGCTCGAAGTAGTTTGAAACCGGAGTTTTTGTTCAAAACGTGAGCACAGATAAATAGAAGCTACCGTAAACTGGGGTAACTTTGAAATGCGGGGCTACTTTAGAAAACAGTTTTTTACGCCGTGTCCTTATTTTTTTAGACCATCTGTAGCAGTGAAATAACTACCTTGATATATCACCTAACTTTTTTCGTCATTTGCTCAATCGAGCTATGAATATTTGCGTTTTTATAAAACCATTTTAAATCTATCATAGTAGCCCCAAAATTTCCTAAAGTAATCCCAGTTTACCGGTACTTTGCTAATAGGTGTAGGTACAAAACTTAAGTAAAACATGTCTTTTATTTAAGTTAAGTAAGTAAGGTAAACGTCCCATTGCTCGACACTGACCCAATACCATGGCACCTCAATCTTATGTCATAGTAAGAGAAGGTGATATTATGGATTGAGGTGTCGAGTATTGATACGTTTACCTTATAATACGCAAAAATATAGCGCGCTGTTTCATATAATAACAAGCTCTAAAAACGTCAAATATAAATACTAAGTAGGTAGGAAACATAAAGGGCGTGTATAAAAGCGTCAAAGTGGGAACACAAAGAAGCTGCTAGTAATATTCGGGAGCTGACGACGCAACACCGCCGCGTATAATGGAAAATGCCTGTTTTATGAATATTCTCTTAGATTTGGAATTAAAACGTTAGTTTATCCCTCGGATTTCTTTGGAAATATTCTAAGTGAAAATGTGATAAAGGTAGAATTTAAGCTGTCGATGTAGCATCTGTGGCAGAAAGTGGTTGCCCATTGTGTTGATGGAAGAAAATGAATCATTCAAATTTGCTCTTTTTTTTTCTTTAGAATTCGGGTACTCAAGTGGCAGTAGGCAGGGCACATGGCTCGTAGAACTGATGGCCGATGTGGGAAATAAATTCTCGAGTGGCATCCACGGACCGGAAGACGCAGTGTGGGTAGACAACAACAGAAGCCACGACCAGGGCCCAATTGCATAACAAAATACAACTTATATTACAAGCGGAACTCCCTCTCTAGTTAAGGGCCTACCGAGTTTTTCGCGCTAATCGATTTTGGGTGGGTGATTTCGGGCGTGGGGGAGGCACGAGCGCTCAAGATAGGTTGGTTGGACTGCGCGTGTTTTTGGGTATTTTCGTCTAACTAAACGGTAGGGCCTTAATATAACTGAAGCGAGAGTTTCGCTTGTAATATTAGTTGTACTTTGTTATGCAATTGGGCCCTGGTTAAGGTTGCGGGAATGCGTTGGATGCGGATGGCGTAGGACCGATCTGTTTGGCGAGCATTGGTGGAGACGCTCACCATTGGACGACTTACGGGTGAAATGATGATGATGATCATGGCTAAGTACTCGAGATTTTTTCATCTATCCGTAATCTTAACGCTAGTAGTTGAACTGTAATATGAAGAGCTCATTAAAAGAAATCGCGTTTTAAAATTGCCATTGCATTCTGCAAGGCTCTGCTCACACTGGATTATTATAGTTACGGCTATTTAATTGCGTATATTTTGACATAGGTACATGAAGATTTGTACGGAACCCTTGGTGTGCGAGTCCAACTCGCACTTGGTCGGTTTTTAGGGTTCCGTACCCAAAGGGTAAAAACGGAAACCCTATTACTGAGGCTCCGCTGTCCGTCCGTCCGTCCGTCGGGAACCGTGATAGCTAGAGAGTTGAAATTTTCACAGATGATGTATTTCGGTTGCCGCTATAACAACAAATACTAAAAAATGGAATTAAATAAATATTTAAGGGGGCTTCCATACAACAAACATGATTTTTTTGCTCCTTTTTGCTCGATATTGATAACGGCAACAGGTAGACACTTGAAATATTCACAGAATATTTAATTATATATTGACTTTAAAAATAAATAATTAAATTAAAATAAAAAAAATATTTATGGGGGGCTCCCATACAACAAACGTGATTTTTATAGATAATTGTACGGAACCCTGCGTGCGTGAGTCCGACTCGCACTTGGCCGGTTTTTTTTTTATTAGAGTAGTGTCTTGGAATTATTTTTTATGGTATCATCCATAGATATTTCCCTGGTTTTCTCATCCAACCACAGTAGTTTACCAGTCTGAGTTACTAGTAAGATTTTTTTCCAGAACACTACAATTTATAAAACTTCTCGATCACAGCTTAGTCCATTCAGGTTCGAATGGTGGATCTCTGTCGTTTTCTTAACTTAGTAGATTGTCCATTTTCTGTGCTCTAGTTCTAACTTTGTATAAAATACATTGTTAAAATTTACGACGCAATCTGTAGGAAGCTCAAAATGTTCGACAATAAAGGTTATCTATCGACAAAGTAGAGGAACAGCGTGGTTACCGTTTCCTAGGTTGTCTCAGTGCATCTCTATCTAATTACTTTAGCCGGAAAGAGATGACAAACATTATACTGTTCTAGCTGTTCAGGGATCGTGAAGTTCAAGAAATGGTGCATCAGCAGAGCTTTACATCCTGGTAAGTCCTGACATTTTATAATACCAAGCTTTAGAGCTGAGTTTTCCCAGTTTTTGATTATGGAAAGTATTACAACCTATTCAAGGTTCTTTTTTCATTAAACAATCTATATTTTACGTGGTAAATTTGGTTGCTATTCATAGGTACTATTGATTGGTACTTTATCAAGTACACGAGGACTAACGAGAACATAGTTTTAAAAGAACTAAAATTGGATATAATATGTAGTTTTATTTTTTATTGTGTTACTTACTGTATTGATTTATAATGTTCGAAAAAGAATATTTGCATTGTACGGTATGCAGTCGTGGTGGTCTAGTGGTTTGACGTACAGCCTCTGAAATAGAGGGACGTGGGTTCGAGCCCGAACATATTTTTTTAAGCAATAATAGGCTTGCGTTTGACTACAATCACGCCTGATGGACAGCAAAGATGAGGCCTTCGATGGAGCACGCTTGCCTAGTAAAAGCTCATTTACCCTAGACTTGAATTTAGGGGAATAAGTAGAAAGAAGGCAGATGAGCGCGGCGTTGCGCGCGCCCCTTAGCAGTGCAAACCGTACAACAAATACGGGGAACTGTTTCTTGGAATTTATGCCTGAAATTAAGATTTAATGGTGTGTGTGAATTACCCAATCTGAGCTGGGCACGGGTGGGAAATACGGCCCAAAGCCTCTCATTCTGCGAAGAGACCTATGCCCTGCATTGGGAGGTACACAGGCCGGGATCTAAGTAGTTATTATACTCGTAGACTATGTTTTGTAAATTGATTTGATAGCAAATATGGGTGGCCTCTGTCCAGCAGTGGAGGTCTGTAGGCTGATATGGCTGCAATGTGGTCGAAACGTCGAGGTAATTCTATTATATAGTATTTAATAGTCGTGCTCTCCCGGGTGATATTAACATTTTCTTTTTTGAAGTCAGTTAAAAACATGGAGCCACGTGTCTGCAGTTTTTTTTTTATTTTTAAATTCAAAGGTAAAGATAACGCTACCAACATGAAAAAAAACAATGTTGGGGTCAAAGCTGTGTGAGGTTATAATTAAATTAGTGTTAAAAAATATTATTACAAAAATCCAAGTACGGCCGCTGGCACAAATACCGCGCGTGACCATGCTTCGCGCGTGACTGACCTCGCAGTAAATACCTTTTAAACAGTACTACAGAAGTAATTACTTAAAAAAAAACCTTTTTTTGGGTTCCATACCTGAAGCATGACAGACGAAATCCTATTATTATACTCCAGCTGTTTGTCTATCCGTCTGTCTGTCACAGAACTGTATTTCCAGAACCGTAATAGATAGACAGTTCACTGCAAAAGTTTTATAATAAAAATAGAAAATAAGGGAGATTTTTATTTTTATTGTACCTCTATAAAGATTAATCATCTCAGCAAGTAATCGCTCAAGCGTGAGTCAATGTAGACTTTGAAATGACTGTCAGTGGCTGTACTTTATGAACTAAATAAAAATGTACAGTAATAGATACACACTTTATATGGCGCGTTGTGCATTTTATACCGCACAGACATGAACGAACTAGCCGATGATAGCCGAAGGTACGATTCAAACTTTAAATCAGTCTTATGTAATATAGTTACAAGATGCAAATTACAGTGCACCTGTTATCCGTCTCACTTACTCTGAGGTATGGCGACTGACTTACATGGCATACGACGTGCGCTAACATGGCGGCAGCAACCCACCAATAGTGGCACAGGAAAAAAACGCGCCGTGCGTGGAGAATGCCGATTGGTCAATTGCACTTCTAAAACGCGTCTTCTCCGCAGGTAGATTGGTGAGCCACATCAGTTGTGTACTACTGTAGTCAGTTTGATTTTTATATAATTATTGTTAATTTGTACGAAACCCTCAGTCCCCGAGTCCAGCTCGTACTGGGATTTTTTTTTTGGTGGTAGCAGATGAGCAATGTAAAAGGGTTGTTGTTCATTGATATAATCTCCACAAAATAAAATATGAATCGATCAATTACCGTTTTAAAACGCTACTTTCATCAACGATATTTATTTTATTATTAGCGCATATTAATTTACCATTACAAAACATCCACTTAGTTAATATATTGTACTGTAATTGTTATACTAAACGGGACTTATTACGCAAACAATATTTACTATTTACCTCGAGTTTTGGTCTCATTCAACAGTTAACTCGTCACCAACGCTGCTGCAATGTGGCCGAAACGTCGAGGTAAATATTGTTTGCGTAATAAGTCCCGTTTAGTATAACAATTACATTATGAGTGAAAATCACGAAAGTTTAAAACAGTATAGGTTATACTGTTTTCCTGCCATCTACTGTGCTGCTTCACTATTCCTCGCACGCTTCGCTCATCAGTTCAGGCGCAGCCAGGCTTGCTCTCAACTGTACAGCTTAATAATAAACTTTAACAACTCTAAGAACAATTTTAAAGCTCGACTGGAACGTAATTACGATGGTTCTACTTGTACCGATTGACATTCATTCTATTGAGTTGTTAGTCTTTTGTTTTTATTTTCAGCGCGATATACGAGTGAGTATAAATATAATACGTTACCAAGGCGTCAAAAATACCGAAAACTCTATGCCACTGACCATAAGGTTGGTGTTTGAATATATTTGAGGCGATGGCTGTATACATATTTATGCCTTCGACTGTACATACTTAGAAGTTGGAACCATTAAATTATTAACCAATAGTTGGGTCTCCACTGAGTGAACTGCCTCGCGAGGCAGCCATTTCAGGCACGTTTTTGAACCTTGTGTCGAACAAAATTATGCCTCATGCGCTAGCCTCGCAAGGCAGCTCACTCAGTAGGGACCCAGCTAAATGACAGCTGTTTTATTTTGCATCTTAAACTACATCTTACTAAAATTTCTTGCTGACCCGGCAATTGTTGTTTTGCCATATAAATTATAGCCTACGACCTATTCTCAGACCTACCGAATACAGTGAAAAAAGTTTTACTAAAATCGGTCAAGCCGTTTCGGAGGAGTTCGGTAACAAACACCGTGACACGAGATTTTTATATATTAGAGATAAACGCGAATGTTTGTATGGATGTTTGTTACTCTTTCACGTTAAAAGGTTTGACGTATTCTGATGAAATTTGGCTCACAGATAGATTGTCACTTGAGTTGACGTATAGGATACTTTTTATCCCGAAAAATTGCATAGTTCCTGCGGGACAGCGATAAACGAATTCTACGCAGACGAATTCACCGGTAACAGCTACTTAAATTATGTAAAAGTTGTTGGGGAAGCTAATGGTTTGACTTATCATCTCTCTAGCAAAAGGACAGTTCGAGCTCACACAGAACAGCTGTCCTCAAGAGTTATAAAGTGTTTGCAGATTAGGGTTCAGCTTTCGACAACATCTAACTTCTATTTTCTTCTGACACAGTTTATACAACCGAAAATAAAATTGACTCCTGTCGAAGGTATTAGTCAACATCATCATGCAGATCAACATCATCAAGTATTATAATTTCACTCACTACTGCTTACAGTACGTGAATTACGTGATGGATGATGAGGGAGGGAGGCCTATGTCCAGTATTAGACGTCCTATGGCTGAAACGATGATGATGATGACGATGATGATAATTTCAGATAAAAAAAGAAGTAATGCATTTTATCTAGCCAACTACAAAATAATCCCTATTGTTATATTTACGACTATAACCAGGTGATCATTTTTCTCTGCAGCTCTCGAGCACGCGGATTTTATGGATGTTTTGATTTTGATTACGTTCAATACCACGATCATTAAAATACAAACACATTATGCTCGCGATCTTAGCTCTGAGGAATGCGTTTGAGCTGCAATCTAATTAGAGATAGTAATATCGATTAATTAGGTTAAGAGCATTGTGTATTACAAAAAAAATTAATAAGTCCTGTTTTTTTAAGTTTATTTTGACCTTTTCGTATAGTCAATGATAAAGTTTTTCACACTCTAAACTCTACCCAATTTCAGGTTGGGGACTGAAGCTTGTGGTTGCAGAATTGCAATTGATTTTTGTTCATGGGCATTATGCTTAGAATCATGACTCTTTGGGCAGGGAAGTTGTTAAGTAAAGACAAATAATAGTCCCATTTAGAATACTAAAACAGATTACGGGTTTACGTACAAATAAAATAAAAAAAAAAATATTAACCACCGCTGTAGGCTAGTTGGTAGTGACCCTGCCTACGAAGCAAGAGGTCCTGGGTTCGAATCCCGGTAAGGGCATTTATTTGTGTGATGAGCACGAATATTTGTTCCTGAGTTAGGGATGTTTTCTATGTATTTAAGTATTTATTTATCTATATAAGTATGTTTATCGTCGTCTAGTATCCATAGTACAAGCTTTGCTTAGTTTGGGACTAGGTCTATTTGTGTAAGATTGTCCCCTAATATTTATTTATTTATTTATTTTATTTACTTCGTTATAAACTAATAAATAAATACATACATTACATAATAGCTGAAACGAAATAAAAACTTAAATGAAAAGAAAAATAAAAGTAACTAATAACTAAACTAAAACTAACAATCATAAACAATTCCCCCAGCGGCATGGACCCAAAGATGATGGCAGCATTTCCTCGCTGTATAGCAGCAATATAGTGATACATTTTAAATTCATACGCCGAGTCTAGACTTCTTCCTGGTACCAAAATAAGTATCCCTCACGGATATCCAACATATTCCTCGCAATATAAATACAATACACCCTCGTCATAATAGACCTTTTGAACCCTTAGATAAGGTAACAAAAGACCTTGAACTTTTAAATCGATAGTCGATATCGTAAAGCACATTATTCACGCTCACAAAACGATTCCATTCCGATATCGAGAGCGGAAACTACGGGATTCACACTGACACTTGTCAATCAATAAAGTTCCTTGAGCCTACCGGAGGCGTGCCGATAAAAGTTGGGGAATGTATGTAGACATGAAATAAACAGAAAAGTGGTTGATGTAAAAACATGCTGTGGCTATAAAATAGTTACTTACTCGTAGATTTACTAGATAGTCACAACAAAAGCAAAGTAGTATTTAGAGAGTTGTTGGACACTTCATGAAAAAATTACCATTAGTGAAATATGATCGGCGGATTAATTGAGAAATGTACCTATTTTGAGCGTGGAAGCGCTTTATTTATGCAATTTTTTTTGGAATATAACAATAATAAAAAGTTTGTTTACATTTGATTCTTTTGGTGATGAATTAGAATCTTGTTCATTGAATCGTTTCTAATTAGATGTATAAGGTTCTTGATATTTATCCAGGAGATAAAACCAATTATGACGTAACGTAACCATGCAATTAAGATCACCTTATCTCCCTGTGGTTGAATTACTACAGTAAAACGAACATTTAGGACTAAAAATAAGCCTGATTTAGTCTTAATCTCCGTTAATGTAAAATTTAGTAACATGATAAATAAAATGTTAAATCACTCTTTGGTCCTTTTCAAAAGTTTGCGAAGAAACTTTACCGATGGCTATTGGTTACCCTATCGAGAGTGCTGGCAGTTTCAAAGGTATAAAGTGAATAATTTTCATGTTGAATGCGCTATGGTGGTTTGGACTAAAGAAAAGGAATTTACCAACTTCTCAATATAATGTAGCTATCGATTACGGAACTTTATTCCTGTTAAAAACTTTGTTTGATTCATACACTTCCTGGTCGAGGAATTGATTTTGCTGGAAATAACAACGCCGTGACGAGGTAGGCTTGCAAAAATTCAGAACATTTATTTATAACTCGAACTGAAGTTCGGTGTTCTTAAGTGATGCGATAATTAATACCTTCAGAAGGTATTTAAATAAATAATAAATAAATATTAGGGGACAATCTTACACAAATCGACCTAGTCCCAAACTAAGCAAAGCTTGTACTATGGGTACTAGACGACGATAAACATACTTATATAAATAAATAAATACTTAAATACATAGAAAACATCCATAACTCAGGAACAAATATTCGTGCTCATCACACAAATAAATGCCCTTACCGGGATTTGAACCCAGGACCTCTTGCTTCGTAGGCAGGGTCACTACCAACTAGGCTAAAGCGGTCGTTAAATTTGTTGAGGTACAGAATTATTTTTAATAATAGTCGTCATCATCATCTCGGTCTCTATACGTCCCACTGCAGAACATAGGCCTTCTTTCAGAAATCACGTTTGTTGTATGGGAGCCCCCTAAAGTATTTATTTTATTCTAGTTTTTAGTATTTGTTGTTATAGCGGCAACCGAAATACATCAAATGTGAAAATTTCAAGTGTCTATCATGTCTATGTCTATCACTGTTCGTTAGATACAGCCTGGTGACAGACAAACAGACGGGCAGCGGAGCCTCAGTGATAGGGTCCCGTTTTTATCCTTTAGGCACGAAACCTTAAAACATCAGTTCTTCAAAGTATTTCTGCATAAACTACGCACGTACATAAAAATGTACAGACGCTGATAAAGGTTTCCCTTAACCACACAAAAGGCCAACGGACTTCAGTAAGGTTCAGCTATCTACAGCGTGATTTCATTAAGCAAACTAGTCCTCCCCAAATTAAGGACACCAATACGTACCTAATGAACTCGAAACCGTATTAAGGTAATGCGCATCTAAACTCAAATAACCTTTATCATTCGACGGAACGACGTCGTATTCGCGAAACCTGAAATTTGATTTTATGACATCATCCTGTTATCGTGGCGGGCCAGGCTGAAAACGACGGAGTTCAGGTTCGTTATGAATTCTGTGTCATAGGCAGAATTTGATTTTTTTTCGTCATTGCGCTTTGGAACGTCTGAGTCAGAGCGTCAGGGTTGTCAGCGAGAAGAAACTCAATATATTAAAAAAATCAAATATATTTGGGAAAATTTAGTCATCTTATCTCGCTAACCTTACAAGCGTCTTTAATTCTAAAAGTCACTTTTTCTAAAAATCGAAAACGATAAAATAAGTAAGTTTTTTATTCTGTTGTTTAGTTATTTTACCTAAAAGAAACCTAATTAGGCTAATACCAAGAAATATTAAATAGAAGTGCATGTTTGAAAATTCATAGCTTTACCTAGAAGATAGTTTTGTAAATTTTGTAAACGAGTGAATCTGAGAGAAGCTTGAACGTCCCACTTAATGAACATTTCACATGAAACGTGAAGACAATGGAGAACATCAGAACCTCATTAGTGGATATTTTATTATAGAAACGTCTTTACCCAACCTGTACATGTTTACTGAGACTTCACTTTCAGATGGAAATCAATTTAGCATTATTATTCTCAAGAACTACAATAAGTTTCGTACATAAGCGACATGAATTCTTTGCCGATGGCACTCAAATATTTGTATTCTCATTGACCCTGTATTATATAATGTTAGAAGCAAATTAGATAATTCGGAGTAGGGTCAAAATTGATTTATACTAGACTAGCTTTTGCCCGCGACTCCGTCCCCGTGGAATTAGTAATTTGGGCAGCTTATTTTTTATCCAATTTGCTTTTTCATCACATAATTGATCCTCTCCTTCGTTCCTCGATATAAAAAAAATTACCCCCCACAACCCCCCCAACCCCCCCCCCCCCGCACACCCGCGTTCACATTCACCACCGTACTCCCAGTGGGATGATGTATAAGCCTATAGCCTTCCTCGATAAATGGGCTATCTAATACTGAAAGTATCGTATCTTTCTTATTTGTCAATCGATTCAAATGAAACAAACACTAAATGTTAATCCAAGAAAATACCAACATATCAGAGGAAACTGCATCCTTCTAGGTTAAGCCTTTTCTGAGATTAGCGCGCACAAACGCACAGACAAACAGATAAACAGACAAACAGACAATAATTTATTGAATCAGGCGTTACTTTGCGGAGGTCCATATTAATGAACTAAAACAATTACCTTAAAGCCTTAACCTTAAAGGTCGCGGGTGAGCAAAGTAATTGTTTTAGTTCATTAAACAGACAATAATTCTAAAAAACATTGTTTTGGGTTCTATTGCGCTAATAAATAGCCCTAGTGACAGTTTTTCTCAAATATCTTCAATGTACAGACACCGACTCGTTACAGATTTATTATATGTATAGATTTAACGTAAACGTAAAATGAAGATCAAAAATTTTGAAAAGAACCCCACTATTTTTGATTGTTAGTATACTGAGTTGACCTTTTGTGTTAAAATTTCAGTTGATTATAAAAGATGATTTTCAATCTGAGATCAGGAACCAATTTTTCTAGATCATAATTCGGTGGTGGGTGTAGTTACATAAAACAATATATATTATTTTATAATAATGATTATTTATAAAATCACTTCTTTAATTAAAATCATTGTCACTTTAACAAGATTTGGTCTATGAGCTGAAAAACCTCTGTGACAAGTCAGTTTCTTAAACAAACTTTAAAGGGAGATCTGTTAAATTTCCCGCTAAACCGATGACACTCGACGAAACTTAACTTCAACAAAAGTAGGATGACCATGCATTCGGTGGATGGAGGAAGTTTTTTTTTTTTATGTTAGATAGGCCAGACAAACGAACTAGTGGGTCACCTGATGTTAAATGATCACCACTGTCCATAGATACCCGCAGCACTTTACGCGATGCCAGTGCGTTGTCGGCCCTAAAAGGGAGAGGAAAAAGGAAAGGGAATAGAGGAGGGGGAGAGGTATTGGGCCCCCGGCGCTCTCACTGACCGTACGAAACACAGCAGGAGTACTGCTGCTTCACGCCGGTGTTCTGTGAGAGGGTGGTACTGCCCCCGACGAGCCGGCCCATTCGTGATGCAGCGGCTAGCTACAACATGGCTCTACCACTACAACAAGTTTTAACAATAAAAATTTAATAAATTCCATGATCACCGTGTATTGCAGTTGTGTCGTTATTTTATGGATGACAAATGCCGAAAATTTAAACGTTAGAACATAAACATTGAACTACTACCTGCGGATTCACAGGGAGACGGACTAAAGGGGCCACACTCTTCTCTAAAAATATCAGCATCCGAGTTTTGCTGTTATGTTGTGTGCTTTTCTAGTGCTTATTTTGTATCCTACTGCTCTTCCCTTGACTACAAAAACTCACTATCTGGAACTATACCTGGTTAGTCGCTTCATTCAGTCTCGCTATCGCCGTCTCCGTTCGACTTTTTGCTGGTGACCGTCGAGCGTCTAACCACCATGTGGCTGAGTGGGCCCATTTTTGTAGCTGCATGTCGCTTTTCCAACTTCTGTGATTTGCGTTTTGGAGCGCAATGTGTTGTTACGGATTTGATCAATCCTTTTAATAGGTCCATAGCTCGTTGCCAATACTTGAGTTTGATTTCTGATTCTCAGTAAAATACATCGTTTGTGCATGATAAGAGTTTGCGATTTAATTTCAGAGGAAGGCCACTCTTCATGTGCTTCTTCATCAACTAGTAGTTCTCCCAAGCGTCAAATTAGTTTATTTTAAAACTCATTAGAAGTACAGATGGTGGAAAAGTTTTTGAGCATTGAGTGACGTATTTGGTAAGTTCGGGCATCTACTTTACTACAAGAGGTTTTAAATTCGTTTTTGCGCATTCAAGCTCGCTCAGCCATTACTCAAGAAGTTTTCCGGAAATTGTACAACCCTAGCGAAAACTAAGTTTTTTTTTAAATCCCGATAATTGGTTGAATGTTACGTTATGTATGTTAAACGTTCGCTCAACTTAAAAAAAAAAACACAAAGTCCAATAGCATCAATAGTTGTAATTGAATTACTGGCAAAATGGTAAATATAATTTTTCCTTGCCTACTCAGAAACAAGGTTTCAAAATACATATCGGTATGTTTATAGAACCTACTCGTATTGCATGCTATTTATTTATTGTGCAACACTTCTAAATATGACTCATTCATTGTCATATAAATTGAAAATAGAAGCCGGTCAAGCAAGAGTCGGACACATGCACTAAGAAATAAATAATATTAATTTCATTCACTTAATAAATTTTATTACTAAGATTAATAACAGTTTCCATAAATATTAGTAACGTTCTTCTAAAATAAGGAAACCATAACTTTTCTACTAATCTCGTAATAAATGTATGGGAGAGTTTAATAGCAAAATTTTCGATATTTCTTGTTTTATTTTTAACATGTTATTAATGTCATTTTACTTCTTAGGTTTTATTAATAATGGACGAAATACATAATGGTCATTTGATATAATGCAATTTTCTTGGAAATTCTCAACTTTACAGGATTTTCATAAAATAAACCTAACCTAAACCAATCTGTAGATTACACGATTAAAAAAGTTCGTTTTATCAATAGTTTTATAGAAAATTTTAGTATATATTATGACCATTATGCATTTCGTCCATTATTCGTTTTAAACTTTATATATTTTGATACGTTCCCGATCCAATGACATTATCTGTCTCATGCTTTTCTCACTCTCCCTTTCCTCACTAGACACTAAAACGTCATCATCATCATCATCCCAGCCTATTTACGTCTCACTGCAGGGCACAGGCCTCCTCTCAGAATGGCAGGGTCTGGGCCGTAGTTCCCACGCGGGCCCAGTGCGGATTGGGAACTTTACACAGACCATTGAATTTATTTGCTGGTGTATGCAGGTGTAGACTTTTACGTAAGGGTAATGAAATTTTTCAGGTCATAACACCGCAAAGGAGTTTTTTTATAAGGCAGGGGGCAAACGAGCAGGCGATTCACCTGGTGAAAAACAATCACCGCCGCCTATGGACACCCACAACAGTAGTTGAGTTACGGACCCCCGGCCGGCCGGCCCTTTGAGAAAATAATAATAATTATAATAATTTCATTTATTTCAGATATTCTCCATAGGTTGTTAGTATTAAAAATAAAATAAAAATTAGTATGATGTATTTCGGTTGCTGCTATAACAACAAATTATACTAAAAAATAGAATAAAAGAAATACAACAAACGTGATTTTTTTTGCTCATTTTTGCTCGATATTAATAACGGCAACTGAAATATTCACAGAATATATAGTTATACACATATTTTATGTATTCACCTTAAAAATTAAATATTAAATTAAAAAAAATATATATTTAAGGTGGGTTGCCATACAACAAACGTGATTTTTTTGCAGTTTTCATAGATAATGGTATGGAGCCCTTCGTGCGCGAGTCCGACTCGCACTTGGCCGGTTTTTTATATGACAGGGGGCAAACGAGCAGGCGAGTCACCTGATGGAAAGCAATCACCGCCGCCCATGGACACCCACAACAGAAGTTGAGTTACGGATGCGTTGCTGGCCCTTTGAGAAAAGAGTAGGCTCGTTTTTTAAAGATCCCGAAGTCCGGAGTCTTTACGTACGTAACCCTAAAAACACAATAGGCAATTGCTACAGATTACTAGCATATACTAAATTGTTAGCGAGCAGGTATATACTCGTAGACTGAATACCTACTTCCGTAAATTATGTCTAGTAATCGCACGTAACTTAGCACTCATTTGTCGATCTGAAGCGTGACAAAAACTGAATGTTTACTCATAAGTAGTTATAATAATAAAAAGCAGGTGAAAAAACTGAGGGGTTTATTCTCATCTCGTCGGAATTTTAATTTACGAGTCATCCATATTCATAGCGATCGGAGTGACATTAAATTTGTTCCGGATTTGTAGTTTGGTTAAAATGCAGATACCTACCTATAGCGAACAGCCAAGACAAAGAAAAGTTTACGTCAAAAATATTTTTTTAACAAAAACTCATTCTATTATAAAATGAGTTTGCGTTACTTAGGTACATAAACATAGAGAGAGAGGCGAATCCAAGAGGCTATTTTCTGCATACCTACTTCTATATAGCATTAAGAGTTTCAGAACCTTTTGGTAGGGTTTCCGTGATATATCTAATACCTTTAAACGAGCAATTCTTGTATATATATATATAATCAGGATCTCGGAAACGGCTCCAACGATTTCGATGAAATTTGGTATGTGGGGGTTTTCGGGGATGAAAAACTGATCTAGCTATGTTTCATTTTCAGAAAATCGCTTTTACTCGTGTTTTCCGGCTATTTTTGTTTGCATTAGAATATAATGCTAAATTTCGCCGACATCGAGCAGATCATAATGGCACATTAGAAGTTGGGTGGTCGCGGATTCAGCCGACCTCGGTTCGATACCACGTTTTTTTTCAAGATTTTTAGTTTTTTTTTTTAAGTTTTTTTTTTATGAGAAAACGTCAAGTTTCTTCTTTTGTGAGAAAAAGTTACTTTTTTGTGAGAAAAAGTTACTTTTTTTTGTTAGAAAAAGTATTATAGGGAACGTGCAGTAACTATAGGCGGCAGCACTAATGCGACAGAAGAGACACTATGCGGACAGTAAAACAAACTTATCAAGGTAAAACATTCAAACTGATGGCGCCCTTATGGCACCAGTTGGCAGCACCGTCTATGTGCACGTTCCCTATTGGGAGCACAGAACAGGAAAAGCCGGTTGTCTGTAAAGTCGGTTTACGGACGATAGTTTAACGTGACTCCCCCCCCCCCTCCGGTGTTTTTGTCAAATATCTTGAAAACGGTGCATCCTACGGCAAAATCAATGAAATTTTCATCCCCCCTTTAATACCCCCGCGCTCCCTCCCCCGCATCCCCTCCCCCGCTCTCACCCCCCCCCCCACCCCTCCGGTGTATATAATCAGGATCTCGGAAACGATTCCAATGATTTCGATGAAATTTGGTATTTGGGGGTTTTCGGGGATGAAAAATTGATCTAGCTTGGTCTTATCTCTGGGAAAACGCTTGGTACCGAGTTTCTGCCCGAGCAGAGCTCGGTCGCCCAGGTACTGATTATTTATTTGAAATGGTAGGAGGGTGATTTTTTATGAATACATTTGTATGTCACACAGGGTGTACTGCCGTTTGGCAAATTATTTTTCCCAAATATGACTTCCCAAATAACTTATCGCAATAGTTTAATTTCCCAAACGAATGTTTAGCAAAGTTACATTTCGCATTTTATTCATTTGGTCAAATCATCATTTGGCAAAGTTTCACTTCGTCAAGATTTTATTAAGCAAATGCTTATTAGGCAAATGTTTTATTTTGTCATAAATTATATGCCAAAAAAATGTTTGCCAAATATGTTACTTCCCATGCTCAACTTATAGCAAAAGTTCGGCAAATGATAATTAATTTTTACTGTTGCAGAAATACAATAGTAGGTATCTAAACAGGAATTTCAAGTATAAAACAAACAAATGGCAGAAATAATTGGTGACCCCTGTCGTATGCCATGCAATATTTTGTTGCAGATATATAATAGTAGGTAACATTGTTAGGCATATCGCTGGCAGCGAGCGAGCGAAGCGAGCGAGCAAGACCTTTCAGGGCAGAAGCGACTCGGACAGGTTAGGTTCAGAAGGCTAAGGCGGGAGCGAAGCGTAGCGTAGCTCCCGCCTTAGCCTTCGATGTTAGGTATTTTTTTTATGATAGCACAGAAAAGGATTATTACCTTTGATATTATGAAACCATGACATTGAATGTTTTCCATGCTTTAATGTAGTAGTCATAGATACAGTACACTTCTTCACTTTATCCCGCCGTAATTCACAATACCAGTAGGTATTATTAATTTTTATCCTACGCACTACCCAAATTGGGATATAAACCGTATGCCATGCAATGTTTTGGGATTGGTATGTTATGCCAAACGATACATTTGCCAAAAAAATTTGGGAAATAGAACATGACCATGTAATTATTTGCTAAACAATCACTTGCCAAAAAAGAGGTTTGCTGACTGTAAAATTGCGATAAGTAGTTTTGACAATTAAGTTTTTGCCAAATGAAAATTTGGGAAAAAAAGTTTGCGATGTGATACTTTGGTAAACAGTTTTTGCCAAACATTAGTAATCCGTCGCACAGATGTATAACAAGCTATGTAATTATAAGGTTTTCTTAAACGTACCCGAAAAATAACAATTTATAAAACTAATAAAGTTTTGTAAAATTAAGTGTTGTGTGCTGTGTACGTTAGTTATCAAAAAGGCCCATGCGATAATTTTGTCTTTTGGTTTGACAATAACCACCTGTCCTTCAATGCCCACAGCAATGATTTTATGGTATTACGCGTAAAGTAAATTAATCCCAACATTTGCGGATATTTATATAAAAGACCGCCTAAATGTCACGTAGTTCAGTGTTGAAGTATCCAACGATCATGTATCGTGTATTGATTTTAGTTGTTGTTCTGACTGTGGTTTCGGTAAGAAATTTTTTATTAATAACTACATCATAAGATTCATAAGATGAAAAGCTTTTGGAGCTGACAGATTTTTACAAGCTCTTTTTTAACTTGCTAGGTTCTTATGCAGGTACTCGTAAACTCAATATATGGACACCTTAAATTTTATAAGACTAATTAAAACAAATGAGTTAGTGCATTATATTAGCCAAGAACAATTTGAGTTAAAATCAATAATTTCTGTTCACGACTAAGGAGTATCCCTGTATGTGAGTGTGTAAATTGTGGTTTCAAAATTTGTATTTATGTAAGTTCGGTGACAGTATTCTAGCAGTGAAATTCTGGTGGTCCAGTTAGGATCGTTTCCGCAGGACGGAATTCTTCAACGGTTAAAACATTTACTTTAAAATTGGTACGGACGGATATGTACTTAGTTTCGATGTCAGTGCAATGCAAGTACAGTCAATAAAAAGTACAGCCAGCTTTCCGATTGAAAAAATGTTAGAAATTATAACACAGAGACTACAAATAACAATTAGGTTTAATATTAATATGAGAGTAGTTTCGAATTTATTGAAATATTAGTAATAATAAAGTATACAACGAAATCAGATCCGCAGCGCAGGCTTCGTCAGGCAAACATTTTTTTATCCGCATAAAGCTTCGTCATAGCAACAGATTGGAATCCGCAACAAGCTTCGTCAGCTAAACAAAAATATAAAATCCGCCATAAGATTCGTCATGTAAACCAGCACACCCTCCAAGTCGATTTAACCCTGGGCCAAACGTCAAAAAACATTTTTCGCATTACCCCGTTGTATCGCTAGAGATAGACTACACATCTATGTATGTTTTCTCAAACATGCTATGAAATATTGACGTTATGTTCCTTATAATACGCCACGAACCGTCACGTTGCAGGTGCGCCTAGACGAGAGGCCAATAATGGAATTTCATACAACATTGCTGGCCTTGGCCAGCAAAGTGATCGTCTATTGTTTTATGTGACACAGCACCATGACGTTTTATTAAACCTATTGGTCGACGTGGTCGATGTGGATGGATGGATGGATGGATGGATGGATGGATGGATGGATGGATGTTGATGGATGGATGGATGTTGATGGATGTTGATGGATGTTGATGGATGTTGATGGATGTTGATGGATTTTGATGATGTTGTTGGTGATAGTGATGGTGATGGTGATGGTGATCATGATGGCGGTGATGGTGGTGGTGATGATGATGATGCATGTCTGAGAAAAACTCTATACAAGCCTTGGCCACGAACAGGGATTGCCGGCCTCGTATCTCTAGATGGCCTCGCTAACACTCGGCCATCTATAACTACTCGGCCGGCAATACCCTATTTCGCGGCCACTGCAGTAATGTACTATTAATTACCTGTACTAAATATATTTCTGTATCAGGAAATCTAACTGTATTATGTTCTAAATCTCATTATTGTTATTATTTCAGGCTGATTCCGACGATGACAAGAAGAAATGCCATAGACTTGTACATCATGTAAGCAAAGTTATGTCTTGCACCCACATTATAATTTCGTATTTTAAATCCTTTTCGGTCTCCGCAAAAACTACCAAATTCTATGCAGAATTTTTAGTTCTATTTGTTTAATTATTGTACGCTCTACTGAATTTATTTTTCAGGGAACCATGCAATGCTGTAAAAATGAGTTGTCGATGCCGAAAGTAGACAAGGATTTATTGAAAGAATGCTTTGATATACCTCACCAACCACACTCGGTGAGCCTTTGTTGCTTTAAATTCTAAATCTATCTTTATCTTTACCACTATCATCATCATATTTTTACTTCGCTATTTTCTGACCACTTTACTTAACTTTTGGGTAATGCCAGACTCATTTATCAACCAAAATGGTAAACTGACATCATAATATTAGTGGCAGATGAAAACTGATAACTGGGCTTTTTAATTTTTTCTTGTACCTTTTGAGTTTTTTTTTAATTCGGAAAGTTTTATGTGATTTCTGCTCAGAATCACGAGCTCTTTCGATCCTACTAGGAGAAAAAAAGTGTCCAAAGTTTTTTTTCCCCTTCCGTTATCATTTCTCATAGACTTTATAAATGAACGTAACGGAATGGAGGAATCGAAAAAAATATGAAAGTTTTGGGACACTTTTTTTCTCCTAGTAGGATCGAGAGAACTCGTGATTCTAAGCAGAAATCACATAAAACTTTTCAAATTAAAAAAAAAGTCAAGAGGTACAAGAAAAAATAAAAATGCCCAACTGCCAAGATACCACTACGCGCGATGAAAGGCATGGTGAGCGTTTTTTCTGTTCATTGCTTGACCGAAACGCTTAGAAAGGTACTGGACATTGGTTTCCTGGCAGCACATGCAATGGACAAGAAAAACCCTCACTGAAAGCAGTAAGAGAAAATTATTACAAAAGGAAAAATATCTAGTTGAAATAGTTCGAATTGCCAAGTTAAGAGGTAGACTAAAGTCGTGAATCTATGGTTTCTAACTGGGAATAGTGGTAATAAGTCATGGTAAGTGACTAGTACCACCTATTTACACCTATACGACCAACGACATTTTTTGGCAATTTTTTATAAGTATGCTATGTTAAAAGGTGATCGAAACTAGTAACAAAAAATAGCAAATCATGAACAGTTAGTTACGCGCCACTGTGGCGCGCGGGACGTTCGACGGGTTAAAGGGACTGTACCCGCGATGCAAACCTGAGATAAGATACCTCTCCGAGAAACCACTACACAGAGGAAGAATAGCGCAACAATTTTGTTTTTATAAGCAGAACATTAATTCGATCACGACATCTTAGTTTTTTTATGATGATTTTATAGATACTACACGCCACTATATTGATGTATGCAGGCAACCATAATTTCCAGTTTAGTTGGGAGCGATGTGGTTGTATTAGCCATATCATACTGTCGATTTGCGAGCGTATTAGAAGTGGAGAGAATGCACGTTTTCGTCGCGAACGCGCAATGAATTCACCGCGTCTATAGGGCTGGGACGCCATGATGTATAAAAACTGAAGTGGGTAAAGTAGATTTTAGCTGACGTACGTGAGTATACATCATGGCGTCTTAGCCCTAATAGGCGCGATGAATTAGCTTCGCGCTTGCGATGAAACCGTTGTACATTCGAATACGTTCGCAAATCGCAATAACGATATGATTCTAATTGGTAACACGCTTCAGCCCTGAGAGCCAATAGAATCGAGTTCAAATCTTGCCCAGCACACCTGAAAAACATTTTTGGTATTGGCAAATCTTAGCGCAGGCATGCCCAGGAAAGGTAGCCGAATTAGTCAGTAAGATGATGACAGGGATCCAGTTGGACCTTGCACAAGGTTCTGCTACCCACTTAAATTAAAAATTTATGTTTTTCAACAGTGTAAACATGACATTTGCTTGGCAAAGAAACGTGGAGTCGCGTCAGATGATGGCACAGTCGACAAGGCTGCGTTTGAGAAGATGGTTTCAGAGGATTTCGCCTCGTCCCCATCTCTAATAAAGGCCATAAAAGAGAACTGCCTCACCGATGACTTGGGAGCCTTCGGACCACCTGATGCTTGCGAACTGGTCAAACTTAAACACTGTATGCATATGCAAGCTATCAATGTAAGTATGAATTTTATAAAAAAACGGTCTTTTCCTTGTTTAAACGTTATGCAGTGAAGTGAGATGGACCATGTCGTACTCTAAAACTATTAGTAAAACAGATAATTTTTCCTTATTTATCTAAATGCTACCTGGATTCGAATAAAATTACACCTAGTTCTAAAAAAAGTTTTTCTGTTCCCGAAGATATAATATAGCGCAATTATTAGTAAAAAGCTTGATTTTTTCCTTTGATCCTGCTAAAAGTACGATTCTTACTAAACGTATTAAATTAAATAATTACAACATTAAATATCCAAGTCTTTATCATAGTGCCATCTTAATATACAAATCGGAATATTTCAGTCACTTACTTTGTAATAATTTGGTTTTTAGGGCTTTACCTCCAAAGGGAAAAACAATAATCTTGCCTAGTGAAACTCACTGTAGTTCAAATCACATTTTTTTTTGTATTTCATATGTAAAATTCTGCCAATAATTGAGGTTGAAGAAGACACTATTAGATAAGATAATCTTTTTTTAGCCGTTGTGTGATAAAACGGACAGATAGATAGATGGCTGGGTTTTTTCAAAAATAAAGGAATCAACTTTAAAATACACTATATGCCCGCTGTAATTTAACACGGGTGCACTGCAGGCGTAATGGTTTTTTAAATCAATATTTTAATATATCCGTACAGTTTTTCAAACATTTTTTCACACAACTTTTGTGCTTAGAAAAAGAATAAGCTAAACAAAAGGAGTCTATCTGAAGTTATGCCTTTACTTACATTCGGCTATTGATTGTTATTTATATAAATGTATATAGTTAAAGACCTCTTAATGTTTATTTCAGGATTGCAAGGAATGGGATGACAACGGTCCTTGTGCTGGTATCAAGGATTTGATCAAAGAATGCGCAAAGTTGATGTCTTAAATAAAACGGCTTATATGTATTTTCTCCAAGATTAAATGTATTATTTTTAGCTGCAATAAAATTTGTGTCTCTGATGTCTACAATTTTTTGTTTATTTAACCCTTTATTAGCGTAACACGTAACCAACAATGTGATCACATCTTTCAAGTTGATTTGTACCCACTTCCGATGATCTAACTGATTTAGGTATTTTTTTGTTGTGTAGAAATTCGATGACAAATCATGCTAAAATAATTATAAATGAAAAAGTTTGCGAAGATATTTTGGATATTTAGATTTTTGGATGTATCTTTCTCAATCATGCAATAACGGGTGAATAGATTTCGATTAGACTTGGCGTGCATAGTTATACTCGTATATAAAGATCTGGATTAAGATAGGGTGGAGGATATCCCGATTAAAAGGGTTACGTTTTAGCCATTTTGACTGCGGAACTATAAAAATGAATACAATTTTCATTTAGTGTTTCTTATGCATGAAAATGAAAAAAAGAATGAACATAATGAAGTAGTTAAAATCACTAAACGAGAGTTGAACTTACTTTGTCAAAAATTTCCTGGAACCCTAATAAGACAGGGCTCGTACTTCAATGTAGTTTAAACCAAACCATTCAGGTTATTTCGACCACACGTCATGTGAAAACTTCCCGGTCGCCGTACCCGGCCGCCTCAAACGGCAAAACTTTGCCGGTAGAAACACTTCATTTTATGACGTTTGTGACTACGGCTACTTCTGTAGTTTCAGCGCAAGATCAGAAAGTTTGTAGATACGGAACTAGAAAGGGTGTGATAAGGAAAAACAAGAGCGCAAGTTCATCAGAAATTAGAAATTTTTATATACAAGACGGTGTAGGGAATTTTGAAAATCCTTTAGTGAAAAATCAAAACTGTTTTGTTGTTTTTTTTTATACTACCAGCGTTTTCAGAAAGAGCGTCATTGCCAAGAAGAATCCGCCGCAATAAACTAGACACAAAGTCAGTTTTTCTAAACAAAAATTAAAAATACAATACAATAATTTATATATATCGAAACAATGGGTGCAATTCGATCATACTCAAGGTGCCAAATTATAAGTTTCTACAAGTAAATCCAGCGGCTTGGGGTCTGCATTACCTGTCAGTTAGTCAGTAATGATGGTTCAATTTTATTAGTGGGTAGAGATTTTTTTAAACGAGTGGATCAGAAACCAAAAATTTTATTTGCTACAACAACCGTTATCAAACGACTGACAGAAACCACATAGCCTAAGCCTGTGCAAACATGCACCTTTAGTAAGTACAACAGAAGTGCACTAAGAAGAGATTTTTGAAATTTCCTCGGGATAAGGGTATTTCAAAACCAGAGGAATACGCTACTTAAAACCGGCCAAGTACTTGGCGGGTCACGCGCAACATAGTGTTCCATACGCGGCAAGAATGCAATATTAAGTTTTGATCGACTAATTGCTCGATAATTTGCAAAGCCTACCATTATGATTTTTTTCAAATTTTTCAAGCCCGCGTTTTGGTTTGTGGAATGAAGGGGTGGGTATGGAACACATGGCAAACAGATACCTAAAACGATAATAGTATTAGGAATATTTTTGAGAGACTTATCCAATGAATCCAATGTTACAACACTCTATGGCCCCTTCACTCTATTGCTTACCTTGTATATTTTTTCCATGTACTTGTTTTTCTGTATTGTTTTCTTTGTGGTGTACAATAAAGAGTCATTGTATTGTATTGTATGGATTTTGACGAGAAATAAACATCACCGGTATTGGAGGTATTATTGCTTCTTCCAGTTTGTGTTTGCCACTCTAGGATTTCTCTCCCTCAACAGTTATCGTCTAATACCTTTAAACGAGCAATTCTTGTATATACTTATATATATACATATAAACAGGATCTCAGAAACGGCTCCAACAATTTCGATGAAATTGGGTATGTGGGGGTTTTCGGGGATGAAACATTGATCTAGCTTGGTCTTATCTCTGGGAAAACGCTTGGTACCGAGTTTCAGCCCGAGCGGAGCTCGGTCGCCCAGGTACTATTCCATTGATACAACAATAGTCAAGTCAATCACTGATAGCAATTTGACGGCATTTCGCCTCTACGGTCAATTAATTCCATTTTCCCTGCAGTTTGCATAAAAGAACTGGGAAAATTCTGCCCAGTCCAGTTCGTAGATATATACGATTAACTATGGATCGTTTTGTGTCATGGATTTTAACTTTGACGTTGGTTTTGGTATGAAACTGATTATGTTATTTGCGAATCTGTTTTTGTTGCGGGCTGTTTTCGAGTTATTTTTTTAATGCGGTTGGATTTAATGTGAAGGATGATATTATTAAGTGAGCATGAGAATCGAATTGATTTTATGTTTCAGGTTGACGCCAATGAAATGAATAAAATATGTCTAAAATTGATACCACCTGTAAGTACTAGCAGAATTTCAAGCAAAATTAACGTAAAATCCTAATCCATCTAGACTGATTTAATTAATAAATTGCTGTCATAATATCGCTGTCATTAAAACTGACTTAAATTGGTGTACTTAATGTTGGAAATAATGTTGTTCAGTGTTGCCATAGATTTCCTTCGTCGACATCAATTATTTTCTAGCTACTAACTTTCTTTGTAGCGGCCACAATGGATTTTTTCGTTCTACCGTCATCTGCGTATCCTCTCCCCTCCACTTCGTCCGTTTATAAAAACAGCTGATCGGAGCGGGAGCGATTATTATCACTCATTACAAATTTTTCAATTGACAGTTATATTGTACCTTTTTTTATGTGCCGTCCTTAATTTCAAAACGGAGTAACCGTTACGCTGACCATCAGCAACGAATTTTGCAAATCTTTTCCTGAAAATAGTTTTATGAAGTCAGTGCCACTGCTGAAGACTCCTTGTGCGCCGCCCTGCGAATAAACCTGAAAGGCTAAGTGCGACACCCGAGGTAAGAGTTAGCAGTGATTCCGGAGGAGCTGATAACTACGAGCCAACGGTGCCTGTTACCGACGCCCTAAGGTTCTGCATCACCGCGGACGAGGAGCCCTCAGGTGAGCTTTCAGCAGTCACTGCTACTACGTTATATTTTTCGTGTATACCTTATCGTAGAGAGACGCAATATTTTGCTTCCTAACGGCCCTAAGCACCATTCGTTTCTTTTCGACCTCTAAACCCATTTTTCTTATACAGTCCACTCCCTTTCGTTAACAAATGTTATTATTGCTAGTTAAGAGGCCGGTTATTTTAATGACTGCTTGTTAACGGGTACTGATAAACGGAAACGAATTTTCATCTTTTGCTAGGTGATGCTGAGATGTTGTAAATCAGGCTTAATGCCCTCATCTACTAGATCGATTGGTAACGAGATCAAATGTATGAAGACACCAGAGAATTCTGTAAGATTTAAACATAGATTGCATTCTTCATTATCATAACTCTTGTCAGCTAAAAAATTATTATTGCTGGATATAGGCCTTCTTAACAGAACGCCACAATCATACACTGCCCGTATCTTTTGGACTCTTGTGAGCAGGGTTAGTATTGTTACGGAGATGGGTCAACGGGAAACCAGTAAAAACATTTTTATGAAATTAGTAGCACTTGCAGTCGTTTTCAGCAGGCTGAAATCTGTTTTCAGGCCGTTTCAGGACACTAACTGTCACATGACACCATTTCCTGAAAACCCGTTTTCAGGCCGTTTCAGGCCAAGTTACAGTCCACCTGTCTCTGGAACATTCTAGAAGGTGTGTGACAAGGATAGCCTATATGTGTGAAAGAGACAGACGATCTTGTTTCCGGAACATTCTAGAAGGTGTGTGACAAGGATAGCCTATATGTGTGAAAGAGACAGACGATCTTGTTCCGGAACATTCTAGAAAGTGTGTGAGCGGGATGGCATGCGTATTCGTGAAAGAGACAGACAGATGATCCTGTTTCCGGAATATTCTAGACGTATGTGCCAGAGAGTTCTAGCTGGAATGTTCTCGAACTTTGTGGACCGATTCACTGGACCTATATAAAGGCAGACAAGGTGCCGACAGGGTCAGTTTTGGAAGAGATACCGAGAGATAAACATCGAAGAGAGATCAAAGTGATTACTGAGTGATTTAAGTGAATAAGTTTAGTGTTGAAAGAGATTCCTTTTTGTTCAATTAAATTAGTTTTACGTTAAAGGCGTATTATCTATCTAACGAACCCTACGGCTCGTAACAGTATCGCTCTTACATTGTGATAAAATCATATTAATATGATCAATCACAGAATCATTTACAATAAATTTAGTACTTTTTTTATTTCCAGAGGACTCTCTTAGACACATGTATAAAAATAAACGTGTATCTTAGAATTCACTCTTTACACTAATATTACAAATGTAAAAGTTTGTTAGTTTGGTGCAATGATTTAAATTTTACCAAACATATTAATCTAGCTTATTATTAATAATAGATTTTTGTTTATCTTAGGAAATAGTGTAGGTATTTAAGGCAGGACAAAGATAGCTAAAATTTACGAGACAAAATTTCACATGCCAGTTTGTTATACGTAACGTGATACAAAATTAGTATTTTATAGCTCAGTTAATGCTGGATAATATTATAATCCATGCCTTATTATTGTTTGAATAAGTGTGATAAAAATAAATTTAAGCTGTTCATACTTTGTTGAAATTAAATGACAAACTCAATGTGTAGACACCTCAAACTAAATAAGACTAATTAAAATAATTATATTGTCAGGCATTCAAGGAGCTAGAAACACTGATATTGCATCACATTTGAATTTTATTTCTTATATTATCGTGGATACACCCATTGTACTCTTATTAAAAATGTTAAACTTTTTCTCCGAGTGTCAACGTAAGATCTGCATTAGAAAACACCTTGCATATTATGCATTAGACGATGGCAACCTCGATTAGGTAGTAGTTGAGAAATTCCTCAATGATGATGATGATCCGACCGATTTTGGCCATGGCGACCACTTCGACCCCTAGTTATTTATTTCCTCAATAAGATAATCAAGAAAGATCCTTCCCTAATTGTAGCACTTAAAAAGAATTGTATCAAAGGTAATTTGGAGCACTTTGGACCACCGCAAATGTGTAATGTGCTAAAAATGAAGAAATGCATTCAAATGCAGGTTATTAAAGTAAGTTTTATTTGATCCATATAGCATTAGATTGGCTGTCGGAAATGCAGTTGTACCTAACACAGACATTTTAAGTGTATCTATTTAAGAGTCTTTAAGAGTGATTAAGAGTCACAGTGTTAAGGTTATATTTAAGAGTCATCAATCTGTTTATGTCATACTACTTTCCAATTTAAAATAACGAATGAGTCATTTTTACATTTGCCTCTGTCTAAAACAGACAAAGCAGTATTGCAACTTTTTGTTTACTAAGGTTAGTCTCATTCTCATCATCATCCCAGCTTATATAAGTCCCACTGCAGGGCATAGGCCTCCTCTCAAAATGAAAGGGCTTGGGTCCTAGGTGGTGGTGGTTTGAAATCCACTTTTAATTTAAAAGTGATGTGAGAAGATCAATGGTAGATTAGGTATCATTAAATTTAAATAATTCTTCATTTGCTCTGATTAAATGAAACTCTTCATCTGATCTTAAATCAGAATACGTGTCTGGAATTTGTTGATTATTGGTATTCTGTGTTATATTGACGAAAATAAACGGATGTGTTTCAGGATTGCAAAGAATGGCAAAACAAAAGACCTTGCGCTGGAATTAAACATTTAGTCAAAGAATGTGCAAATACAAATTAAATTATATACATTAAAAAATTAAATAACTGGTTTTTTTTTTTGCGAAAAGATGCAACAATGTATATTTTACTGTCTCTTATATTTTATGTTGTAAATTATTGCAGCTTTCAGAATTTGTAAGTAGAAATGCTGATTAATAATTTAATAGATAATATTCATCTTTACAACTATTTAATACGATCTTTTAGGGTTCCAAGCTTATAGCCCCTTTTTCCAATAGCAAATTTAATATTTGTAAAAAGTTTTTTCGATTTCTGAGTTTTCCAATGTGTACCTAATTAAAGGAAAACTTCCTTTACTTGGTTTAAAAAGGTTTTGATTGTTTTAGGAAAGATTTTTGAAAAGTGATTTTTTCGATGACAAGAAGTTATTGTCCGAGCAAGCCCGATGCTTTCAGCTTGGGCAAAAATGTTTTTGTACATCCGTCTGGCGAATATCCGGCTGATTTCCTGTACTGGTTGCGTTTCTCAGCCGATTCTCTTGAAGTTTTGTAAGTAGATTTGATAATAAAATAGATTTTTTTGGATTCAGTTTAATCTTCCAAAATAGCTGAGGCATTGGGGGTTGAAAACGTAAAAAATTACATAAGTAATATCAGTAAAGTGTACAGTTTGCAGAGCCACTAGATTTAAAATGATTTCATTTAACTTGCCTTGTTTTAAATATATAATTATGAATCGCGAATACGGTAATTTTATCTCGAAAAATTGCATAGCTGCTGCGGGATCTGGCTCTGATTCTGTAGAGCATCATTAGACAACGTTGTTGACACATACCTTAGTACAACCTCACATAAATTCACAACAAACTGAAGAGGTTCCTCCGACGATTAAGGTAACCCACCAGTGTCGCCTCTGTTCTCGTTTCGCATACTCTTACCCTTCCGACCCGGTTTCCTTATTAAAAGCCCTGTTAATACCAGTTTACGTTATTGTTCGAGCCTTAAGGCAAAGATTAGCATATAAACGCCGCCATTCCTAGATTTATACAGTGAAGTTGTCTTTTGTCTTTTGGGTGTGCTAGTTAATGTTTGCTTTGTGTGTGAGCAGGGCCATGTATTAAGCGTAATAAAGTGGTGATATGAGCTTAATTTGCCTATTATAGTTTTTTTAACTTGCAAAGTTAATTTGTATGTGAATTTAACCCACATTTTGTGATCAGATTTACTTGTCAAAGTCAAAATATTTTTATTCAATTTAGGCTATGACAAGCACTTATAAATGTCGTGGAATCTAATCAACGGTTCGGAAAAACAGTGTTGTGAAAAATCCTGCAAAAAACTCAACACTACAATGTTATTTAATAACGTAGCTGTACCTAAATTATTATCACAACTATTTTTTTCAACACAGTAGACACACTATTTAAAACTAGGGATCGCTAATGCGGATCAAAATTATTTCCAGACATCCTTGTCCTTTATATAAATTCAGAATCCTTATCTGATTGACTACAATACTAATAATAGAAGTGTTTTTATCAAATAACAATAAATGATGAAGTTTGCGCAAGAACTTAAGTCACCGACATACCTCGAAGAATCGGCAGACTCAAGTGGCAGTAGGCAAGGCACATTGCTCAGAGAATTGATGGCCGGTACGGCCAAAAGGTTCTCGAATGGCGTCCACGGACCAGAAGACATAGTGTACGTAGGCTTCTAACAATATGGTGTGACGACCTGGTTAAAATGTGGATGACGCAGGACTATTTGGTGAGCATTGGCAGGGCTATGTTCAGCAGTTGAGTATCCGCTGAAATGAAGAAGATGATGAAATAACATTCTCATACACACACATTATTAATTTACTGACCCGTTTTAATTTCAATCGGCTGCTCATATCCTATGATAACACCCCTTAGTTAAACAAATCTTAATTAACCTCCGCCATATTCATTAAGCATCTTGCGAATAAATACTTCGTTAATAGTGCATTGTCCCAAACGGCTCGACGCCATTTTGATGAAAAACTTAAGCTCTAAAATTAACCCTTTGTTCTGGTAATCACCCCTATTAACATAACAGAGAGTGGCCGTACGAAGCTTAACTTTATTGTAAAATCTGCAGGCCACTGTTTTGTGTTGAGCTAACGAGTAGGTACTCTTTAATTTCTTTATTCAATGGCTTGAATAGCTTGAAGTGGGTCTGATGAAGCATTCAGACTTTTCTATTTTGCATTGAATAAAGTTTGAATTAGACTCAAATTAATCAAAGGGGTAGCACGCTAACATGTTAATTACACCAGCTGGGAGAGGTCATCATAAAAACAGATACGGAAATAGAACAAATTTCAATAGAGTCGTAATAGTGTATCTAAGGTTATGATTATCTCAAGCGGATATAATTGTAATTAACGGTGTACTTCCGTTTGGCAAATTATTTTTCCCAAATTGATTCATATTTGGCAAATGTTTCATTTCCCAAATGTTTATTTTTTCTGAAACTGTAAACTATTCAGGATTATTATGTAGGTTAGGTTAGGTTTGTTATATAACAATCCTGAAAAAATTACAATTTCAGAAAAAATAAACACTTGGGAAATGAAACATTTACCAAATGAATCATTTTGTTATTTGCGAAACATTAGTAAATCTTACAGACATGTTACCTCGAAAAATCACAAAGGGAAGATAGTAGGTACAGTCGAGTCCTCCAATATATTATGTACAGCCAACCGTTCATAAACATCTAAACATGACCCTTATGTCACGGTAATAAGTCTATGTATAGATATTTATTATCTGTTGGCGGTACAGATATTGAACTCGACTGTAGTACCAGAAATATAACGTAATTGATAAATTACTAAACATGTTCTAAGTATTGCCACAAAATAAAAAGGTACAGAAATAAATCTACATACAAAGTGCGCTCGAGCAACGCACACATAGACACTGTTCACAGACACGATATCTCGGATCAGTTCGGATCAGTCCGAGCGCGATTGCCATCCGCGTGAGGCGCGCTGTGGTCGCGCGTACATATTTATTTTGTGTCGCGCGTCTGTGGAATTTTTCGAGTGCAATAATGGGCAACAAAAAAAAGGTAACGTTCAGTGGACGGTTGTTTAAATTCAACCCTAAACGGTGAATGGTCGTTTTTTAAGCTACCAGTGGTTTCAGAGAGGTAAATTTAGTAGTATCTGCTTGTATTTCGATGGTTCATTTTAACGTTACATAGAATAGTTAGGTAGATAGGTAAGCACCTCGCCCCGACTCCCAAAGTAATAATAGTTTCCTATTTTGAATCAGTATAAACGAAGTAAGTACCTAACTATATTTTTGTAAGGTAAATTCACGCCACTTTGAAAACATGTTTTTTGTTTGTATAGATATTGTGTTGTTTTTAGTGTCATTAGATAGGTTTAGGTCTAAAACCGATAGGACAATGGAAATTGTGTAACTACGATAATCCGTTTAGAAATTATTAGGGATTTTCGATAGTGAAAATTGACAAACGCTAAATTTTGTAGGTAGGTATTTTAATTATTATTATTTATATTTCCATTCTTCCCGTTTGAATATCAACAATAAATCAAACAACTAGATACGAGTGCCACTATCACGATAAGTTTTATGTGCATATGCCATAATTGACAACCCTAGAGCGTCCGCCGAGCGTAGGTATGAAAAGTGAAGTACGTACACTTGATTGACTTCTGTACCTTTTTATTTTGTGGTATTGCTGTGTTGCGATTGCTTGACCTGTCCAAGCTATGTTAATTACTTTCAGTGTTTGGATACAGCATTCATGTATTTTATGCACTTTTGCCACGCTCAAATTTAATACGCTCGCGTGTACTTGACAGTTAAATTAAAATTTAGTTATCTTATTAAATTTCCATGGGAATTCTAGTAGACTATCGTGGTTTTCACTTAAGGGTGAATCAACTTTTTCTTGCCACCCGTCGCTCAGGTTACACAAATTTTGTCTCCTGGACAACCTAAGCATTTTTCTATGAAACAGTATGAAAATGTCACTTGGACAACCGGAGACAGAGTAAACAACACAAGAAAGTTGATTCACCCAAGAATATCCGGACAAAATTTCACTGGAATAGGCGAAGAGATTTTGAGATTTCAGAAATTTTCACATTTATAATAAGCATCTTTTTCATTAATACCTTATCTTATCCTTCATCATCATTATCATCATCATTTCAGCCTACTTATAATATACGTACCACTGCTGGGCATAGGTCTCCTCTCAGAATGAGAGGACTTAGGCCGAAGTTCCCACGTGGGCCCAGTTCGGATCGGGAACTTCACACACGCCATTGAATTTCTTCTCAGGTGTATACTCACGATTCCTCACGATGTTTTCCTTCACCGTCAAGCTCATGTTAAGTTCGTATTTTTCACACAAAAATCTGCTCCGATCGCGAATCGAACCCGGGACCTCAAGCTTTGTAGTCGGGTTCTCTAACCACTAACCTATCCCGGTCGTCAGTGGTTTTATTAATTTGTCTATTGAATGTTCTCATCAGTGCCCACGAATAAGACGTCATCGAAACGAAGGAATTTCTTCCATAGGATCGGAATGCGTGGGTTCATATGATAGGTGTGGGTACACTGCGATGCAATGCTGCCCTCGTAATGAAGAACGCAGTAATTGCAAAAACACAGTTTCGAGAAAAATGCAATTGATTGTTTTTTAACCAAGCTCTACGCGATACGAAATTAAGTTAAAATAATTCATTATTATACAAGCATGAAACAGTACTTATTGTCGTACTATTTAGTTGATACTTACAATCCGTGAGAATATTTGATTTTAAAGTCAATTACTGCATATTCTCTTTGTATGTTTGCTATCGGGATAACAATAAAACAAAACAAGAATGCAGTACTCATGTAGAATACTGCATTTCTGTCTTGGTTGCGTATGTAACTGCATTTCATGTTAGAAAAATGTTTTTCATTGAAGAAGTATAAAAGGATGAAATGCAGTCAAAATTCATATACCTTTACTGGTACTTAAAACACGTAATGAAAGTACTGAGTATCTACATATAAGGTCCTAGAAAAATTTTGGTGCGGATATTATCAGGGTATGTAATTAATAAACTTAGAATCAATTCAAAACAAAAATTATTTAAGTATTATTGTGTGATAATAATTTTGTAATGAGTGACGATTTTAGTCTGAGTTACTAGTGTTTGATGCAGCTCTGACCTATGCGACACGCCGAGTTTCCCGCTTTACTAGGATAAAAAGAAGCAATCGCACTTGCTGCGGTTCAACTTAGTTTAGCGATGAACATTATCTTTTTTTTTTGTGCAATTCAACATGCAGCAAACGACCAAATACTGCATTTTCCGTTAGTATGAGTTAATTGCTGCATTATAACTTTGTATTTAAAGAGTTTTATGAACAAATACTGCATTTTTTCTAACTAAATTACTGTGTTTTAGGCATTTAAAAATAATAAAAAATATATACACGGGTAGATACGAATTCAACGGTGCTATTTTGCGTAAAAAGTCAAAATCAATTTTTTGTCGATTACTGCATTCTTCATTACGAGGGCAGAATGAACGTCGCTATGTTTTATACCTTGACAAGCTCGTGCCCGGCGCTCGGCGGAACCCTGTCGCAGGGAGCCTCTACAGTGTCCTTAACAAGATTGTTTTTAATAAGTGCGGCAAACGCTGACTGCGACAGGGTTCCGCGGAGGGTCGCGCACGACCTTGTCGGACTACAGTTTTTCATACATCTCATCATTATTATCCCAACGGTGTACTTCCGTTTGACAAATGTTTCATTTCCCAAATGTTTATTTTTTCTGAAACTGTAAACTATATATATACTATGGATATATTTCAGGACTATTCTGTAGGTTAGGTTAGGTTAGGTTAGGTTTGTTTTATAACAATCCTGAAAAGTTTACAGTTTCAGAAAAAAAACAGTTGGGAAATGAAACATTTGCCAAATGAATCAGTTTGGGAAAAATAATTTGCGAAACATTACGTCGGTGCGCGTGCAATACCGTGTAAGTAGGTTTTTCCATAAGATATATTTTGTCTCACTTTCACTGTTATTTAATTTCAAGTTGAGTCTTATGGAAATAGCTAGTTACGCGGAATTGCACGCGCACCGATTGTCAACCCATCCCAACCTTTATTATGCCCCACAACAGAGAACAGGCCTCCTCTCAGAATAAAAGGGCTTAGGCCGTAGCACCCACGCGGACCCATTGCAGATTGAGAATTTCACACACACCGTTGAAATTCTTCGCAAGTGTCTTCTCACGATGTTTCCTTCACCGTCAAGTTCATGGTACATTTTAATGATCGGCACTGGGTCCGCGTGAAACTACGGCTCAAGCCCTCTCACTCTGAGAGGAGGCCTGTGCCCCGCAGTGGAATGTATAAAGGCTGGGATGATGCAGTATGTACGTAGCAGTGTGCGTAAATAATTCTACGCTTCACCTGCTCCTGCTTCTATTGACGACGTAATCTCTTGCAGACATCGACTAAATTGGAAAGCTTAAATAAATACACCTTCTGCAACACTTTTTTATCTGTAGTTAGAATCTCTGCTGTCTTTTGACCCGAATATCGAAGGAGGGTTATGTTTTTCGAGCGTAGGTATTTATGGATGTGTATGTATGTGTACGTTATGTATGTGGGTATCTATGTATCATTCTTTGGCACGCCCTGCAGCCTGAACGGCTCAATGGATTTTAAAGTGTGAGTGTCAATGAGATTCGTCTCAGTTGCGAGGGTGACATTATGGTATATATTTTTCCGAAATGTGCATTTTCGTTTTCCATCAGACGTGATTGTGATCAAACTTAAGCCTATAGTTGCATTAAAAAAATTACCTTCCAATTAGCCAGTAATTTATTTACAACAATTAGGAAGTAGGTAGCAGATGTTTTTTCATTAAAGTGAAAATTTCTTTATATTACTCTTCTTTGTTAAATTACACGAACACAAAGTATACTCACAAAGCGCATCTCAATAGGCAATAAGCGACCACCCCTCGATTTTACTGCTGGTCGGAAATTAATTTTCCTGCGAACAAAATTTGGGTCAAATATTACGCTTCCCGTAAATTTGTACGTTATTGTGTGGGAGTACATATCGTGTACATTCGTTAATCGTACACAACATTAAGTCCTCAAAGGACTAATTAGTGGGAGCTTAATAATGATATATAAAAGCTGCACGCTTCGAAATATTACGCTTGAAAATGCAAACGTTTGAACGTTTTTGATTTTCGTGCCTCAAAGGGAAAATTGAATCCTATGGGATTATACTTCGTTGGCAGTTTGTTTGTTTGCCTAGGTGCTTTTACTCAGAAAAGGGTGGAGGTAACAAGTTCATAAAAAAAAACTTAGAGCTTTGGTTACTTGCGATGGTAAAAAATATTTTTGTACAAAAATTGCATAGAAAACTACAAAACGTTAAGAAAACTTCACGATTGATACAGATGATGATGGATATTTGGTTAATTCCGTAGCCAGATTTGTTTAATTCAATGAGAGAGATGAAGAAGTCTTACCTACAATTATAATTCCGCGCGGACGTTAGTGATAATTAGGTACTGCAAATTGTTCCTACCTAATAAATTGTTGATGGATAAGATTGCCGAAAGCAAGCTTGCTGCTTAAGGATGTGAGTGATGATTACTATATTATAGTTCCTACCAAACTAATTGTTGGTGGATAAAAATACCTAAAAAAGCAAGGCAAGCTTCCTGATTAATCTTACAAAGAGAAAACAAATCACGGGTGCTTTTTTGTAGTTGAAATTATTTATTGAGTCAGGCGTTACTTAGCGGAGCTCCATATTATCCATTTCATTTTTATTTGAAACAGGCTATTGCCCGCGACTCCGTCTGCAAAGAATAGGACTAAAAAAGCAAACGATCCTCGTATATTCTTTAACCTACCAAATACGGACAAAAAATTTCATAAAAATCAGCCAAGCCGTTTCGGAGGACTTCGTTAACAAACACGGTGACACGAGATTTTTATATATTAGTAGAATAAGCTATCTGCGTAAAATTGAATGGTGTGTGCCAAATAGTAGTCCTGTAGAGGTAGTAGTGAAACGCTTATAGGACAAAGATGATGTTGATTTACTAGGAAGACCCAACCTTCACTCTGTAATGTAAATATTTTTAAAGAAATAAACATTTTTACTCTCATTCTCATTCTCATTCTCATTCTCATTCTCATTCTCATTCTCATTCTCGCTCTCACTCTCGCTCTCGCTCTCATTCTCATTCATTAAGCAAACGTGGAGCTAATAAAGCAAAAAAAAAACTTGCCATTCACCATAATGTCGTAACTAAAAATCCTCATATTCTGAAGTAGTTTTATGTTTAAGTTGGCAAGTGAACATTGTTCCTTCGCTCCAACAAACACAACAGAAAGTCACTGGTCAGAGTTTTCTATTTTATTTCACTCCATCGTGCGGCTTCCTCCTCTTTTGTCAGTGGAATTATTTTTCTGTCGTATTACGCTCTCTTGAAATAGCCTGTATTATTTCAACCGCTTTTCTTAGAAACATTTCGCCAGTTAACACGCCTTTTTGACTTTAAGCATTTAAGATTTAAATTATTATTTTCGATATGCACTTATAAGTAAACATTTGTTTGCGACATCATGGAGTAAAACATTGAAATAAAAATGTGCATGTTACAAAATGGTTCCAAATCAGCAAACTGCCGGAGTTGCAAACGGTGCTATTATGGAGTTAATGATTTTATTTGCAAGTAAAAGTAAGAGTGCTCATTGTTTATAATAAATATAACAGCTGGATTATATTTTAAGTACACAGTGTTTTCTTTAATACCCGTTAACTTTCTACATAAATACTACAATAAATTCAAATTGTAATTTTTGGGAATTAAAGTGGATTTTATTATACTACGACTAGCTGTTGCCCGCGTCTCCGTCTGCGAAAAATAGGGGTATAAATAAAAACTTTTTAACAAAAAAATTAAACCGCCGAAAAAACTGAAAAGCAAACAATAATACCTTTTTTGTTTGACCTTAATCTAGGTACCAGTTTGAAGTCGGTGCCTCAGCACGAGCCAGGAGGAGTGATAGTTAGAAGCCAATCAGGTAGACGATTATAGGTCCACTCCTTCTGGCTCGTGCTGAGGCACCGACTTCAAACTGGTACCTAGATTAAGGTCAAACAAAAAAGGTATTATTGTTTGCTTTTCAGTTTATTCGGCGGTTTAATTTTTTTGTTAAAAAGTTTTTATTTTATACTTTTTCCCATCCTTGGGGTAAATTTTTTCCCAAATTTATGTAATACCAACTTCACGGTATACTCTATCCAATAAAAAAGAATTATGAAAATCAGACAACTCTGTAAAAAGTAAGTCAATCATCCCCTGTTTTCCTACCCTTAGGGTAGGAATATTATTTCCAAATTTAAATGGGACCACCCTTGAGGTATACGCTTTTCAATAAAAAAGAATTATCAAAATCCGACTACTCTGTAATAAATTATGCGTGGTCATATGGTACAATCAGTGACTGAACAATCAATCATCCCCTGTTTTCCTACCCTTAGGGTAGGAATATTATTTCCAAATTTGAATGGGACCACCCTCGGGGTATACGCTTTCCAATAAAAAAAGAATCATCAAAATCGGGTTACTCTGTATAAAATTGTGCGTGATCATACATAAAAAAAATATATATATACACGTCGACTTGAGAACCTCCTCCTTTTGTTTTCGTCGGTTGAAAATAGCCTACGACCTATTCTCAGACTTAGAGAGAAAATTTCACTAAAATCGGTGCAGCCGCTTCGGAGGAGTTCGATAGCAAATACTGCGACACGAGATTTTTATATATTAGAATGATTATCCAAGAAACTTTAATTCAGATGTCCGGTAAAGGTTAGCTACTTAGTATAGAGTATATAAAATAACACAGTGTATACCTACACCATTAGGCTTCCAAAAATAAGAAGCGACGACCTGGTTAAGAACGCGCGGGAACGCGTTCGGTGCGGATAGCTTGCTTGGAAGCGGTCTGTTTGATGAACCTTGAAGATAAGAAGAATAATGATGATATAAAATACCCCGAAAAAATTCATATAATATTGTTGGCATATTGAATAATTTTTCAAAAATAAAACATGAGTTTGTAGAAAATGGCGTACTCGGTTAGTTGGTCGCGCTCTTTAAATATTGTTTTTCTTCGTTTAGGATGCTTATTCAAAGGTTATCAAACAGGTGTAAAAAGTCTGACCTTTTCACCCAATTTTCTCAGCCTACTCTGAACATGTAGATGTAACTAGTTCAATGCGGAAGTCTAATAACCCTCCTTCGGCAGTCAGGTAAAAATATACGTTGCTCAGCTTACTCATAATTGTCTGTCACGCGAAATCCAATTTCGCTAAAATTTCCTTTTAATCAAAGCAAAAATACTATGAAATCTCATCAATTCAAGAAATGTTGGCAAACGCTTACACAAGACGAAGTTAATAAACTCCGTGGAATTAGATTAGGCGCTTGGAATCGTTCAGTCAGAGCGTTAATTACGGACCGGCAAGATCTACAAATTGGTATACATTTTCACGAAAATTATTCGCGTATTACGTACCGCGCCTCAGCCCCGAGTTAAGAGTTATTGTTACAAAATTTTGCAGTATGTTTGTTTAAAGCTATGTCTAGCAAAGTGAAATATCGGTGTACCGAAACAATTTTGATCCGTTCATGAATCTACGCAACAGTTTTTGGATTCAAATACCGCAGCGCTCGAGACTAAATCTGGTGTGTGTTACTACTAATGTGGAACTGAACCGTGATCTTTTACAGCGGGTTTCATCCTCGTTAAAAAACTTAAGGTCACTCAAAGGGCATTGAAAATAACTATATGATTGGATTAGAAATGAGCAAATCCGCAAATAATAACCTACGTACTTAGCTCAGCACATAAGCACAGCACGTAAAATACTCACTCAGCACACTCTAAGTGGCAGTGGACGCAGTACTACCAGATAAATTGTCCAGAAACCACCAATGGAGAATTAATGGAAATATGCTCAAAATTGTCATAATTTAGGTATTCGTCAATGATTAGTATTTTCTCTTCAAACAGAGGCGCCTGCGTGGGCATGTGCAGAATGAAGACCTTCCGATAACCCCGTATCATGGTGAGTGCAGTTGCAAATGCAAGAAGAGTTAAGTATTAGGAGGCCATTAAGTCTTCGTTTTAAGGACTGCCTCAAACCAGACATAGCCAGTTGCTTAAAATTAACCACCGTGACTGGGAAAGGCTCGCGAAAAATCATTCAGGATATCGCAAACGTGTAGTGGAGGGTAGCAAGTATTGCGATTAAGCTTGGTTCAAGTCATTTACTGACAGGGGACAGAAACAACATCAAAGCGGCTCGGCAACAACCAGATCAGATTTAGGGTTGAGTGCGTGGCTTTTGGATTGGTTTATATAGCCATAGAAGATATTGTCTCTCAGACGGTACACCATAAATCGTCGGTAATAGACGCAAAGGCTTATGTTTGTTTTATATCATATTTCAACTAGATACAAAATTATGAACTGGTTATACTATACTAACTATAAAATCGAAAATAAACTTGTCCTTATTTCGAATTGTTGATATCAAAATTATCTGATAGGAAATTATCACCACCGTCCACCGTCCATGAATATGTTGATATTAACTCAAGGAAAGTCAACATTCTGTTGCCGGCCCTTAAAGGAAGTGTGAACACTTTTCTTGAAAGCTACGATGTCATAATTGTCTGGAAACACTGCTGCAGGAAGTTAATTTCATAATTTCATTGTACGTGACAGGAAGTGCCGAAGAAGACGTAGAGTAGGAGGCCGTTCATCGTGATGGTGACGATGAAACTTAGACTTTCAGCGGGAGGTGCGATGGTATAATTTCGCAGCAGGCACCAAATCAAACAAAAATTGCGCAGGTATAAAAAAAATCCGACAATTTGAGGTTAAAAATTAATTAATATCCGTTAATAAAACTGTCAAATCACAGTGCAGATTATGGCTATATTTGTGTGATACGTCGCCTACCATTAATCACTTCTGTGGATATCCCTGGAGTTGATTTATTGCATAATTAACTACCTAATTCGACTCAACTGTGACCCAGTTTGATGTGTCTTTGATTTTGAATGTAAAGGCGTCGTCTAATATCCAGAGCGAAAATTAAACATCTAAAAAATCTAGACGACAATAATACAATATTATAAAATACTAGGACTTTGTACTCGTACATCCTTATTATCAACACATGAAAAGGGGTAAACTGTGTGTTTATGTAATTTCCGGAACTACGAAATCGATTTTGAAAATAACTTTAGTTACTCTATCTAGGGCATCTAAAACCGATTTGAGTTTTAAGGGGAAAACCGGTTTTTTTCAACCGGCAGACGGGCAATAGATTACCAATAAAAAATATCATTGGAAAACATTAACAATCATTATCATCGGTTCCTAAATAAGATAATTTTGATTACCAAATACTGATTTTGCTCATTCAATACTAACTGTTTACATCGCGAGTCTAAATCATGTTTCCAGAGATACCATTTCATCTATACCACAAATGAAACAATTTAAAACTGAAACAACATCAAGATCATTCCAACTAATATACATTTCACTGCAGGGCACAGGCCTCCTCTCCAAATGAGAGGGCTTGGACTGCAGTTCCCACGCAAATTGGAACTTAACATATAATATTGAATACTGAAATACTTTAATACAAATACGAAATCTCTCCGTGTTTCATTTCCTGTGTAGAACCTTTACAAAGCTAAACGAAACCTTAACCATCGAAATCAGGCCCTTCAGGTCCAAAGACCCTGGCACCTCCCCTTGCACCATTTCGCCACGCCCTGCTTGTTCTAAGCCAAATACATCCTTGAAACGTCTTATCGATAACGCAAATGACTCGGGTAGCGGTGTATAATTTAGCTATTAACATACCTTAGCTCTTTCTACCCTACGCCAATGTTCACGTCGCATTTCGTACACATTCAAATTCAGCTATGATAAAGACTTTTAAAAACAAGAAGGAAACAAATCTAATCCGACACTGTTAGCAATACGCACAATTGAAAAATAAATTCTCTAACAGACTATTGTTTACTTCAACGGCATTTCAAATATAGACTTTAAGAATTTAAGTATTAAAGTCGAAATAACAAATCACTTCTCAAATCACCCGATCTGCGAATAACAAGCGACTGTAACGAGGGTGTCCAATATTTTCAAGCCCCTAGCTCTAAAAAATGTCAACGCGTATCGATCATGGTGCAATATGTATGTCTGTCCTCACTTTCTCGAATCATTTGTAAGAGAAAGAACGATGGAATAAGATATGTTCGGAAAAGGTTAGGTTTAATTATAATGGGGACCAAAGATGGGGACCTTCCAAATCACTAGAACAGTCAATTTTCTGCCTCACTTGTTTTATTTAATAGCAAGTTGAATTAAAATACAATATAAGAGAAGGAAATGGGGGATATTCTGCGCTACTGTCTTTATATTTACTTCTTTTACTTGGATACTTATAACTTGTCGCGAATTTTCATATCTTAGCATAAGTATTTCTTTTATTCTAGTTTTATTCTTTCCGTTTCTTAACACCCTGAGTAAGCTAAACAAGGTTGCTTTTTTATCTTCCTAATAATAAAAATCTCGTGTCACGGTGTTTGTTATCGAACTCCTCCAAAACGGCTTGACCGATTTTTATCAATTTTTAGGGTTCCGTACCTCAAAAGGAAAAAACGGAACCCTTATAGGATCACTTTGTTGTCCGTCCGTCCGTGTGTCCGACCGTCCGTCTGTCTGTCAAGACCCTTTTTCTCAGGAACGCGTGGAGTTATCAAGCTGAAATTTATATCAAATACTCAAGTCTACTGTCCCTTGGAGCTGTGAAAAAATCAAACATCTAAGCCAACGCAATCAAAAGATACAGCCGTTTATGACGCAAATTTCCGCATATTTTCGAAACTCGCAAGGGAATCAAAACCTACAGGGTACTTCCCGTGAACTCAGAATCTTGAAATTTGGTACAAAGCAAGGCCTTATAGCACACATGAAGGAAAAATTGCGAAAAGCATAATTTTTTTTGTCTCTCTGTCTATATCAGTAACCAATCTACAATGATCCCACACTGCGCACATTTTGCTTAGGAGCAGGGGTCTGCTAAGACTGGATGTTATAGATACATATAAATTTGTATGGAACCCTCGGTGCGCGAGTCCGACTCGCACTTGGCCGGTTTTTTCTAAACTGAACAGTTTGCGCGAGAGTGGTAAAATGTGTGTCCCCCCCACTCCCCCGTAACTTCTAAAATAAGAGAATGATAAAACTAAAAAATATATAATATGATGTACATTACCATATAAACTTCCACCGAAAATTGGTTTGAACGAGATCTATTAAGTAGTTTTTTTTAATAAGTCATAAATCGTAAACCGCAATTTTTTATAGATAATGGTACGGAACCCTTCGTGCGCGAGTCCGACTCGCACTTGGCCGGTTTTTTTCTCTATATTCGGAAGGTCTGAGAATTTTATAGGTCGCAGACAATTTTTTTACACCCCTATTATTTGCAGACGGAGTCGCGGGCAAAAGCTAGAATAACTATAAAAAATAACTCAAAAACCGCGTTGTTTTCATAATTAGAAATGATACTGAAATAGTTCATTAAGTTATTAGATACCGTTATATGGCACCGTAGCTAAAGATAATGAAACAGTCGTAAAAACCCACGCCCTTTATTTTATAGCCCCTTGTAACTAACCCGACCACAGGCTTATTATTTTATTATCATGTCTTTATTACAGAAATTTTGTATTATCCCTGTCCCAAATAATGCTCTTTATACATAAATAAATAAATATTAGGGGACAATCCTACACAAATCGACCTAGTCCCAAACTAAGCAAAGCTTGTACTATGGGTACTAGACGACGATAAACATACTTATATAGATAAATAAATACTTAAATACATAGAAAACATCCATAACTCAGGAACAAATATTCGTGCTCATCACACAAATAAATGCCCTTACCGGGATTTAAACCCAGGACCTCTTGCTTCGTAGGCAGGGTCACTACCAACTAGGCTAAAGCGGTCGTTAAACAAACATAAAACAAATTATCATAATTTAGAGTGAAATATTTACAAGGAAAAGTACCCAACTATCTAGCTTCGATTTGATTTATTTTGTTATATATTAGAGAGTACCTAGCCTAAAACAACGAACCCATATTTTTTTTATCTGCCCAAACTCCTTTGGAGAAACGTCCTCCAAAGTACTGAAAAGTGACTAAATACTCTTACTTCCATAGATACATACTATACTATATAAAAATAAAAATGAATCGCCAAATGTGTTGCTAATCGCTAAATTCGAGAACCACTGCACCAAATTGGACAATTCTTTTTTTGTTGAGTTTGTAACTGTCAGGACAAAGTTTTAATGAAAAAAAATTTCATCGGGGGTGAAGCTGCAGGCGTCAGCTAGTTGCTAAATATTTTCAAATGATAATTTCTACCTTCCTTAAACAAAAAAAATAGTCAATGGATTTTTTTAACGATATATGTGAAATCTACTATATAGACTGAGCGTTAAATAAGCTAAAGTGTAAAAGAAGTATTATTAGCATACAGTTTCTGAGTCTGTAGCTTAACTTGAACGTTTGATTTGCATAACTGTTCGTTCTCCATACTTAGATCCTTTTTAACTACGGTATTTACATTTATATCGTCTGATATCACTGCTCGGTAGTGTCTAGTGTCTGCCTTTTATTCCTTAAATAAAGATAGTCTCAATAGTTTTATTCATGAAAATATTTTGTTAACATTTTTACAAAAAGAGTACAAATATTTAAATAATGCTTTCTCTGTTTTTAATGCTCGACGCAATGCAGAGGTTAATAAGCGTAAAACTTCTGTTCTTACGAGGCTTATAGTTGCGAGTTAAATAAATAAAAACTGACACTGTTAATTTATAGTATTCAATTTAAGTGTTATCCCATCGAAAACATTATCTATTGATAAAAAGATGCAAGTCTCGCTAGGCAGTTCTTCTTAGTTTTGTGATGCAATGTTAAACAAAGTCGGAAATCGTAGTAGTATCGGGGGGTGTCCGTTCATAGAACTCGGTTTGCCACCGACTTGCTTATTTTAAAACCGTGGAGGAACATTTTGTAGTTCGCAAAGAAAAAGTAAGCTAGTTTAGATTTTCTAGGACTTTGTATGATAAAAAATATTTATATTTAAAATTTGGAGCTTGTGGGTCTGCTAGAAGTACCTTAGAATAATGATAATCGTGTCAGTGGTCAGTGACAAAGCTAAGGAACTTTGACGTCCAATAGTTCAAACTGCCAGTTCAAATCGAATGTTATTAAAAATATATCTAAATCTCATTATGCCCTATATGTGAGTGAAAATTCAAGATTCTAGCTATAGCCAGCACAAAATAACAGGAAGTTAAAAATAGCCTGAAAGGCTTCGAGAAAAGGATGGTACGGCCGTTGTTTTGCTCGACTATTGAAACTATCACGTGTCAACTCGTTGTCATAATGGATGCAACTGTGTCGAAATATTGGGAATTGATTATTAAAGGTAATCAATTACTGTCTACATCCTGTATAAAATATATTTATTTTAAAAACTAGATTAGCAGTTTTTAATATCGTTAACTATTAATATTTACTCGTGACTTGCCAATTTATTTAACAAAAACTCTGTTAACGGTCAGAGAATTCTTATTTTATTTGTAACATCCAAGTACCAAATTTAATTTTGAATTTGTACAACTTTTTGAAGTATGTAATTAAAACTGTCCATTCATTTTTCCGTCAAAAATAAAATAACGTGAAGTTACAGAACTGCAATACTCGCAAAATGCACTTAAATTTCAGCACTAAAGTTCCAGGTAAAACTTTGCCGTCGTATATTGTTTTCCACTTAGCTTTCACATTATAATATTAATCAAAAGTTTCCCTTTAATAAACCTTTTATGTAAACGGTTGGCAAGATGCCAGTGAAGCGATACTATTTTCAAAAGAAGAAAATTAAAACTCGTCGCCGTAAAGTTGGGCGAGCTCTTGGGAGTAAAGTGTCCGGTATTTGCTGCTAGCCAAGAAGATTTAAAAACTAAAGAATCATGGGCGTTTGCCACAATTAAGCTCGAATGTCGATATTAGGTAGTTGCAGCGATATTTACTATTAAACTTTGCGCTGATATACTAAATGATATGATGATATATAATGAATAGCTACGACTTAGTTTCCGTCCCTTGCATATCCTTTTAAGAGACGATTTAGAAAAATGTATAATTTCCATATTTTTTTATTTATAGCTAAAATTCAAATTTGGAGATCTATAGCTTCAGCGGTTCGTGTTTCTTGTACATACAACATTTCATTCCTTATTTCCACTAAATTGTTCTTACAGCGCATCTATACGATGAAGAAAAGCGCTGTCCGTAATTTCAAGCTCAATTTATTCAATCAACTTCATATTTTGTACGGGATTCTGGCTTTTCAACGAAAATATTTTTTCTAACTATTTCATATAGACGATTTTTTTTAATAGTTTTATTTAAGGTATATTTCAGAACTATCCTGTGGAACCCTATAGCTTAGATTGAGTTAGTTTTATAGCAACCCTGAAGTACTTACAGTTTAAAAAAAATTTCGTCCATATGAAACTATTGGGAAATGAATAAATTGGGAAAAATATTTTCGGTGAAAAATAAGACGATCCCTTTGCACATTTAAGTATAGAGATTTTTGGTATTTTTAACGCAAAAATTAACGAATGTATAGGTACTCCAGCCGTCAACTGGTGTTGTTAAAAGGATGTCACTGTACAGTGGGTGCATGTATATCTGAATCCCTAACGTTTTTTAACCTATTTTTGCATTCCCTAACGTTTTATGTCATAATGATGATTTTTTTCCCCATAACCGTTTTATTTCGTAACGTCACTTGTCATATTGATTATTCATCCTAACGTTATGTGCCATAATTATCAGTAGGCCTAATGATCGTTAATCCTAATGATTATTTTTCCTTACTTTGTATGGCCTATTGTAGTTTGTCCTATATTTGTACTACCTAACATTATGTGTCCTCATGATTATTTTCCCTAATATTATTAATGAATAATATTATGAAAATATTGCACTACCCACATTTTGCCATTCCGTACTTTTTTGATGTCATAAGAAAATTTTCCGAGTGGCCATAAAAAAAAATAACTAACACCAAAGGCTAATGCGGGAGCTGCGTTGCGCTACGCTCCCGCATTAGCCTTTTCACCTAACCATACCGAGTCGCTTCCGCTCCGACAGGTTCGCTCGCTCGCTGGCTTCACTTATTTGCTGAAAACTAGAGACTAATCGGCTCTATAGAGTTTTAGGGCTATCTTTACATTATGAATAAATATTGTTATGGCTATTAATCGTTAGGGCTAATTCCCATTAGGACAACAACACTTAGGATAATGACATGAGGTGAAACGTTATTAAGGATTTCAAGGAATATGCAAAATAACATTAGGGATATTAATAATTATGATAAAAATGATAAGGGCAAATGAGTTTTAGGGCAATCATTACATTATGGAAAATTAATGTTATGGCAATTGATCGTTAGGGCTAATGCCCATTAGGACAAAACAGTTCGGGCAAGTGATTTTAGGACAAACTATGTTAGGGATCGCGAGGGAGACCCCGCCTGGCCAAATTTTCAGCCCATTAAAATAAATCTTATGTTCGCTGACTCAGAGTCGCTAATTTAATGTTCACAGGGGAGACAACTTTTGTTGCGCCCATGAAAATAATGCAAAAATGCATCAAAATTTAACTGGTTTAATTAACTGTCATCATCATCATTGTTCCAGCCTATATACGTCCCATTCCAGGGCACAGGCCTCCTCTCAGAATGATGGGCTTGGGCCGTAGTTCCCACGCGGCCCCAGTGCGGATTGGGAACTTCACATACACCAGTGAATTTCTTCTCAGGTGTATAGGTACAGGTTTCCTCACGATGTTTTCCTTCACCGTAAAGCTCATAACAAATATTCATTACAAAAATGTAATTCCGCACATAAATCTCGAAAAACTCAAAGGTGCGAGCCCGGACTCGAGCCCAGGACCCTCTGCTTGAGAGACCATAGGTCAAACCATTAGGCCACCACGGCTTCAAACTGACTTCAAATTAACTGTGGCACTGATTAAATATATTTTAGTTTCATCAGAATAACCAGTTCCATGTTCAACTTTTAGTAGTGGCTCTTATAAATGGGCTCCGCCGCTTTAAGTCCTCAGGCAGAAGAACAATAAATTTGAGAGCGAATTCTAGAAAAGACATGATTTAAACCTTTAATTCAGCTTTTATTGGTTAAGGAACAAGTATTTTGGAATTCAAAAGGCATTTTCGGGTTAGCTCCTGACATTGGAAATGCGGTTATCTCAAGACAACAATAAAAAAAAAACAATTACACAAAGAATTACCTAAGAATTTTTTTACAACCACATAGTTGGAAATTATTGTGAAAATCCATTAATATCCGTAAGCTGAAAAGAATAATACGTATCAAGGTGGAACCTATTCGCTGCATCCATCATGTTGATATTTCACACCTGCCAAAAAAAAATAAAGACAAGATTTGTTAATACAAATAAAAAAAAAAAAAAATATCACGGGACAATTCACACCAATTGACCTAGTCCCAAAGTAAGCTTAGCAAAGCTTGTGTTATGGGTACTAGGCAACGGATAAACATACTTATATAGATAGATACATACTTAAATACATATTAAACACCCAAGACCCGAGAACAAACATTCGTATTTTTCATACAAATATCTGCCCCGACACGGGAATCGAACCCGGGACCTAAAGCTTCATAGTCAGGGTCTCTAACCACTAGGCCATCTGGTCGTCTAAATTTACACTCAACGTCAGTCAAAATTGTAATCATGAGATTCGTGAACGTAGTTTGCACTACTTCTGAATTGAATTCGTATCAATACTGTTTGGAATAGTCGTGCATGTTAGTTTATGTACTAGATCTGATTATCGTCAACCGTTTGGCTCATGGATTTAGTGCGTAAACTACTACAAATAGGTTCTACGACTACGACTACCTTTTCACGGATTTGGATCAAATTTGGATTAGACGTTCGAAGCCGCTGCAATAATTTAAATAATCTCTCTATAGATAGAACAATATTTATTTATTATTTATATTATTGCATTGAAGCGGCGACATTGTGGAAAGAAATGTAGTATTATCCACACCAATTTACACTTTTACTTTTGCTTGTCAGAACAGAACCAACTAACTAGAAACTAATCCCCATCAAACTCATCACCAACACAATCATTCAAATTATGTTTAATAATTAAAATCTGCACTTCCAATTTGAGCTAATCTGCATTTTAACCTCAAAATTATACCCGTAAAACCGCCACATTTGCACAGTTAGTTTCGGCTTCTAATTATGTAAATAATCATACACACAAGCCTGTGCCAACGTATGCTAATGTAACCAAAGCCAGCGCAAGGAAATTCGGCTACAATGCCGTGCGTGAATTAGCCAGAATTTAGACTGAATTTGTGCCGTACCTAGGGCGTTAATGGGTGAAAGTTTCACTTGAGAGAGCTTCAGAGTTCAAACGACAGGTGTTTTACTCACGCTTTAACTGGCAACATTGGTAACGAGCCTGTTAGACAACGATAGCTAGTTCAATTTTTTAGTAGTCCGCATCTCTCTCGTACTCCGTCCGCGTGGAATTAGTAATTTGGGCAGCTTATTTTTTTTATCCAATTTGCTTTTTCATCAATTATGGCTCTCCTTAGTTCCTCAATATAAAAAAATTACCACCCCCCCGCACCCCCGCAACCCCCCCCCCCCCCCCCCCCCCGCACACCCGCCTTCACATTCACCACCGTACCTACTCCCAAGTCACTACTTCTAAAAACTGTTCTATAAATTCTTAAAATAGACGTATCTTTCTTATTTATGAACCGATTCAAATGAAGCAAACACTAAATGTTAATCCAAGAAAATACCAACATATCAGTGAAAACCGCATCCTTCTAGGTTAAGCCGTTTCTGAGATTAGCGCGCACAAACGCACAGACAAACAGACAAACAGATAAACAGACAAACAGACAATAATTCTAAAAAACATTGTTTTGGGTTCTATTGCGCTAGTAAATAGCCCTAGTGACAGTTTTTCTCAAATATCTTCAATGTACAGTCACCGACTTGTTACAGATTTATTATATGTATAGAATAGATATAGATAGATATAGATAACAGAGATAGTGTACACCAAATAGTACCTATACCTTAGGCAAAACACTCCTTACCCCATAAGGATAACCGAGATAATATTAAATATCTACACGTTAACATAGCTCACCAAAAACAGATCATTCAGTTTGCATACGCACCTGCCTATCTGACTGGTATTTTTTTGTATTTAACTGTGATAAGTGTGTTATAACTATAAAAGAGAAACGTGACCGACCGATTGACTGAGTGACAGACAACGCACAATCTAAACCGGACCTGACCATTTCATAAAAAATGTTTTACAAATATTCATTTTAAAAACAACTTTCGGCAAAATAACGAGTAACTAATTGATCATTTATGAAATGTTATTTATGAAATGATGGTAAACCATCTAAGCTATTGTCCACAGAGACTTGAAACTTAACAGACATATTCCTTGAGAATCATAGAGGAGCATTAAGAAGATTTTTTTTTAAATTTCTCTCGGGATACGAAGCCAGCTTGTTTTTAGCTTTCAACGGGGACAAAGCCTCAGGAATAAACTAGTAATATACAAAACCCTGAACTATGTTACAAGCTAGTCGTGGGAGAATTTATACATAATGACGTACCTACCTTCGTAACATCAAGCAAAATGTACGAAATTCAAATAACATCATTATAAGTTATTCGTTTAATAAGAATAGGCCCTGAAAGCTTTGGCTTCTTTTTTTTTGGGTTCTGGTTTTTCTTTATATTTTTTGTTATTGTTATATTTCCTTCTGTTGTTGTTCACCATACACCCGCTGCAGACGCTATTGGCGCATGTGTCAAGAGGAGCAAACTGAAAAGCAGCGCTGTCAGCTTTCAAGTAAGCACAGCATTAAGGTAAACGTACCAATGCTCGTCACCTGAACGCCCAATAGATGACACCCATCTGTCACCTCTCTGACATAAGATTGAAGGTGCCATGTATTGGGTCAGTGTTGAGCACAGGGATGTTTACTTTATCTGAGATTGCTCCTTTTGCCGCAGGAAGCTTATAAGTCAAATATATATTTTTTACTTTTGTGTTTAATGTTAGCTGTATTTATGGTGTATTTTGGATTGTTACTGTTGACAAATAAATATTATCTATCTTTTCTTTGATCAATTATAACTGTAGATCCACAGTCGCGCGCCCGAAAATGTCCGAGCCAATTGAGCGCCACTTTGAAAAAGTCGCCTTCTTTTTTCTCAGAACGTTGCGTGAAATTGTCAAGTTTAGCTGTCAAGTGGAGTTTTGCCGCTACCGAAATTCGACTGTAATGAAGTAAAGACTAGGTTCAAATTTCTGTGAAGGTGATGATTTTATTTGTTACGCAACCAAATAAAAAAGTTCGGACATTATTTGAAGGGGATTTTGTTCGGCAATGTGTATCTACAGTTATAATTGATCAAAGTATCTTTTTATCTATTTATATGTATCAGTAGAGTAGGGTGGACAGTAGATTGTTAGTTGTGAATTCGAAGCAAACAGTCAGTGGAAGGCGATAAATCTCACGAGGCGTGGATACGGCTGCTAAGAGCGCAATAAGTACTCTTTTTGCAAGCTCTGTTTCGGAGCTGCGTGACGGTGGCAGTTATACAAACACTGAATAACGATGGCTGAGTTAAAACAATGTGAAGTTTGTGCGTGATGTTAAGTAAGGTAGCTTACAATAGGATCTAGGTGCCTATATAACTATTTAGTCGTAGTAGTAGATGTAGTGTATTATAATGTAGTGTTGTGTAGGGGTACGATTAAGTACAACCTGTTATTGTCGACCCGGAATGAATAACAATGATGTGTGACCTGATAATTCAATCTTTCATGTAATTGCCATAACCCACGGCGGCCACGACTTCGCGCGTTTGGCGGCACGGCAAGCGTTTTCTGTGTTAAATAATTGCGCGGCCGAGACGCTCGCCGTACCAGAGGTTACCTGGCGGGCGGCACACGTAATGAACTGATAAAACGCTTGCCGCGCCGCCAAACGCGCGAAGTCGTGGCCGGGCGGTAAGTGTCTTAATTATCAGGGCGTGTATTAAGTATTATTGTTCATTCCGGGTAAACAAAGTCAGTAAACAAAACAAAACGGAGTCATACACTAACCGCACCCTAGTGCAGTAACAGTACCATCTAGTAGTTAGAGTATATCATCATCATCATCATCCCTGCCTATATACGTTCCACTGCAGAGGTATTGGTCCCCTGCCGCTCTCATTGATCGTATGAAACGCAGCAGGATTACTGTTGCTTCACGCCGGTGTTCTGTGAGGAGGTGGTACTGCCCCGGACGAGCCGGCCTATTCGTGATACAGCGGCTAGCTACAACATGACTCTACCACTACAAAAGTACCACTACAAGTTTGCATCCGTTATATCCTTTATAACATCACTAACTAGGTACACCGCAAAGAATAGTAGTCTACGACCTATTCTCAGATCTACCGAATACAGAAAGAAAAGTTTAATAAAAATCGGTCGAGCCGTTTCGGAGGAGTTCGATAACAAACGCCGTGACACGAGCTTTTTATATATTAGAATTTAATTTTTACCTTTATCTCCAAAGATTGTATTTTAAGTCGTTACAAAAAGGCTTCGGGGTAAAATTACTGTCATTTACCAAGTCATAATTGCTAACACTGTTCGCAAATTCGGTTCAGTAAACCTCAAAAAGTCAATCTACCCTTCAATAAGGAAAATCAAATTCTAATTACCTAACTTCCCTACGTAATAACTGAGAATTTCCTGACTCAGAAAGGTTTTGTAGGTCTTTCAATGTGGTTAAAATAAAGTCAGATTTAGCTAAAAGAGAAGGATTGCAAAGATTGTCTTATATTTCGAAGGTAGTTACAGGTCGGGGTAGTCAGGATGTTTGTTATTTTATTTTTATCAGTACCTAGTACATACGTTTGCTCGAGGAAATCTAAAGCTGAGTTTATACCTACAAGAAAAACCGTGCAAGTTGCATTACACTGCGGCGCTTGATTGACCACCTCAATCTCGTTCGCCTAACTGCCTCGCAATATAATCCAACTTGCACGTTTTTTCTTGCCGGTCTAGACTCAGCTGGAGATTTTTTGAAAACGAAAAAGTTTTTTATGGGATTTGAACCCACAGCGGGTGGCTAAATGCGTCAAGTGTGGACCACTGCACCACGGGGCTCCCAACCAATGCAATCGGAACTTGATCGCTTGCATACGCCAATTGTAGCGTGTGGCGCTATCTATTACAACTATCATAAGTCATGTAAGCAAGCTCAATTTTTTTTATTAAAAAAAAAACTTAGTTTTTGTAGGTACGTTTATAATGGATGTTAAATATAGCCGAGCTCTATAGTTGAAAAAAAAACGATTTCAATCCTCTTTGAAACTGTTATTTTAACATGAAATTATGTGGTGTTGTAAATTTCGTCTATAAAGACGGTCCTCTACTCAAACATTAAAAACATTTTGAAAGCGGAAAGAAGTGGATAAGGGTTGATGAACGGTATTTTTTTGGATTAAATGATATTGAATCAGTAAGAACACACCGTTTATCAAGAGGTGACATTTATGATTTGCATCTAGACCCAAAATAACTGGATACCTCAAGATGGTTGGCGGTGACGAGGTAGGCCCAGGAGGCTTTGGCGGGACGACTTAGACGTATACCTTAGGGATTGGAAAAACACCGCTAAAAATCGGGACGAAATGAGAAAGTGGGGGAGGCCTTTTCCCAGCAGTGGGACACTTCTCCAGAATAATTAATAATAATAACCCAGACTTAAAACAAAAGTTTTTTTTCAAGCTTATGATCGAATTACGTCTACGGCTGGGTGTTTTCGAAATTCACATTGTCACCTAAACTACATTATCCGTACCAAATTTGTATACAATTTTATCCTAGAAGTTGGTGACATTGGACTTGTATGAATTGAAGATAATAATTATACTTACTCTAAAGTCGGATTTCTTCGAGCAATTTTGGCCATTGAGATTAACTCGGTCCAGAAGCCATATTTCTTGAGAGTCTCCCCACATCTATCGACGAATAAGAGCGAAAAACACGTTGAACGGCTAGGCTATGCGGGCCGAGTTGAGCCGAGCCAATCGACGTCTTTTTCGCTCTTATTGCAACACGTTTGATATGATATGAAGTATCTTTTTGTATTTTTTATTTTTCAACTTCATTTTTTATTACTTTTACGGTCATCCCGTGAAAACCATATAATTTCATTCTAGATACAAACTGAAAGATGGATGCAATAATGATGGAATGGCACACGGCACGGAATGCTGAGGACCTGGGTTCGATTCCCAGCGCTGGTCTTTTTTCTGGTTTTTTTTCTGTGCATCCATCTTTCAGTTTGTATGTAGTATGAAATATACGCTCTTATTGCGTTGACATAAAGACAAACGTGTACCATCTGCCTCATCTTCGCCTTCCATCAAGCGAGATTGGGACCAAACGTAAGCCTATTTAAAAAAAAAAAAAAAAAAATGAAGCCGATTCCGCGTTGTGATAGATTTGGGGAGACCCTAACGCGCGGACGCTTAATTGCTCTCGCATTTACTATTTCTTTCTGTCTAAAGGTATAAGATGGTGTCAGAAAAAGATGGCGCTAGACAATACGTGCGATAGACAAATTTACGGCCCCAGTTTTATTATTGCATCGAAATTAAGACACATTAACATACAGTTAGTAGTAAGTGACCGCCCATGTTTTTACTTTTTTTATTAGACCGTTCTATTGGTTTTCACTTAGGTCAAAGTCACTCTCAATTTCTTCAAAGTACCCAACCTTACGATAGGTACATAAAGAAGATTGCAATATAAAAAACCGGCCAAGTGAGAGTCGGACTCGCGCACGAAGGGTTCCGTACCATTATCTATAAAAACAGCAAAAAAATAACGTTTTTTTTGTATGGGAGCCCCCCTTAAATATTTGTTTTAGTTTAAGTTTAATTTAATTATTTATTTTTAAAGTGAATGTATAACTAAATATTCTGTGAATATTTCAAGCGTCTACCTGTTGCCGTTATCAATATCGAGCAAAACCGAGAAAAAAATCTCGTTTGTTGTATGGGAGCCCCTTTAAATCTTTATTTTACTCTGGTTTTTAGTATTTGTTGTTATAGCGGCAACCGAAATACATCATCTGTGAAAATTTCAACTTTCTAGCTATCACGGTTCATGACATACAGCCTGGTGACAGACGGAAGGACGGACAGCTAAGTCTTAGTAATAGGGTCCCGTTTTACCCTTTGGGTATGGAACCCTAATAAAAACGCTAAAACGATCGATTCCCAACCCCACGAACTCTCAACTTTCGTTTCAGCGAAAAAGGGATAAAGGGGAGGGGGATATTTGATATAAGATAAGAGATTACCTATTATCGTACCAACTTTCCAAACAAAGGGGATGAATTTAAGGGCGTGGAAACAATAAGGCCAGGTGGCCATGTTTGTTCAACTTTGGTGATAATCGGGCGCTTATTAAGGTGGAACGCTACGTTAGCTCTCTGTAAAAGTCCCGTTAGATGGCGTTGTAATCAAAATGTCGAAATGTTCATGGTTTTTTGTAGTTTTTAAAGTATACTTACAATACCAAAGGTTAATTTTATTATTTGCGAAATCAATTTTGAACGGCCGATTTTTCGAGACTACAGTCGAATGACAAAAGTGTGTCAATTCTGAGAAAATCTGGTACAACTTTAGGCGTCATTTACAGCCTTATACGGACACTAGAGCCTCACACACACATGCAAATGGACAGCGCCAACTAGCGAAAATCTTTTGCGACACTTTTCTAGGCTGTTGGAGTTACCTACAACATAATATTCACATTTTTTTGTCGGGTCCCGAAATTTTGTAACAACTGTACTTTTGCCTTAAAATTTTCAATTTTCTAGGTAAACATAAGTGTATCACATGGCATAAAATAGATGAAACGTGATAGAGTCTAAGGAAACTAGTCTAATGTGATTTTTGGCTTTGAAGTTGGAAACTCACGAGTATGATATCGTGCTCAAGTTGGTAACCATATCGGATGCTCTCGTTTACATACTTCATGATAATTATTGCGTTGCATGCGAGTGTCTCTTTGAATTTTAGATAGGTACTAAACCTCTTCGTATTTTGTTACATCTACCAGTCTTCCTGTGCTGGAAGTTAACTTTCGAGGACTTGGCTTGGTGATGCATGCGGTAATATTTTGCATGGTCACTGTGCAAAGCTGAGAAGGACGGAAGGTCCATGCTGCGTGTAGGCAATTACCAAGTGTGCAAACATGGTGTGCAGATTATTTGGTTGCTATGCTTTCAATCCATAGCTTTAAAAGGTAAGGTAAGATAGCAGGAATATGGTGCATTTCATAGCACAGTTCATGTGGCACCCAGTAGGTCGGACGGGCAACAGCACCGTTGAAACTGTCGGCACGTAGAAACCTACGGGAAATGGCACGAGTGCTCACAGATGGAGAGTACCTAACATCATCATCATTGTTTTGAAATGTATTGAGTATCGGATTTAGGGCGTATTTTCCTCATAAATTTCGGGTTCTTCTCGGAGTATCTCAAGACTGGTACTGCTGTATTCGTAGACAATACTTCTACATTATTATGCTTTATTGCTGAACTGTCTGGCCTGTACCGTTTCATACCAGTAATGTATTCAAGCGTATTGCTGCTAGATGTAAGCAAAATACTATGAAGACAAAGAAAAGAACTATGCTTGCATCACACCGTGAATACGCTTGGATAACCTTGCTAGCCTTTCTTATTATTCCCTCTCATATCATTTGGATCCGGTGAAATTTGTTTTGGAGTTTTGACTTTACTTGTTCAGTCTTGTAATCAAAATTAATATTATACATGGTTCAGTCATAACTTTGAACCTAGCCAATTAGGTGTACCCAGTATTCGTATAAGTATAGTTATTCTATACAAATTCTTATAAAATAGTAGGAATACTGGGAATACACTTACTTCCTTATATAGAATATGGAACACGACTCCAAAACAAATTCGGATATCATAATCTGAACGGTATTCTCTCTGCATTTCAACCAATTGGTAGGAATCGTTGAGATTCCCGCGAATTGGGGGTGAATCCGACTATTTCTATTATAATTCATAATTTATGAATTTCTATTTATAGAAATACTGGGACTGATTCTCCCACTATTTCTATTGCATGCGGCGGTGGCGACAAAAGAAAACACTGTATATCACCGCTATATAATGACGGCGGTATTTTTGCCGCAATGAAAATTGGGATACCTACTCATTTCGGAAAAAACCCTTGTCCCACTTTTTATATTTTGTATTTCCATGGAAATAGTGGGATACACCCCGAATTGGTCGATATACCAAGTCTGTAGCCTTCTGTATTGTATAAATATACTTACACAAAATACTTACCTATTTACTCAATCGATGAATAGCTTGACCGACGACAGGATAAAGCGGGACTCCTTCGGTGCATACATTCTATCCCCTTCTTTCCCACTGTTCACCTCCCGAGACCACCTAGGTGAACCGTTGAAAATTTTTTTTACCACCGTTCACCTTTGACGACCTGGGTGTTAGATGGAAAATTTTTCGTTTCCACCGTACACCTTGTTATCAATACGGCGTACCTCCTATTATCAGAACTCTTCAGGTTTCAAGTTTAGGCAGAGTAATACAAATTAAATTTTTCGGGTGGTCATAAAAAAAAATAACTAACACCAAAGCCTTTGCACCTAACTACACCGAGTCGCTAACGCTCCGATAGGTCTTGCTCGCTCGCTTTGATCGCTCGCTGGCTTTGGTTTAGATAGTAATTATTATTAATTATTAACAAAATAAAAAATCCATAGAATATAATATAAATTATACGAAATTGAATAAATTGAGGGTGAAAGGTAGTAAAAATATTTTTTCAACGGTTCACCTAGGTGGTCTCGGGAGGTGGACGGTAGGAAAGAAGGTATTCTATCATAGATTTTGGGTTTTATATTGAAATCCACGCTTGTTTCCTAAGTATCAGAATTGCAAAATACTAGATTTCCGACTAACCCTATTTCTAATATACCCTTTGATCCTTTGATCAATTATAACTGTAGATCCACAGTCGCGCGCTCGAAAATGTCCGTGCCAAATGAGCGCCACTTTGATAAAAGTGGCCTTCTTTTTTCTCAGTACGTTGCGTGAAATTGTCAAGTTTAGCTGTCAAGTGTCAACCGAAATTCGACTGTAATGAAGTAAAGACTAGGTTCAAATTTCTGTGTAGGTGATGATTTTAATTGTTATGCAAACAAATAAAAAAGTTCGGACACTTTTTGAAGGGGATTTTGTTCGGCAATGTGTATCTTCAGTTATAATTGATCAAAGAAAATACCAAATTCCCAGAATACCAGACTTTCTTGTCACCGTGTTTTTCTCTACATCGGATTGCCAAAAAAGCTTGTTTCCAATATACCATGTTTCATTCAAAACCGAATTCCCATAATACCAGATAGTGAAATCACCAGGCTCGTAAAACACTATCAAAAAAAAATTAAGTACTATCAAAATATATTTATTTATTTCTTCATCTCTAAAAATTACAACATTACAGTATAACAACAATGCGCTCTAAAATTCAAAACTACAAATAACTTTTTATAAACTTAAATAATACAACTATTTATTTATTTATTTAGGGATTTTTGAAAGGCGTCTTCGTCGCTTTCCTAAAACGACGCGACGGAATACCACACCCTCCAGCCAGAAGTCGAAGCGCAGGAACATCTGCTGGAGCTTGGCAGGCACTTGGAGCCTAAATGAGCTAAAGTTGAAAGCCCTTTGAGACTCGAGCTGCTGGGATCCCTGTAACCAACCCCGTGCCGCCTCGCGGACGTTCTAAGACCTTCTCCGTCGTCGTCTTCGAGTCCAACCGAGACAGGTAGATGTCCACCAACGGTACTGCAGCTTGGATACAAGACGACGCTGCAGGAATGGTCCCACGCTGATTGCAATTGCGCTTTAGACTGCGTTTCCGATTCATTCAACACGACCCCCTTGCCTCCCCACGACGACCACGACCTCTCTGACGAGCCTGGTGATTTCACTATCTGATATTATGGGAATTCGGTTTTGAATTGAACATGGTGTATAGAAAACAAGCTTTTGTGGCAATCTGATATAGAGAAAGGGATCCTATCGATGTTTAGAAAATTTTATTTCCGAAGGATTAGAATCCCGAAAACTTTATTTGTCCGAAAGCATTTTTTTCCGAAAATGTAAATATTTCAGGATTTATTTCAGGACCATCGTGTAGAACCTTTTAGGTTAGGTTAGGGTTGTTTTATAAAAATCCTGAAATATTTATAGTTTCTGAAAAAATTGTATTCGGATAAATGAAGTATTCGGGATTTTAAACCTTCGAAATTTTTTTTTTGTAAATTTTGATAGGTAACCATAGAGAAAAACACGGTGACACGAAAGTCTGGTATTCTGGGACTTTGGTATTTTAGAAATAGGGTAAGTCGGCAATCTAGTATTATGCAATTCTGATATTTAGGGAACGAGTGGAAATCCATAATATCCTTTGTCCTAATTGTAAATTCCATAATAACTTTGGTCATAATGATCTTTTGCCATAATAACGTTTGCCCTAATGTGAATGCTATAGTATTGTTTATCCTAATATTGAATATCGTACCTAATACTTACTTCCACTATTTTCTTAACTACTAATGATCATAATATGTCTTTATAGACACATATCCTAATACTGGTTGTCATAATCGTGTATGTACTAACATTGTTGATCAATAATACATACCATGTCAATTAATAAATAATAATATCAGGGGATCTTCAAACCAATTGACCCAGTCCTAAAGTAAGCATAGCTTGTGTTATGGGTATAAGGTAGCAGATAACCATACTTATATTGGCAGATACATACTAAAAATACATATTGAACACCCGAGATCCTAAACATGCACTCCTATTTTTTATACAAGCTTCGTAGTCAGGTTATCTTACCACTAGGCCACTGGGTCGTCAAAATGGATAAATTACTTTCAAAAAGCCATATTTACAAGATATTTATTGGTAAAAAATATTTTAATTCAGCATCACAATCACTGTGACATACTAAATAAAGGAATCATTTTATATCTAAGGTCAAAATATACATAGGTTTTATAGGTTAAAACTGACAACTTGGTAAAGATTAATTTTAATATAATATTATGCTCCGCTATTCCATTTACTCCCCAAACTACCTTATTGTGACGTCATTACGACAAAATTCCAGGGTCTACTTATCGTTAGATCATACGATCATTATGGCAAATAATCATTATGACAAATGTATGATGTGTCAAAAGTATTGAAGTAGGGCAAAAGTGGTATGGCATTTGATTTTAGGACAAACGATATCCCACAAAAAAAATGTTGCCAAGACCAGACCATATTTCTCGCACTGTCAATAAGTTATCATTATCAGATCTTATAATTATATAGAGCCAAGCTTTCTAACTCTACACGCCCTAACTTCACAAAGTTTGCACCTTAGTCAAAATTTATGAGGCTTGGACGTTTGGCTACCGTCACACGTAAATAAAGTGAAAATTTTATTCTTATTTATTTATATCAATTTATTGCTGTTTATTACTTTTCTATCATACAATAGTTCTTGTAGTAGCAAAACGGCTAAGCCACATATTTTGACTAAAATGTGTAAAGTTTGTGAAGTTAGGGCGTGTATAGTTAGAAAGCTTGGCTCTATATAAAGATCTTGGCAACATTTAAAATGGAAATTTTTGTAGTGGGATTTCACTTCTTTTTGTATGTTGTATTTTTTATTTTGTTGTATCTTTGACTTTTTTTTAATTCGGAAAATTATATGTGATTTATACTCAGAATCACGAGTTTTCTCAATACTACTAGGAGAAAAAAAATATGGCCCAAATTTTTTTCCCGGTTTCGTTCCCTGGGCCATTATTTTATTTTTCAGCCATTAATCTTTTGTGCAATATAAGGCATACCTGGTGATTTTTTCAAGTGTAAATAACTTATATAAAAACTAAAATAACTAAATTTAATCTTTTAAAGCAAAAAAACTTTAATATTTAAGAAATTCTGTGAAAAAAATTGGTAACTCAGCGGAGAATACACCAATTTCCATACAAATGGCGGGGACATGCATGTCCACTGCGTTGCCTACTTTATAGATAATAATGATTACTTTTTATACGTAGTGATAATTTTAAAAATAAGCTTAATTATGAACCTATTTAAATGTTTAATAATAAAACCGAGCAGTTTACCGTTCTTGTAAAAAGAATATTTGAAGAGCACATTACAAAAAATACTGGCCGAAAAATAAAATAAAGACCCACCTACCATACCTACCTACCTATTTTTCATAAGCTTTATAATATGACCATAACGGAATGGAAAATATAAAAAATATTTAAACACAACTTTGATATTTCTAATATAAGTAAAACTATTTTTGCCGAAGTCGTATAGTCAGCATCAAAAGTAGCTAGATAGTGTAGTTTTTTGCGGCAGATATCAGTCATTTTTTTACATTTTGAAATATGTTAAATAAGTGAACATTTTTATTTATACAATATAGGCTTGCGTTTGATAACAATCACGCCTCATGGAAAGCAAAATGTAAAACAATCTGGCAACTGGATTATTTTTTTGTCATTCGGCACCAGCACGCGGCAGCAGCATTGACAGGGTGCCAACTTTCCATCTCGGCACTCAGTTATCTATCTAGGGTGAATGACTCGAACACAAATTATATTTCAGAAAAGTCAACAATGTTTTAGTACAATTTTTTCATTTATTTCTATTTTTATCGGCAATAAGACAGTTTTTCAGAGTCTTGCAGGACATGTTCTTGAACTCTAACATTTTTTTTAAATAATGGTAGTAAATTAATACCTGTTTACGAACCCAAAGCAACCTAATTATGAAAGTTTTTATTTCAGTATAAGTAGCAAGCAATTGATTGAGTGATTCTTCGCATCTGGGTGAATATTCGAGCGTTTTGACGGCTCGGTCAAACCTCATAACCATTCGTTGATTATTACTATAACCGAAGGACAAGTCGCATAGACTAGATTCAATACCGGTACTGTCTTAAGTTTTCATAAAAAAGTTAACCCTAACCATCATTCTTTTTAATAATGGTAGGTAATGAAAAAAAAAAAGCTGAATATTCACCCAACAATTCTGTTACAATATGAAAAATAGTTTGTTCAATGGACATTACTGGATACAAACGCATTATAACATTCTGAGTCCATTGTGAATCTGAAAGTTCAATATTTTTAGTAAGTACAAACAGTAACACAGAAAAACAAATGGGGAAAGAGTAAAAAATAAAAATAAAATATTTGTTGACTAGCGACCCGCCCCGGCTTCGCACGGGTGCAACTATATGATGCATGTATCATACATACAAACCTTCCTCTTGAATCACTCTATATATTAAAAAAAACCGCATCAAAAGTCGGTGCGTAGTTATAAGATCTAAGCATACATAGGGACAGACAGCAGGAAGCGACTTTATTTTATACTATGTATAGTAATGATGATAGTGATTGTGATTTTAAAAGACCTATCCAACGATACCACACACTATACCTAAGGCTAGACGAGAAAAAAAATAGTCTCTGAGCTAAGCCGCGGACGGGCGGACGGACGGACGGACGGGCGTTTCTGAATTTATATGTGCTATTAACATTTGAAATTACACCTTCAAAACAATTCGACGGTGTGTGTCAGTTTCCAATCCGCACTGGACCCGCGGAGGAATTACTGTTGTCCCAGGTTCTTACATTCTGAGAAGAGACCTGTGTCACTGAGGGAACTCCTGATGTGTGATGGGATTGCTATTTTTGTGTATGGGAAAAAAAACAGAAATGTCTCACCATCCACTGGTCCACTTTAGTATAGCTTGTCAAATTTTTTAAAAATTTGTCCCACTCAACCCTGAAATTAGTTACAAAGTTTAGTTTATTTTTATAATACAAAATTAATCGATTAGGAATGATCTTTCTGATAGTTTTCTTGCTGCCCTATCTCAAATGTTCATCACGGTGAAAGCTCTCTGCGAGTCCTTAGAGTTATTTCTATATAAAATTATCAGGTCTACTAACTGTCCCTTGGAGCTGTGAAAAAATCAAACTTCTAAGCCAACGCAATCAAAAGATACAACCATTTATGCCGCAAATTTTCGACACTCGCAAGGGAATTAAAACCTACAGGGTGCTTCCCGTGAACTCAGAATCTTGAAATTTGGTACGAAGCGAGGTCTTATAGCACAGAAAGGAAAAATTGCGAAAAGCGTAATTTTTTTGTCTGTCTGTCTATATCAGTAACCAATCTACAATGATCCCACACTGCGCACATTTTGCTTAGGAGCAGGGGTCTGCTAAGACTGGATGTTCATAGATACATATAAATTTGTACGGAACCCTCGGTGCGCGAGTCCAACTCGCACTTGGCCGGTTTTTCGTAATTAGTTTTACACTACAGCTTGTCTAATAGCGCTACTCACTCGCACCTATACATCATTTGTTACATCACCTGGCAGGTAGAAAGTCCCACCAAAATGACCTGTCTTTTTGAGAATCTTATTTTTTAGTTATAAATAATATCCTATTAAAATTTAAAGTCTCCTCAAATACATTTTTTTTTGAAAAATATGTTTGCACGCGCCTTGCAATCGTCTGGCTTATTTATTTTTTTAATTCTTTAAACATTAAACTACAACATATAAAAATTGCATATTGCCTGAAATATATTTCTGGAAAAAAAAAATTATAAAAGTTCAAAAGTTCATTTAGCCCCGCTACTCAAAACTACAACATATAAAAATTGCATATTGCCTCAAATATATTATTGGAAACAAAAAAATAAATAAAAATTCATAGGTTCATTTAGCCCCGCTACTCACCAGCAGGTCTGCAGTTTCGTGTTGGGGTATAATAGGAAAAGTATGTGTCAAGTTATCAGCTTGCCTCAAACACCTACCCAAAAATTGGTGCCACCTCTTGGACTATTAGGGCTGCATAGGAACATACGCAGATACATACAAATATAGCTAAATAAATAGATGCTCTTTCTCTATTTGACTCTGTCGTATATTGAGGAAATAACTTATTAGTCGATTCAATCATGAAAATAACTGAATCCATTAGCAAAGTTTGATTCAAACACGCATACAAGAAAAGTTAATTGATAGACTGTCCTTTAATACTCCTCTACCAAATTTTGAGTCAGTCTGACCACTAAAGTAAATCAAAATTTATTCGCAAGATTGGACACAAACACACATACATACTCGTAAAGTTAATATAACTTTACCCAAAAATTAATATCGAAGGTTTTACTCACTGCTTCTAGTTTATGTTGACTGGAAAGTATGGATGTGTAAACCAAATTTAAAGTCAGTCTGATTGTAGAACAGGATCAAAGACATGCAATTTTTAATAATAATAATTCATATAAGGTTAGGGACATACTAAACAAAGTACTTTAGACTTAGGTGGTACTTAAGAAACTAGGAACTAAACTAAAGACTAATCTAGGAAGTGTCCTTAGCTTAAACTCAAGATACATACATCTTGAAAATGCTCTAAAAAATAATAATAAACTTAACTTTCCAAGATTTCGTACATATACTAGCTCTTATAATATTAGAGTTAAGCGATTGTGACATACGGACGGACCGACAGACAGTAACTATAAGGCCTCCATTGAGATCATCAGGTAAACTACGTTTTTTACAGGTAATAATATCATAGTATAACTAGAAATTAAAAATTTAAAACCCCCAACGCAATTAAATCTAAGATACCTTCCGCAGCATACAAAAGAGCTGATAACTTTGAAACAGCTATACTAATTTTGATGAAACATGTCTAAGAACCATCGCCAAGAAACCTGCTTTTAAATAAAAAAAAACCGCATCCAAATCGGTGCACCCGACAGACACACACACACACGCACACACACACACACACACACACACACACACACACACACACACACACACACACACACACACACACACACACGCACATACACACACACATAGCGGTCAAACTTATAACACCCCTCTTTTTGTGTCGGGGGTTAAAAACCATGACACTTAGGCTTTCATGACAGGTATTTTATACTTCTTTACTATCACGCAAGTTTCATAATTGCGGTCTTAGGACAGCACTGAAAATAACCAATTGCCACTGGAAGTGGATGAAAATTCACCCATAAGATAAACATACATGCATACATACACATACATGCACAAAAGGAGAAGGCATTATTTCTATATATTATTGTTACCTGCAGTTTACAGCCGTGGTATTACAGTGATTTACCTATAGCCTCTCAAGAGGATTGTGGGTTTATTTGAAATTTACCATGAGTTTCATGCCAAAAGAAAACAGCGTGAGGAAAACTGCATACAAATCTTCGAAGAAATTCAATGGTGTGTGTGAAGTGTCAAATCCGAACTGGTCCCCGTGGGAACTACAGCTCAAGCCCTCTCACTCTCAGAGGAGGCCTATGCCTAGTAGTGAGGCCGAGATGATGATGATGATTATTATCTTAATTTTATTTTACTTATAGTACTATAATAGCGATAAGTACTTACATAAATACTATAGTTACTAAGAACTGGTTATGAATCCGAATGAGTAAAAAAATAAATTATTAAAACTTCATAATATTATGACTGAATGAGTGTGTGATTGATTAATGCAAAACGCACCACAACTCCACGAACCAGAGACTTGAATTGGGTTAGGCTCGTAAAACACACTTTCCCGAAATGTGCATTTCTCTAAACGTGCATTTTCCGCAATATGTACACTCCCAAAATGTACACTTTCCCAATTTGGAAACTTTCCCGAAATGTGCACTTTTTCAAACAGTGCACTTTTCCAAAACGCACACTTTCCCGAAATGTGCACTTTTACTTTTTTTGTACCTTCCGAGAAAATGACCCTTCTTAAGTAGTGCACCTTTAGAGAAAGTGCACATTCTGGAAAAGGGCACCTATTGACAAAGTGTACATATCGGGAAGTGCACTTTTAGAGACAGTGTGCCTTCCGAGAAAATGACCCTTCTAAAGAAGTGCACCGAAAGTGCACATTTCGGGAAAGTGTGTTTTACGAGCCTTACCCTTTGAATTTTGGAAGTCAATTATTATACTTGATTAGTGTCATAGAGAGGTAAACTAAAACACACTTTTTTTCGCAAGGCCAATGCAAGGCCGCACTAATAAGCTAGTAATAAACACGTCATTCAAACAGCCCTGTAATAGTACATTACTGCAGCGGCCGCGAAATAGGGGATGGCCGGCCGAGTAGTTATAGATGGCCGAGTGTTAACAAGGCCATCTAGAGATACGAGGCCGGCAATCCCTGTTCGTGGCCAAGGCTTGTATAGAGTTTTTCTCAAACATGCATCATCATCACCATCATCATCATCATCATCATCACCATCACCACCATCATCATCATCATCACCCACTATCACCATCACCATCATCACCATCATCACCATCATCATCATCAACATCATCATCACCATCACCATCACCATCATCGTCGTCGTCGTCGTCGTCATCATCACCATCACCAACACCACTATCATCATCATCATCATCATCATCATCATCATCATCATCATCATCATCATCATCATCATCATCATCATCATCATCATCATCATCATCATCATCATCATCATCATCATCATCATCATCATCATCATCATCATCATCATCATCATCATCATCATCATCATCATCATCATCATCATCATCATCATCATCATCATCATCATCATCATCATCATCATCATCATCATCATCATCATCATCATCATCATCATCATCATCATCATCATCATCATCATCATCATCATCATCATCATCATCATCATCATCATCATCATCATCATCATCATCATCATCATCATCATCATCATCATCATCATCATCATCATCATCATCATCATCATCATCATCATCATCATCATCATCATCATCATCATCATCATCATCATCATCATCATCATCATCATCATCATCATCATCATCATCATCATCATCATCATCATCATCATCATCATCATCATCATCATCATCATCATCATCATCATCATCACCATCACCCACCATCACCATCATCATCACCACCATCATCATCGTCATCTCATCATCATCACCATCACTACTACCATCATCATCACCACTATCAACCATCATCAATCATCATCATCAACCATCATCAATCATCATTTTCACAATCATCATTATCACCACCATCAACGACCATCATCGTCATCATCACCATCATCACCATCAACCATCATCAATCATCATCATCACCATCACTATCATCATCATCACCATCACTATCATCATCATCATCACCACCATCAATGGCCATCATCGTCACCATCACTAACAATCATCATCATCATCATCATCATCAACCATCATCAATCATCATCATCATCACCATTATCATTATCATCATCATTCTCTCACCATTATCATCATCACATCACAATCACTGTCATTTCATTATCACCATTATCATCATTTTTGAGAAAAGCACTATACAAGCTTCGACCAGTAATGCCTTCCTGGCCTCGTATCATCAAACTTCTACTCGTCCAGGATGGCATACTTGTCTTTCCAGTAATGTACTATTACCTCGACGTTTCGGCCACGTTGCAGCAGCCGTGGTCACGAGTTAACTTGACACTCTACACTACGGTTAACTCGTGACCACGGCTGCTGCAACGTGGCCGAAACGTAGAGGTAAATATAAATTGTGTGATAAGTCCCGTTTAGTATAGTAATTATGAGTGTAAATTACGAAAGTTTAAAACAGAAGCTATATACTTACAACATTTACGAATCCAAGTATTAGTCTTATAAGTAATTCCTTTACCACGCTAAATAAACTGGTAAAGTGCGAGTCGGTCTCGTACATGAAGAGGGTTCAGTACCTATGTACCTAGAATGTTTTAAAAACAGTTGAGTAAAAATTTAAGAGATAGAGGCGACAGACGACGGACTTACGGACGGACGGACGGATGACGGACGGATGACGGACGGATGACGGACGGATGACGGACAGACGGACGGACTGACAGACAGACACACAGCGCAGTCTCAGTAATAGTGTCTCATTGGCAACCATTGGGTACGGAATCTTATAAAGTTTAAAGTTCAATGTCAGTTGTGTGGTTTATCGGTAAACCGTGGTGGTCTAGTGGGTTTTGGCTATTGCCTCTCAAGCAGAGGGTCGTTGGTTCAAACGTGGGTTCGCACGTCTGACTTTGTTGGAATTTATGTATGTGCGAGATTACATTTAAAATTGACCATAAGCTTTACGGTGAATGAAAACATCGTGAGGAAACACGCACACACTTGCGAAGATATTCAGTGGTGTGTATGAAGTTCCCAATTTCGCAGTGGACCCGCGTAGAAACTACAGCTCAAGCCCTCGCATTCTGAGAGGACGCCTGTGACCTGCAGTGGGACGTATAAAGCCTGAGATGTATGTGATCATGTAGGTATAGTTTAAAGCATCAAAGGCTATTTTCACTAATAACTTAATGTCCCAATCGGCCTTATTGTTTTAATTTTATGTAGGAGTTGTCATAAAAAAGTGTAGAGCACTTACTTGGTCGACTATACACTATACCTAAACGACAATACCACGTTTTGTTTTAAACAGGTTTTGTTATATGAATAGGAGGGTGAAACCGAGCATGCGGGTCACCTGATGGGAAGCAATCACCGCCGCCCAAGCACACCCGCAACACTAAGAGTGTCACATATGCGTTGCCGTCGCCGGTTTTTCGGAAAGCAAAGCGGTCCGGAGGACGTCGTACTGAAAAAACCGGACGGAAACTGCGTGGGAAAGCGGTGCGGTGTACCTAAATATTAGTGGATATTTCAAGCGTCTACCTGTTGCCGTTAACAATATCGAGCAAAAACGAGCAAAAAAAATCACGTTTGTTGTATTGAGAGCCCCTTGAATATTTATTTTATTCTCTTTTTTAGTATTTGTTGTTATAGCGACAACCAAAATACATCATCTTTAGCGATAAGGCCGCCTATTGCTTACCTTGTAACTTTCTCTCTGTGTACCTGTTTTCTGTATCGCTTACTATTTCTGGTGTACGATTCATTGTATTGTATGTATTGTACTGTATCATCTGTGAAAATTTCAACTGTCAAGCTATCACGGTTCGTGAGATACAGCCTGGTAGTGGTGACAGACGGACACACGGATGGACGGACGGACAGAAGGACAGACGGACAGACGGACAGACGGACGGACGGACGGACGGACAGACGGACAGACAGACGGACAGACGGACAGACGGACGGACGGACAGACGAACGGATGGACAGACGAACGGACGGACAGACGAACGGACGGACAGACGGACGGACGGACGGACGGACAGCGAAGTCTCAGTATTAGGGTCCCGTTTTTACTTTTTGGGTACGGAACCCTAAAAAGTTGTAAATAAATACAACCGTCGTTCGGTACCGCTTCATTCACGCCGCTACTGCCAAGCATTTTTCCGGGCGGTGTTCTATGCGAACCCTTTCATAGAAGTTGGAATATTACAACCGACACCACACCGCGCCGCGCCGCTCTGCTAGTGAGTTCCTTTGGTGCGGACAGTGCTAGACTATGTTGACCATCAAGGTGATGAGGGCGAAATAAATTGACGATTACACGCGTAGTATGCTGTATAACTTGGCTGCCGGCAACAACCCGAACAATTCATAGCCGGTCAGAGAGCGTCCGGTTATTAACAAACTATGTAGCTACAAAAACGTACTTACCTAGATTATTATTATATTGTTTTGTCGGATTTCACAGCATATAAAATGTTGCTAAATGTTACAATTTATTAAATACATCAAATGAGTTGAAAAAAAAACTATAAGAATTTTTTGTTTGACAAATTGACACAGTGACAATTCCGTGGCATTATTTTTTTTTTAATTATTTAGCTAGCTAACCAGTATGTCATTTCAAGTTTTTTAAACATTCTTCAATGGCTAAAAACTATTTCTAAACGGCCTATTTTGGTAAGACCGCTAACTGAATTTTACAATGGTTATTGTTATTATTACATTGACTTTGAATATAGAGGTTTAGGGTTCGAGTCCCTGTGATAGACTTTCGTAATATTATGAACAAAGATATAAGTTTATTTTTATTTCAGTATGTGTTTTTTTTGTAGTAAAGTACCCCTTCTTAACATGGGACTCAAAACAAATTATAGATACGTAAATATTAGGTACATGACTGCATGGCGCTAGCATCTACGCGAATGTAATGAGATTGTATGCAAAATATTTAGTTTCATTTCTAACCACCCCTCCCGACTATGAATGCTCCAAGCCAGGTAGGTATTGTTTCCAAACCATGACAGCAAAATTTTGATCCGCTATGTGACCTTCTCACAATAAACGACACTGTGAATTATTTTACAAATATGACGACGGCTTAACTACGAAAAGGTTATACGATACATTTGAAAAGCATTGCATAATATGAATCTCCTGTTAAACATTATTATTACTAATAAACGCAGGCGTTTTACGAAACTATGAGTCTGTCTCAAGTAATTTTGAAATAATTCCTGGACTTATGTACTTGGTTACATCTTACGTTTTTTTTCATCGTTTTGAGGATTAATATGTAAGGAACATAACATAGTAGAGAAGTTAGGAAATGCATACTCGTATTTTGTAGTTAAGTATTCAAGCAAGTCCAAATAAGAGGCCTATAAAAAAACCTCTTTTTCTTTAGTTTGTTTGACTTTAAAATTATAAAATTTTAAGATTTTTACTCAAAATTAAAATACTGTTGTCAGCCCTTGTAAATAATAATAATAATGGAAAAAGAAAATTATTCGCGACAGTGAGATTTGAACTTGGACACTAGTTTGAATCTCAACCAGTGAGCCAAACTAGGTGGTCACGTGACTGCTCGAAATAGTCAATATCTTTTTACAATTCGTTTTATTTGACATTAGCTACTCACACTATTGTAAAATGCATCGAAATTTACTGCATTTTACTGCAATTTAGGTATGATAGATCATCTCCGTTTTGTAATTTGCCCACCTAATATGTCCTCAACTAACTATCCCCAAAAAATCGCGTTGAAATCAAGTCTGTGGAAGCAATGCAAACGGTCAGAGATTTGTATGGAAGTCGAACCACCTTAAGGCGCACCGACACAAATACCCTTCGCAAGGAAGACGAGGGACCGTTGATAATGGCCTTAACAACGTGGTCTTGCTGCAAACGATTTTAATTAGAAATTTTATTATAAAGTGCCGCAATATTCTTTAAGTTGTTAAGTGCTGGTTATGATAGGTTGTAAAGTAGGTGAAACAAGCAAATACGCAGATAATGATTTTTTTATGGTAATCAGTTATACTAGCTTTGACCCATGGCTTCACTCGTGTAGACCATTGTACCAGCCGTTTAATAAAAAATTATGGATTTTAGTTACTTGGTTAAGAGGATACGATTCGCACCATTTCTCCATACAAACGTAATCCCCTGTTTCCTCCCTGGATAATAACTTTAGAGCCAAATTTTTTTTACTGTGTAGTCTGTATCTACCACAGCTATGCCCCTAGGTTTCGTTTTTTTCCATATTTAAATTAAAATAAGAAATATGAGCTTTCAAAAACTGAACTGTGTCTTTTGCAGACACTCATCAGAAAAAAATCCCTTATATAAACAAAAAAAAAGAAAACATAGGGGCATAGCTAAATCTATCCTCTAATTATATTTGAAAAAATTAATTTTATTGGTCCAGTTTTCGAGAAGAAAACAGGGGATTACGAAGTTTTGATCAATTTTACGCGCCTATTAACGGTCTGAGCTGCAGTTGTCCCGCTCTCGCTGTACTGACACGGAGGGGTTCGGGCGAGACAGCGACATTTCATTAAAATACCTATTTCTCAAAAGTCTTTCAGCCATCGTACCCTCTTAATATTTTACATAAAACTGCCGTCTAGCCGTTTAGGAGGAGTTCAGTGACATATAGGTACACACGTACAGTAGAATTATATATATAAAGATGAAAAATTCATTTATGGTTATTCCTCCTGTACTATGCAATTTTCCAGGATAAAAAATATCCTATGATGCTAATTCAGGTTATAAATTATCAGTATGTCGAATTGCACCTGAATCATTCAAACCATAAAGAGTGAAAGAATAAACATTCACACGTCCCTCCATCCGTACAAACTTTCACGTTTATAATATTAAGTCGGATTTCTAGTTCAAAAGTGTACTTAAAATAAAACGGTTTATTAAACGCGTGACTCCGAAACACCTCATTTGCTGGGTCACCGCTTTCAGTGTCACGGTCCTTCGTTTGTTATGGCCCATAAAGCTGCACGCGTGGAACAAAAAAATTGAGACAAACGCGACAGATAGTTTAACGAGAGATTCCATTTTTGGCAACATTTTAGGGTTCCGTAGACCTAACAAGTTTCGGCATGTCCGTTTCTTCATATGTCAGTCCACAGCTTAGCTTAGGGACTGAATGTTAAGCTGTAATTTTCCATGGCTACATATGTTGAAGAAATTCGTGTTGGCCTAGTGGTTTGACATATGGCCTCTCAAGCGGAGTAATGGGTAAGGAGCCCGGGCTCGAGTTCTACGATAAAGGAATAATAATTTGAGAACAAAGTGAAGTTTTCAATTCGTACTGGGCCGTGTGGGAACTACGAGCCAAGCCATCTCATTCTGAGAGGAGCATAAGTAGGCTGAGACGGATTTATATATACCCCACTCTGTGAAACAAAAAGAAAAAAAATCATCTCCACTTGACGCGAATTTTTTTTATTTCACCTGATTTTTGTCTTTTTGATTAATAATAATAATAATAATAATCGTATATTTTCTCCTCACAAAAGTACATAGGTAACAGCAATAGTTATAAATAATACAACATTATGGTAGTTTAGTTAGATACTAGTAACTTTTGCGAGGGACTGGAGTCTGAACTAGGTAAAACCTGTATTACAGATCTCCAGGCCCCCATCCCGGAAACTCACCGATAACTGCTGACAATTTCAGTAGGTACAATTTTCAATTTAATAACATAGGTACTCGTATTATGAGGTTTATAGGAGGTCAACAAGCTATAAACAAATCAATAGTAGCATATACTTACTAACATGCAAACTCATGTAAACGAGCATGCGTGCGTACATGTGTGTTTGTGTGTGTGTGTGTGTGTGTGTGTGTGTGTGTGTGTGTTAATCTCTAATATATAAAAATCTCGTGTCACGGTGTTTGTTACCGAACTCATCCGAAACGGTTTGACCGATGATTCTCATTTCGGAGGAGTTTGGTAACTGAGTTCGGTCAAACCGCTTCGGAGGAGTTCGGTAACAAACACCGTGACACGAGATTTTTATATATTAGAGATTAACACACACACACACACACACACACACACACACACACACACACACACACACACACACACACACACACACACACACACACACACACACACACACACACACACACACACACACACACACACACACTCACACACACACACACACACACACACACACACACACACACAAACACACATGTACGCACGCATGCTCGTTTGCATGAGTTTGCATGTTAGTAAGTATATGCTACTATTGATTTGTTTATAGCTTGTTGACCTCCTATAAACCTCATAATACGAGTACCTATGTTATTAAATTGAAAATTGTACCTACTGAAATTGTCAGCAGTTATCGGTGAGTTTCCGGGATGGGGGCCTGGAGATCTGTAATACAGGTTTTACCTAGTTCAGACTCCAGTCCCTCGCAAAAGTTACTAGTATCTAACTAAACTACCATAATGTTGTATTATTTATAACTAGTACCTGGGCGACCGAGCTCTGCTCGGGCAGAAACTCGGTACCAAGCGTTTTCCCAGAGATAAGACCAAGCTAGATCAATTTTTCATCCCCGAAAACCCCCAAATACCAAATTTCATCGAAATCGTTGGAGCCGTTTCCAAGATCCTGATTATATATGTGCGGGGGAGGGGGGGGCGGGGGAGGGGGTTCAGGGAGTTTCAAAGGGGGGATGAAAATTTCATTGATTTTGCCGTAGGATGCACCGTTTTCAAGATATTTGACAAAAACACCGGAGTTGAGAGGGGGAGGGGATACGGGGGAGGGAGCGTGGGGGTATTAAAGGGGGGATGAAAATTTCATTGATTTTGCCGTAGGATGCACCGTTTTCAAGATATTTGACAAAAACACCGGGGGGGGGGGGGGTGAGTCACGTTAAACTATCGTCCGTATACCGACTTTACAGACAACCGGCTTTTCCTGTTCTGTGCTCCCAATAGGGAACGTGCACATAGACGGTGCTGCCAACTGGTGCCATAAGGGTGCCATCAATTTACCTTGATAAGTTTGTTTTACTGTCCGCATAGTGTCTCTTCTGTCGCATTAGTGCTGCCACCTATAGTTACTGCACGTTCCCTATAATACTTTTTCTCACAAAAAAGTAACTTTTTCTCACAAAAGAAGAAACTTGACGTTTTCTCATGAAAAATAAACTTAAAAAAAAAACTAAAAATCATGAAAAAACAACGTGGAATCGAACCGAGGTCGGCCGGATCCGCGACCACCCGATTTCTAATGTGCCATTATGATCTGCTCGAAGTCGGCGAAATTTAGCTTTATATTCTAATGCAAACAAAAATAGCCGGAAAACTCGGCAGAAACTCGGTACCAAGCGTTTTCCCAGAGATAAGACCAAGCTAGATCAGTTTTTCATCCCCGAAAACCCCCACATACCAAATTTCATCGAAATCGTTGGAGCCGTTTCCGAGATCCTGATTATATATATACATATATATATAGATATATACAAGAATTGCTCGTTTAAAGGTATTAGATAGATTACTGTTACCTATGTAATTTTGTGAGGAGAAAATATACGATTATTATTATTAATCAAAAAGACAAAAATCAGGTGAAATAAAAAAAATACGCGTCAAGTGGAGATGATTTTTTTTCTTTTTGTTTCACAGAGTGGGGTATCTTTGAATAGGTCTTGTACCTAAGACATCATTACAGAGATCAGTTACCGATGAAATCTTGAAAGACATCATTAGAGAGATCATTATATTCTTTTTTTATCCTGGAAACTGAAAAATAAATAGATAGGTAATTAAACGGATAATTTTAATACAGTATTCATTAAAAGTGCAATAAATTGACTCAAACTCAAATTTGAATATAAGGATATTTTTTTAATAAATTATACCTTTAAACGATCAAAGGTTGCCATTAATTAAGGAATACAAAGTGCAAATTTGCGAAAAACTTAATTATAATTATTGTCAAAATTTCGTTTCTTTTATACAATATTAAAAGTTGCCGTATGACTTGTTTCTCTCGTGATACCCTTTAAGAGTTTTGTTACAATGAAACATCCAAAAAGTGACTGTCAACTATGTAAATAGATAGCAAACAACGGCTGAAAACCGATTGTTTGTTGGACTGCAAGAGTAAAAAATTGGATTTTATGTTTTTAATATCTCGTCTCATATGTCATCATCTCAATCCCAGCCAATATACATCCTACTGCAGGGCACTTCACACAAACCATTTAATTTTTTCCCAGGTTCGTGCTAAGTCATGCAAGCTCATGGTAAATTTCAAATGTAATTTTGCATACAAATTCCGAAAAACTCAGAGGTACAAGCCAGGGCTTAAACTCACGATCCTCTGCTGAAGAGGACATAAGGTCAAATGACTAGGCTACCATGACTGTACGTGCTATGTGTTTTGTTGGATTTGAGTGCCTATTTTCATACTTTTTGTTTGATTTTCATTGGGTTAAGTATCCGAGGCCTTTGTTCAAAAGTGGAAGTCTTCCAGTTAATGTTGATGATAGTCTTTGCCGTATATAGCAACAGCGACTCCGTCAATTTCCCTTGGCCGGGTTGTACTCGGATGTGGCTCGCAAAACAGAACTTGGTTTTAAAAATATTTTTTAAATAAAAAATCAAAAAAAAAAACTAAAAAGCAAAAAAAAAAAATAAATAAAAATTGAACCGACTACAAACAAAAACATGAAAATATCTTTCCACTAATCTGTTTGGCGAGCCTTGGGGGGGAGGCCTTTGTTCAGCAGTGGACGTCTTTCGGCAAAATGATGATGATGAATCTGTTTGAAGTCGGTGACACAGCACGAGCCAGCAGGATTGGACCTAGTCATCAAACTACTTAGGCCTGATTCTATCGATTCTGATTCCATCATCAGATCTTGACCTGGTACCAATGGGGCCACTTCAGAAGTATAATCTTTCATTCAAAAAAGAATTTTGAAAATCGGTTTACAATTAGCGGAGATATCGATGAACATACATAGAAAAAAAAGATACATACAGTCGAACATAGAACCTCCTCCTTTTTTTGAATTCGATTAAAAATCCAGGCACATGACGCGCAATAGTTATCCAGAACTATTTTATGTGTATTTATAGGAGGGTTTTGGTCGAGTTTTGCGTATTTGTCGCTTAGCAAGACCTGATTGGATCTAGCAACTAAATCAGCTATCATAACGTTGACGCCTCTGAGAGCGTAAGAATAAATACCAAAAAACAGGGTTTTTCCGAACCGGTGATAGATTCTTCGACGTTTATAGGAGCATCATTTGATGCCTAAATTGAATAAAGAATTTTGACTTTGATTTTGACTTTGTGTATATTTTCGCCTTTGTCCCAATTTGATCTCCCAATTAAACTTTTACTGATTTCCTCAAGTCTTGCCTTCAAAGTAAAAAATATCTTTTTATGACAGCCCTGCTCTTATTTGGATCACGTAGAAATCGTAATCTGAAGTTAAATTTCCAAATCAAAAACATTATTCTGACAATAATCTCCTTTGGGATTAACCGTTACGTGCGGCGCGAAATTATGTTTTTGGGTTTGAGTTATATCGTGCACAGGTAAATACTAGGAATTAATATATGATATTGAAATCCCCGTTAGAAAAATAACATTTTCATCACACTTGCTCGTCAATGGTGTTATTCCATGCTTGTATACTAAATGACAATGGCCTAAATTGTTCTTAAGGGAGTTATAGATTTACGTACAGTTTTCTACCCAAGGGAGTTCTAACTTTAGTTTTAAAATTTGCAAACAAGTCATTTCAGACTAAGGAGGTTTCAAATCAGCCAACGTTTTATTTATTATCTTTAAAACTTAGCTATAACCTAAATCTTACAACACGAAACTTATCTACGCTTCATGAAAATTCGTTAGATTTATATTTTAAATTTATATCAAATAGTTTTGCAATAATTTTAGTAAAAATATTTTTTAAACATGTTGGCAGAATCAGGCCGTATGACGTATGACCTTTTGAATTCTAAACTAAACACAGTTTACATTATTTATAGTAGGTGACTCGAAAAAAGTGACTATCTGTATTGGCGGGAAGCCATTATTTATAATTTAAGTGTTTAGAGACAAAATAATTTCATTTTTGGATTTTTTTTCTCGCAATGTGATGAAAATCATTTTGTGTATCACGGGCAGTAAGGGGATTACAAACTCGAGTCATTAAAAGCCCTCCGCCTCCGGCGTCGGGCTTCTAATAGGCTCTCGTTAGTAATCCCCTACTTACGGCCCTTGATGCACAATGTACTATTTAAAAAGCGCAATTTAAGTTCTAATTTCATTTAAAATCAATTAAGTACTTTCATGTTATGATTTGTGGCGGCTTGATGTTATAAGATTTACATAAGAGTGTAAGTTTATGTCACTAAAAAGATCTCGAACACGTTCGCTTTAAAATATTAAATATGTACTGTGATTAGGTATAGTTTGTTAGTGATCGCGCCGCTCCAGTCCTAGTTATATTACCTGTGTATAAAACTCGTAGTTTGCAAATCAACCAAACGTATACCGATGCAGAGTAAACTACGATATGAAAGTGTATGACATCACTTTTTTCATAACTGTCACAGTTTTGGCACGAAATTCTAGAACGTGGCAACAATTTTTAGTCCCTTTTCATCCTTTTTATGTCGTTTATGTCTGTTTGAGCGACTTTTGATTTTCAACTAGTAAGTTTTCCTCTATTTCGTTGTCTTGTGTTTTCATAAGAGCAATATTTGGGCAAACGGCTTCACTTCCCACCATTTTCATTCTTGCTAGGCGCATAAGATTGGCAGTAATCTTTCTGACATATTTACGTCGTCCCGCCTTACTAGGCAAGTATTATTAACACAAGTATTTCACACATACCAGTGATACACATAATACAGGCTGGTGTGCCTAAAATACTTCATCGCCATGCGTGACTTACTGTTTAATCCGTGCAAAATATCCGCTTTTTAATAACCACCGGGCCCCTAATACATTTGCATATGATACGAGTATACGAGTGACATACAAGCATAAATTCTGACATTGCGTCAGATTAAAATATTATGTACGTATTTACGTTTCACGTTATAACTTTTTTGCAATAAAACGGCGGTCGTTAACGGTTTGCGAACTCGGAATCGGTTTTGTTTGACGACATTAACGCTTGTTGTCTTTGGATTTTTACATTGTAACGTTTTTGGGTTTTAGTACTTCAAAAGGTAATAAATGAACACTACTGGATCACTTTATTCTCCTGCAATTGTGTGTGATCGTTTTTCTTAAAGTTGTAAGGTCAGCATCAAAAGTAGCTGGTCACTTTTGTACTTTGTCGTAATAACACAACTGTCAATCATGTATGATATCGATACCTTTAGGTTCAATTGGCGTAAAGGACAAAATGCCGAAAATGAGTTATATATACAGTTTTGTTCAGAATTACAAGCTCTATCGATCTGTATGCTTAAAATTTTGATAGCTCGCAAAATTTGGCCTTTACACCCCAGAATTTTTCATAGCTCAACATCAAAACTGCTTTGTTTAGTGGGTGTAAATATCATACTCGAAATCACACGGATTGTAAAGGACGTCATGAAATATAGACCACGTAAAGTCTTGATATTATACACGTTGCCCTTTAAGACTACCCATTTGGAACCTTATTTTATTATTCTGTCCTTTACGACCTTTACTGTTCTTCATTTACGTACTACATTTACTTCATAACGTAGCTAAACTATGGGCGTAAAGGACGTATATTTTTTTCCTAGCATTATACAACGTGATTTAAAGGACTTACATAAATGCTAAGGTATATTTATCATGCAGCGTAAAGGACTTTTTAATGCTTTACTACTCTTTTTTTTTGTAAATTGAAGAACTGGATAAAAAAAGTTAAATGCTGAGCTGAGCTGAGTTTCTATTCCTGTAATGATGTCATAATGTAATTATATCAAGTTTTAATAGGTTTACTTACTTTAAACCTTTGATGTTCTTTTATTTTCATTATAATTGTCGCGTCGCGTTCGCGTCGTAACAAAACACGCGACAGTTTTGCGCTGTAAAACACTCCTCATGCCGGTTGTCTCTGCCATCCTCGCAATTTTGTTTTTTATCAATAGTAAAGCCCTTCACAGACCGCAGCGCGGGACGTGCGCGCGACGCCGATGGAGCGTGTCCAGCGCGCTGCATAACACTGCCGGTGTATGTCACCGTATATATGATTTAGTGTTATAGACCGCGCTGGGCACGCTCCATCGGCTTCGCGCGCATGCCCCGCGCTGCGGTTTGTGGTGGCTTTAAGAGCAAGATAGGTGATGTGTCAATGACGGTACGGACTTATACCTAGTTCCCGATGCATACGCATGCAGATCAGATGATTGTTTTGTTTAGTTCAGTTATTATTGTAGAAATATTCTCTAATGTTGTTCGATTGAATTATTATCGAGTAATGTTTTTGAGGCAAGTCGTCAGCAGTAGTCTACAGTGACATTGCAGTAGATGAATTAATTATTTTCTGATGAGTTGCTTTTAAGGCTTTTTGCGTTATTCTTACTACCTACTTGAAACTAACTCGTTTATTTAAGGTCTACCTAAAAGAAGTTAGTTATTTCTGAGAACCAGTTTATTAATATCAAGTTACGAAATATATAATTGGCATGGTTTTATCCGGCGAGATTTTTTTGTTAGAATTTGTATTGTTTTATACTGGAAGATTTCGTGTTACGTTAGAGCTGTAGGTACAACATGTGTGATAATTAGTTCTTAGGTACACAAAGAAAATGACGTTATTAAATTACTAGTAGGTAAAGTAATTTTGTGATTGAACTTATATTGTGTAGCGTTTCTCTAGTAAAGTGCATTTTGCGAATACTAAAGTTAACTTTACAACAATTTCTTACAGACTAATGGCTCCATCCTTTCATTCACGGCATACCATGATTAACCTACCTGCTTTATTACAATAATAAAATTCCTTAGATTTAATTTTAATATTTTCAATGCCGTAAACTGTTTATTACAGGTATTTAATGATATTTTATGCTTTTACCAACTACCAAATTATTGGTAAGTAACTACTAAAGTCTAATTACAACAAATGATGAATATTTTCGCATAATACATTCCTGTAATGACATAAATCTAAGGAAAACAATATAAATTTAGTAAGTTTTAGTAGTCTATACACCCAAAAAATACATTATTTTTACAAAAGTGACCTTTACGGCCCTACAAATACTAACAATCTTAAATGACTTAAAATGGTATGGTCGTAAGTGACTTTATAAAGCTTTTTACCGCGGTGTAAAGGACACTTAACTTTTTAAGTTTCAAATTTAACGTAATAGGTACCGAATTACTAAATAGAGACAAGAATTCTAAGCACTTTTCTCATATACATCGAAAATATAGGTCAACAAAGAAAAAAGTTACAAAAGTTTTTCGAAAATAAATTTTAATGAACTAAAACAATTACTTTGCTCACCCGCGACCTGGGTCTGGGTCGCGGGTCGCGGGTGAGCAAAGTAATTGTTTTAGTTCATTAATATGGACCTCCGCAATGTAACGCCTGATTCAATAAATTAAAAAAAAATTGTTTTTGGCTCTCCTGAAAAGTGCCATTTTGTCCTTTACGCCAATTGAACCTAAAGGTATCGATATTTGCACCTGACTGTAAAGCGACAAGGTACAAAAGTGACCAGCTACTTTTGATGCTGATTGTACTAAGTTACGCGATCAATGAATACAATCAGAATAAAAACCTGCCGAGTACATTCCACATAAAAAAAGTAATAACAAAAAAACTGATTTTTAAATTTACACAAAATCCTTATGCCGGCTGTACACTCTCGAAGGAGTGCCCTCGCTGAGATGTCTCGACGATTCTCGCAACGGAAGCGAGAGCGGGCGAATAAGCCCGAAGCATCCCGAGGCGAGCCGAGACGCTCCCATGTTCACTCTCGCATTCGGCCTGTCTCGACGAGAGTGTACAGCCGCCATCAGTAGGTACGCGAGTCAAACAGGATTTGGCTGGTTTTTATTATTAAAATTTGTTTGCTTATCTGCGGGTAATAAAATTGATAAAAGTAATTTTTTTGATCAAGCGCTAAGCGAATTAAGTTCTTACTCTCCAAATACGTAGTGCTAATATTTACCTCAAAGTGAGTCTTAATAAAAAGTTGTTTCTTCGCTTCACAACTCGGATAAATAATCTTCAAAGCTACAAAAATATACTTCATTTTCCACATCCAACCCAACCAACTAACTCCAACCAACTCTAAGTAATATTTTGGAATCTATTAGAGACGAAAATAGAATAAGCTTACATAAAATATACCGAGACATTCATAGGCTCTCAATCACAGATAGCGAATGAGGGTTCAAAGTATGACACATCACGTTTCGAAGTGATGGATGGAAGATATCTGGACACAGTGATTAGTCATGTTCCCCTCCATATCTCTCGGCTCACGGCCGTAATTATTTATCTATCAGATCTGAAGATAGTCCGCAACACCTGGGAGAAACCACTAGCGATAAGTTAATACAAAATATCACACAGTTGATTTGAAGTCATGGACTTAATACCTATCCAGGACCAGGAGTACTAACTCTTATTAGTCAATCAAAATTGACCCATATTACCCAGCCATACAGTTTAATAATGGCAACTAGAGACAGCGGTCCGAGAGATTACATACAAACTAGAGAAACTAGTGTATTGTGTCCCACTCGCTCCATTACTTGATCACCCTAATTGGAACGAGATGCAAACCACTAGTTATTTTTTTTACGGCCTCACTTTTTTGTCGCAGTACTCAGTCCTGGTTAGGTATTAAGTCCATGTTTGAAATATTTCATCCAGCGGTAGAGAAAAGCCAATTTAACAGCTGAGCATTGAAAACGTTTGCACTGGAAATTTTAATTCAAGATGATGGCACCTTTATCGTCCTCGACGCGTTACATTTGAAAATCAATTAAATATAGGTACCTACTTACTGAAACATTACTTAAAATACATTAAAAAAAACATTATTTTGTTACAGAATACAAAAAGAAAAAGTTAAATTCCACATCACACAACTGACCACTCAATTATGTTAGTATTACATTTTTTTTTAGTAATTAAGTTTAGTTGAAACATTAGTCAATTTTAATAACAATTTTTTGTTTTTTTTTTTACTAGAATATTAAAACCCAACCACTGGCTAAAAGATTCATTTTGTGACACCTTGTTTATAAAATAAATCTGATGCTGCAGGGTCAGGTAAAACTCAGCAGAGCTTCGGTCAAAACGAATCTAAGAGGGCTATTTTCACTATGATTCCTACTACATGTTTATCGGATATTTTAATGGTTAAAATAGTAAGATGCTTTTATACACTTTATTAAGAGATACAGTATCACAGTAAAAATTATCTGCTACACAAAATCATTTGTCTGGATATAATATTTAGAGCTTTCAAAGTTTCTTTTGATAATGTTAAAACCAGAATTTAAAATGCTCATTATTTTAAGTTAAGAACAGTCGAGTAATAACAAACATTAATATTATATTAAATACTTATTATAAATAGCTGAAAATTATTCATAGCTCTCCTTTTAGTAAGTACAATGACTTTCAAAATTCAAAGCAATTGAATTAAAACTAAATTTATTCAAAGTTTATTTTGATAATGTTAAAACCAGAATTTAAAATGCTCATTATTTTAAGTTAAGAACAGTCTAGTAATAACAATTATTAATATTATTTTAAATACTTATTATAAATAGCTGAAAATTATTCATAGCTCTCCTTTTAGCAAGTACAATGACTTTCAAAATTCAAAGCAATTGAATTAAAACTAAATTAACTGAAACAGCTAAATACAGATCACTAGAGATAACTGTCAAACGAAACTAGCAAAACAACAGCAAATAATAGCAAAAGTTTAAAGAGCATTTTCAAAAGCTATTGAAATTCAAACTAGTAGTTAACAAAATGTTATCTTAACACATTTAATCAATCCAGTCAACAATTCGAATGTTTCAGCGGCACAGAAATTACGATTGAATTTTGAATTATTCATGGTTCAGTATAATGTTTCCCAATGTAACAAATCTATGTAGGGAGCGGTTCGATTCTATCGATATATACGTTTCACCCTTCCGTTTGGCACCGATGGAGCGACAGACTCGGGTAGAAACACCTAGTAGTTTTTATTCAACGATGGCGAGCCAGATTACTTTATGTTGCATGCATGTACTACTTGTAAAAAGCTTGCGGCGTTCTTTTGTAAATTGTAAGGATGATCTAATTTGACATCTGCTAGCCAGTTTGTTACTAAAATTGTATTTTGTTCAATATCTTCTACATTTTCTCGCTCATCTTTCTTGTAAACGGAAAAGAGATTTTTTTACTTCGATGACGGTTTTTTTTGCACGATCTTTGAAGTATTTGACTAAAATGATACAGATGTGAACCTTATGGGGAGGGCTACATTTGTGCGCCACTTAATTTAGAAACCCTTGCGCCATTAAGACCACCGGGACAAGGATATTACGAGTATAAGCAAACAATAATCTTAAGAAGATTCTAGCTTATAGTTTGGCTAGATTACGGATAATTTTTGAACATGGTTTTAACTTAACTTTAATAAATTATGTTTTTAGAGCTTTGTGCTTAAATTATTATTAAGGGCTAGTTTTACTAGTTTGTAATAAGTTGCGAAGAACTAAAACTGTTAGAGCAAATGTTTCTTCAAAATATTTATCTTTTGAGCATCCAAATATTTTAAATACTGTTAGGTATCTGTTTGTATGTGATTTGTAACTGTGATTGCAATTAAATTTACTTATTTCTATTACAACTACTCGTAAATTTAGTCATACAAGACAATCCGTGGCAATAGATCGCTTACCAGTATCTCGGCTCACATCCCCATTCACACGTGCGAACAACTGATTTCAAAATAAACTTTGCATTCAAATGATGCGAACGGAATATAAGTTACAAGAGTGTATCGTCGCTACGCAGGAACGTGACCAAAAATATATAAGACAGGGTCGTAGTGCAAGCGTGATTCGCAAACATTTTGATCATGGTTCTTGTAGAAAACTTTGATGGAATTCAAAACTTAGAATAAACGAGAAAACGTGTACACTGACTGCTGTAAAATCAAAATTATTATGTCCATACCCTCAGTGTTTCGGCCGTACTGAAACTTTGGGTGTCAGAGTTTACGTGTTAATTAAAGTAAAGGTTTTTTTTGCTTTGATTCTGCAAATCCACGTTTATCCCTTTGATTTTGGATACGCTCTTAACGTAAGTGGAAATTGTTACGTGACTTCTGTTTGTTTTTCCTTTATTCTAGGGATATAATAACGAATGACGATTACCGTCTACTTCTTGTCAAAACTTTTAGTTTACAATCGACTACAAAAATATAAATAATTTTTTTTTCACTTCATGTAATGCAGTAAGAAATAATTAAAATTTGAATGGGAAATCTGGCCGACTGTCTTAAAAACCGGCCATGTGCGAGTCGGACTCGCGCACGAAGGGTTCCGTACAATTATCTATAAAAATCACGTTTGTTGTATGAGAGTCCCCCTTAAATATTTTTTTATTTTAATTTAATGATTTAGTTTTAATGTCAATATATATAATTAAATATTCTGTGAATATTTCAAGTGTCTACCTGTTGCCGTTATCAATATCGAGCAAAAACGAGCAAAAAAAGTCATGTTTGTTGTTGTTGCCCCCTTAAATATTTATTTTATTCGATTTTTTAGTATTTGGTGTTATAGCGGCAACCGAAATACATCATCTGTGAAAATTTCAACTCTCTAGCTATCACGGTTCCCTAGATACAGCCTGGTGACAGACGGACGGACGGACGGACAGCGGAGCCTCATTAATAGGGTTTCCGTTTTTACCCTTTGGGTACGGAACCCTAAAAATGTATAATGCAAATGGCACTTTTTTTTAATCTTAACTAACGTAGGTAATCAAGACAAGTGATAACTTTTGTTTGTTATTTTTGAGGGGATATCATTTTTGGAACAAATGAACCGACTTAAAAAAAAATCGTTGTCTGTTACACTATCCCATATATACTTATTTTATTATGCTAGGTAATTTTTATTTCGAAACTGACCCATTCTCGTTTAACCGCCGCCATAGAGCGAACTATCAACTGAATATGAAAGTTATACGTTTGCTTAGCAAGTTATTTAATGTTCGAGCCAGGGTGAAACGGAACTCCTGAACTCATGAAATTCAAATTTACCACGGAAACTACCAGACGGCGAAGATACATGATTTTATTTGAAAATGTCTGAACATATTAAATTTGTCTCAAGTGTACTTGTAAGTTTACCTACCGCCGGTAGTGGAGAGATGTTTAAACGACACATTCATTTTCTTTTTAAAGCGGTACATACTCTGTACTTGTTTATGAAAGGCACTGAACACATAGGCAACTTATATTTTATACGCTTGCTCGAAATGCGATAGTTGGTGACTTTAAGAAAATAGAATAAGACATTTTGCTGGAAATTGTTTTTTTTGTTTTGTGTAACATTTCCCTGGCGGAATGGTTTCTAAGCCCTACATAACTCAGGGCTCTTTCGTAATATTTCCTCAGATTTACGAGAAGAAATCCTGTTGCGAAACTGTGACTGTGATTACGTTTGTTTAAGTATTTACATGCTATTGTTTAAATTGAAACGTTCACCGTATGCATGTAAGTTGTCTTAGTGATCGGATCAACTTGATTATTATCTAATACATTATGTAGTTTAGACGACAATATACATATTTACAGACAACAGAAAGGCTTGTATTTAATTTTTTTTAACAAAGACTTATTTCTTCTTTATCGTATTAAAAAGAAGAATTGTTATGGTGCCACGTCACTGATTATCAATATTATAATAAAAATATACACCGTGGCCGCTGAATAACCCGACAGATTTAAACATAGATTTTTCTGCTAATTTTTTGTAAAAATATATTCTGAAAAATTTTGCAATGCACCTTAATAATTTTGCAACATTGCCACTATTCAATCCAAAAAAGTTTTTTTTATAACAATTAACGTCATAATAATTCGAAATGGGTCGTCAGCTCGTTCTATGACTTTCTCTTTATTATCTTGGAGATCAAAGTTTTTAAAAAAAATTTTTGTTTGGAAAAATGAAAATTAAAATGGCCGATTACACCTCATGTTCATACAAGGTTTTTCTTCTGAGGGATTCAAATATATGTCTTATGATTCTGGCTCAATTTCCGTACTCACAGTGACTTGTATAGACTAGGTACTAAAACCACGACCCTTTTGGTTTTGCTGCCGTTGAATAAAAAGAAAATTGAGCAACCTAATTCAGTTGTCCAGTTTTTTATCCGTAGCTGTCACAAGGTCAAGTGGGGTAGAACAAAAAACTTCTAAAAGACACTGCGACGTGTAACTTACCCGAGAGTTGTAAATTAGTTGGATTTCACACGTCTGCGAGTTTATCCAGTCTAACTTTAATAGGTAAGTGATTACTTAAAGAATCGCTGCACTAAGTCACTTGTAGAATAGGATTCCAATGATTATTTCGTTCAAAGTAGTAAAGTTAACAAAAAAAAAACCGGGCAAGTGCGATTCGGACTCGCGCACGAAGGGTTCCGTACCATTAACTATAAAAACGGCAAAAAAATCACGTTTGTTGTATGGGAGCCCCCATTTATTTTATTCTGTTTTTTAGTATTTTTTGTTATAGCGGCAACAGAAATACATCATCTGTGAAACTTTCAACTGTCTAACTATCACGATTCATAAGATACAGCCTAGTGACAGACAGACAGACAGATAGACGGACGGACAGCGGAGTCTTAGTAATAAGGTCCCGTTATACCCTTTGGGTACGGAACCCTAAAAGCAAGAGTACAGGATTCTTCTTAGTATTCTGTACTCAAAGAATACCTACCCAAAAATACTTTTGACTAAGCCACCGCTGTCTGTTTGTCCACACGTTCATCCGTTCATCTGTGTGACCATCAGGGTATGTATTACAATACCGAAGTACGAAAGGCCGAATGTATTAAAACATCGAATGGGTCAAAAGACCGACACGATTTTTTTCTGAAACCGTTAACTTTTTAAGATTGTTATAAAACAAACCTAACCTAACCTAATGGGTTCTGTATGATGCCGTTTTAATAAATTCTAAGAAGTTTACGGTTTCAGAAAAAAATCGTGTCGGTCTTTTGATCCATTCGATGTTTTAATACATTCGATCTTTCGTACTTCGGTATTGTAACACATACCCGACCATCAATCTATGTATCATGGGGTTGTATTTTTTTAACCGTATTACTTGCAGGCAAACCATTTAATTTTTTAGAGGCTGTTTATTGCTTTGGCCACTTTCACAATAAATAATAAAAATAATAATATCGACTATAATAAGAGTTAAATATTAAATACGAAAATATTTTTTTTTTCGGTATGGAGGTACGTAATCTTTTATATTTGATCCCATCATCCAAGTAATGTAATAATAATTAATCAAACCTAATTTTAATTTTTTTTTTTACTAAATTACAAGTTTTGAACGGACATAAAGTTGCAACCGATTGATAATAATGTAGTTAGATACAGTCAAGTGTAAAATATGGGTGCACACAACTTGCTCATAAAATATGTCCCATAGCTCTTATGTCGTCGAATTAAGGTATAGGTATATAACGATGGGAGGATTAAATCGATACTTATTTTTGCACTTGACCGTACAATGACAATGCAAGTACCAGTAAATAAAAATTACAGGCGGCAGTAAAGCTTGTTTTAAAAATCAAAGTTTTTACAAAAACTTAGTGCAGTAAACATGCTTTGAGGGCGACTATATTTGAGTACAGAGCTGTATAATGATTTAGTAACGTAATAGTGGCACTTTCATGTCAATTTTGTCTATTACTGTCTGGAACGCAATATACCTATATCTAATACGTTCGACAAATATCCCGCCTGTGACGATAACGAAGCTCTCATAACTCAAAGCTAACAATGGAGATAAAGGGTCTAATGCTAATTGCTGTCACCGAATTGTGGCCGCTATCTCGATCGATTCAGAATAGCCCCATTAATTCGGAACAGTTGTGAAATAAAGTTGGGTGCTAAGTGGTTTTCGTTAAAGTCTAGGTGTTCGATGGTTTAAAGTTTGTTGAATATTTTTTAGATTCAAAATACCCAAAGGGTAAAAACGGAACCGTCTGTCAGTCTGTCCGTCTGTCACCAGGCTGTATCTCACGAACCGTAATAGCTAGACAGTTGAAATTTTCACAAATGATGTATTTCGGTTGCCGCTATAACAAAAATACTAAAAACTAGAATATAATTAATATTTAAGGGGGCTCCCATACAACCAACGTGATTTTTTTTCTCGTTTTTGCTCGACATTGATAACGGCAACAGGTAGACACTTGAAATATTCACATAATATTTAGTTATATATTCACTTTAAAAATAAATAATTAAATTAAAATAAAACAAATATATAAGGGGGGCTCCAATACAAAAAAACCTGATTGTTTTGCCGTTTTTATAGATAATGCTTTTGCTATGATAATGCTGCTTTTGGTGATTTAGGTAGGTATCATACAAACATCACGGAGTAGTACGTTAAAAGGTGAATTACTGTTCATGAATATGGACACCCGCGAAGTAGCGCATGAATCAATCAATAAACTGATTAAATTTGCCTCCCGTATCCATGATTAAGGGTTTTGGATAGATCCGACACTGTTGGATGATTATCCGATTCTACTCATAATGTGAAGGTAGTCCATTGTATTAAATTGTTCCATTCTGGGTATTCTGCTTGGCAATAAAAAAAATGAGCAAGTAAGCTATTTTTTTGCTCACTAATTGTATCCAAAAAAATCAGTTCACGTACGATAGTAAAAAACAATCAAATGCGTTCGAATCGAACTTAATAATATAACTAACTTTGATAGTAATAACCTTTTCTCAAACATGCTTTGAAATGTATGCGTTAATGACACGAAATGAAGCCATGAAGTTTGTTGTTTATGGCTCCCTACATTACTTCTTGGCCTAGGCCATAAAAGTAAGTATGAAAAACCATTATTGTCCGCTGCTGTAACTTTTTAAATTTGCTTACTAACATTAAACTGACAAAGGAAAAATTACATACAGCCAACTTACGACATTAAAAAAAAATCTATCTTCTTTTATTTCTATAAAACCGCCTAAACTACTGGTGATGGATGGATGGATGTATGGATGTATGGATGGATGTATGGATGTATGCATGTACGGATGGATGTATGGATGTATGGATGTATGAATGGATGGATCTATGGATGTATGGATTGATGTATGGATGTATGGATGGATGTATGGATGGATGGATGTATAAATGTATGGATGGATGTATGGATGGATGGATGTATGGATGTATGGATGGATGTATGGATGGATGTATGGATGTATGGATGTACGGATGGATGTATGGATGGATGTATGGATGTATGGATGGATGGATGTATGAATGACTGGATGTATGGATGTATGGATTGATGTATGGATGTATGGATGTATGGATGGATGTATGGATGGATGGATGGATGGATGGATGGATGGATGGATGGATGGATGAATGGATGGATGGATGTATGGATGGATGTATAGATGTATGGATGGATGTATGGATGGATGGATGTATGGATGGATGGGTGTATGGATAGATGTATGGATGTATGTATGGATGGATGGATGGATGGATGTATGGATGGATGGATGTATGGATGTATGGAAAGATGGATGGATAAATGGATGTATGGACGGATGTATGGATGGATGGATGGATGTATGGATGTATGGATGGATGGATGATGATGATGATGATGTTGATGATGATGTTGATGATGATGATGATGATGCATGTTTGAGAAAAGCTCTATACAATCCTCGGCCGGAAGAGGGATTGCTGGACTCGTTTTTTCCGGCCTCGTCTACGACTCGGCCGTATACCCCAAATCTCGTCCATCAATCCCTTACTTCACGGCCTCTGCAGTAATGTACTATTATTTAAGAAACGTCATAAATATGACTACTCATCCCAATATAAATACAAGGTGGTTCCAAATTATACTGAATATAGTGGGTACTCGTCAATACAAAACAACTGTGCCCCAAATACCCTGTTTGGCCAGAATTTTCATTAAAATTATATAGTACGGAAAATGAAAACGAATATTTCCTTTAAAAAGTTTTCTTAATTCCTATTTAAAACAAATTATTTTGATATAAGTGAACGTCTGTTAAAGTATTGGCATTTATTTTGGAAGCACCTACGTCCCACTGCAGGGCACAGGCCTTTTCTCAGAATGAGAGGGTGGGCGATTCCCTCGTGGGCCCAGTGCGCATTGGGAACTTACAAAATTGTGACTAAATCGTTCCATAATGTCAGAGTGGGCCAGCCTAAGCCTTCATTTACGTATAATCAAATGAACGGATCCCCGTAACACTTAAATGTAAACAGAAATTTGAGGCAATATCAGTATTCACGTAAGCAAAGGCCTGTACAAGACATACAGGGTGTTAATTAGAGCCTGTCAGGGGTTGCGGCACATCCCTTTTGCATAACCACGGCGTCCAACCACACCGCAAACTCATGCAAATGAACGCGGTGCAATCATAAGGTGTCATTAGGAGAGGATGATTAACTGATTACTGTGTTATACATGGTCCTAAGTATACTTAGTTTGTGGTGTCATAGTATACGTCTTATAACGACAGGCTAAGAGCGTGGGAAAACTAAAGTCTCCAACATACCTCGAAGAATAAATATAATTAAATAAATCCTGGGACGTTTGACACCAATAGACCTAGTCCCAAATTAAGCAAAGCTTGTACTGCGGGTACTAGAAAACGGATAAACATACTTATATAGATAAATACAGATACAGGCATTTCCGAGGCAAAACTTTTTTTAAAGAAGTGGGGCGCCGTCATCGTGAGAGAGGTCTTGACCATAAGTCTGGGTCGATTCTGGTGCAAAGGTTCTCCATCGCGGTTCAGCGGGGCAATGCGGCTAGTGTGTTGGGCACTTTTACGCCTGGTGCGATCCGGGACGGTTTATTAACAAAAAAAAAAAGCCAAAGCCAGTCGGCTTTTTTATTTATTTTACTGAAATTTGTGTGTATTGACAACTTTTTAACTATTCCATAGTAAATTAATATGATAAATACATATTTAATACATATTAAACATCTAAGACTCGAGCACCAATATTCGTATTATTCACATAAATATCCGCCCCGACCGGGAATCGAACCCGGGACCTCAGGCTTCGTAGTCAGGTTCTCTAACCATTGGGCTATCCGGTCGTCTGAATATGCAATTTGATAACCGTTGGGAAGAAAGGTTCTCGAAACAGTGGCGATCACAAACCAGAAGGCGGGTTGGCAGGCTTAGACATAGCGAGAGTTGCAGGCAACCGGTGGCTGCAAAGCAGAGTGGTGGGTGGAACCAGAGGATCGTGGGTTCAAATCCTGAGCTAGCGCCTCTTAAGTTTGTCAGAACTCATGTTAAGTTTTAAATTTAGCATAATAATAACTTTTGCCATTGAATATGTACAAGCGTGCTGTTTTCAGGATTTTTTGAAATGTCATCTTATAGATTACATAATTATGTAGGTTAGGTTATTTTAATAATCATTCAGCAGAATATACTTTTTAGAAATTAATTGCTTTATGACAAATGAAAATCGTTACATTTGCATGTGAAATTCGGACATAAACGTTTATATTATAAAAATATGTATATTGTTCACCTCGCTGTCATCTCGAACACCGAACAATGTCCGAAAATAATATTAATATGTTTGTCGAATTTTTTTAAAAAATCCTACGAGACATTTGGAATGTTCTGAATCAATTAACTTAAAAACACATTGTAGTAATAAAATTATGTACGAGTGTAACTGCCGTAGAAATTTAAAAATTCGATCATTTGACTGAAACAAAACATTGCGCTTTAGAGCCTCATATTTCACAAAAAGATCAAAGTCCTCAATCCTATAGATTTTTGTTTTGCGATGAGTTCATCTTTTCCTTCCGATTTGTAACTTTCTTAGCACACTTTCTACTGGCGTTCATGTCGAAACACTATGTACATTATGTTTTATGTTTAGTTTTTATGGTGCCTACTGAAAAACAGCCTTGTGGCTTGCCGTAACATAATGTTGAGTGGGCCCCAATTAAAACTATTCAATGTTTTTTTTGTTTGTATGTATTTTTATCCTGTGTATGGAATATTTGAAAAGAAATGACTATCTTTCTCCCTCTTTTTGATGAAAATGAAATATTCATCTTGAATAATGATTCGTTATGCCGAAATGATGTATGTCCAAATAATAAATATAAATTTCATTTTTAATCACAACTGGTGTCGGAATAATTGTCTTTTTGTTTGCGATGAAACGTATCAACATAAATTAAACCGCTTTAGCGATCACAGAATAATGTTGGAAAATCTCATCATACAAAGCCCTCATGCCCTTTGCATTTATTAATTAAAAATACATTTTTAATGAAATGTACATAGCCAGTTCGAAAATTACTCTATGAATATTGTACGATTTAATAACTAGGGTCGTGGCATTCGATGCAATGAAAAAATTTTAGTGCTCAAGTTGAAATCATCTATTGTAGATCGTCAGTGTAAAAAAATTATTGCTTTTATTTTATGTAAAAATAGTTATTATGTCATCATCATTATCAACATTTCAGCCGAATGACATCCACTGCTGAACATAGGCCTCTCCCAAGGCTCACCAAACAGATCGGTCCTGCGCCATCCGCATCCAACGCGTTCCCGCAACCTTAACCAGTTAGTTAGTAATTCAGTCAGTTAGTTAGTCTTACCCCCTGTTTCACCATCCATTGATCAAATTTATTTGATGGATAATATGATGCGGTCTCTGTTTGTTTTGTTCGAATAGACGGAGACGGCAGCACATTTAACCGTCAGTTAAAATTAATCAATGGGTGGTACAACAGCCCTTTTGTTTTATGTGAATACTTAAACCTAATGTATGTTAAGTAAGTAGGTAGGTAATGTTAAAGACTTGTCCACACGCTTGAATCTGATCTCAAGTGATCCCAGGGCTGGCTTCCTTTTTCGAAGATTATGAATAGCAGTAATGGAGTCAGCGTCTTGAAGTCCATGCCTGTGATAAAAATCGTAACTTCGTAGTTTCAGTTTAGTTGGTTTTGTCCTGTACAATATCGTTACCAAACCACGGCTAGGCAGAAGTGTTGGCAAACCACCTGCACGATGGTCTCATGATATCAAAGAAATATCACGACCAATCTTAAAGAGGGAAATGAACAACCAATACGAATAAAGAGAAATTGAAGAGGCGTATATATTTCCAACGATGAGCGAATACGTGCTGATGAAGAAAAAGACAAAAATAATATCTTTAAACGTAAATAAAGTTCAAAAGATAGTTAGGTATTTCAATTTAATGACTTCGATGGTTCTCGCAAGCGAAGCCGTGGCACGCCGTGGGCAAGGGATATAAAACTTGAGTAGTGTACTCGTATTCGCTGGTAGTGTGTGTCAGTTCAATGAAAACGACGTCCATAACGAAAATTGGTGCGCGCCAATTGTATCGTTCGTTGTCTAATACGCGTCTAATGCAATCGTGACTGATTCTGAGTCGCACTTAAAAGTATCAAAAACAATCCCTATAAAAGTCGTACATAAAAATCAAATTTCAAATTCAACTGGAGATTCTTCGTAAAATTAAACTGTCAACTTGTCTGCAGGTGGACAGAACAGCGCTTGTTACATTTTGCATTTAATTCCTGAATCCTTAAACTTTATTACTTGCGCAGGCTGTTCCAAAGTTACTTTTTGAGGAACCGCAAAGTAAAGTTGCAAGGAAATATTGTATTTCAGAGTTACGATCTAGTTAAAACTTATGGAATCCAGCGAGTCTTTGGCGATCAGAACGCTGTCTACTAACGTTATGATGCCAAAATACATACAGATGTAGAGGTAAACTACAATAATATGGCCCGCCCCACCACATTACTATTTCAATGTGTTTAGTCAATGTGTAATGTGTGTAATTTTTATTTAGTAGTATCTACTTTTGTTTGACGGCTGTCTTTAACACGCACACATGCGTTTAAAGTTTTGGTGTGCTTTATAAATACTTTCACAATACACTGAAGACTTCTTGAATTGTGGAAGCGCGGGCCATGTTATCGTAGATTATCTCTATCAAAGCTTATTATCTCGCAATAAAAAAGGTAAAAACCAAAAGAGGCTCTTTAAAAAGAGAGCAATGCAAAAACATACATTAAAATTGATTGACTATTCAATACGTCCCACTGCAAGACACAGGGCTTTTCTCCGAATGAGAGGAATTGGGCCGTAGTACCCACGCGTGCCTAGTGTGGATTGGAAACTTCACACACACCATTGAATTTCTTCGCAGGCGAGGTTTTTACAAAAGTAGATTAATTATGGCTAATGAATAGCCTCCTCATGGCTTTAGAGAAAACCTGCGTTGAAATGATAGCACTATACGTACTTAATGTAAAAAGTTACGAGAAAATTGGAACAGAAACAAACATAGTCTCTTACACCAAACGTATACATATACCTACCTCGTTAATTTTTTTTTGGGTAAAAAAAAAGATTTAAAAGTTGTTCGCATTATTATTTATTTATTATTTCAAATTAGCAGCTTCTCTCTCTAGACTCCTCATCATCATCATTATCCCAGCCAGTATACATATAATTATGTCCCACTGCAGGGCACAGGCCTCCTATCAGAATGAGAGGGGTTGAGCCGTAGTTCCCACACGGACCCAGTGCGGACTGGAAACTTCATACACACCATTGAATTTCTTCGCAGGTGTATTCAGATTTCTTTACGATGTTTTCCTTCACCGTAAAGCTCATGGTAAAATTCAAATGTAATTTCGCACAAAAATTCCGAAAAACTCAGAGGTGCGAGCTGGGATTTGAACCCACGACCCTCTGCTTGATAGACCATAGGTCAAACCACCACCACTCACTAGACTGTAGTGACAAAATTGACAAAAACATTATCTCATAGGCAATTTCACTCTGATAATCTCACGCCGCAAATTCACGAGCGTGTATGTCAAATTGAAAGTAATGAACAACTTAAAATTAATTAACGTCAGTGAATGCGACAGCCAAGTAGAGAAACCACTAAGAGTGCCTTGACCGCACGTAACAGTTTAATACTGCAACAGAAACTACCTACTTGGTACAGTCAACGTCATAAATAAGTGATCACTTTTGTACCTTGTCGCTTGCAGTCGTTACATAATTTCATATGACTTATCAAACTTCACGTTAAAGTGACAAGGTACAAAAGTGATCACTTATTTTTATGACGTTGACCCTACGTATGTTAACGATATAATAATAATGACGCTACTACGCTATTTATTGAAGATTATCGCAATACACACAATGCTTGCACGCTTGCTTGCTTGCGTGCATGCATGTGTTAGAAAGGGTCAAAGTCACATATAAGATATTAACTAATATTCTCTTATTTAGCGGAGCCAAGAGTTAACGGAGTATGAAATAATAAGTTTATGATGGGTTAAGATATATGTATTTGGTAAGTAAAACAAACATGTCTAATCATGTTTCAAGAAAACGCTTATATTGAAACAAATGTTATCATCCAAGGAAATAGTAGCTTTTTAAAGATAACTAATAACAACAAAACTTAAGATACTCGACATATGTATATCAATATAATTTCGTCACTCACACAATTCAAATATTCATTATTATATATTTATACATTTACACGTTAACATAATAATAGCATAAGTTATAATTTTTACGTCAATTATTAATATATTTATATATGAAGGATATAGCAACAAATTATAGCCATAAGTATACAGACAAAGTACTTAACTGTCATGTGACCCCGGCGACGGCTCGTAACAAAGTGCCTTCTACCTGGCCTAAGAAGGCCTTTTATAGGTTTGCCTTGCCGTGTGGGTGAGTCGCAAACAACTGACGTCACCAGTGTTAGACAATCGGAAAGTATCTTAATTATTATTTCGCTTGTCTTTTAGAGCCAAGTATTACCTAAATTATCAATTCCATAATTATATCTCATTTACTTACTTATTTTACCAATATATTTTATCACCTTACATGTCTAATAATATTATAATAGTTTATATTACTTAGTATATCTAACACATGCTTGCTTGCATCTTACTTGCATGCTTGCTTGCTTGCCTGTATGCTTGCTTTTGCTTGATATCTTGGTTCTTTGGAATACTCATGGTACACGCGAGCGAAGCCGCGGGCAAAAGCTAGTACAATATAATACAATACAAATATTCTTTATTGATCACAAAAAACAGTACAGTGACATTACAAAAATAAAAATTCAGGTAGATAAAAAAATACTTACGCAAATAAGAAATACAGACTGAAATAAGAATGAAAATATGATGAATTAAGAATGAAAATACTACTTTATGAAATTTTGGGGCTACTTTGATAGTTTTAAAATAGTTATAAAAACGCAAATATTCATAGCTCGATTGAGCAAATGACGTAAAAAGTTAGGTAATTTATCAAGGTAGTTATATAATAAAGTAACGGTGCACTGCGACAAAGTCCAAACTACGTGAGCAAGTATCGCATGATTTAGTTGGTAGTAAAATTTTGCACCTTTTGTACGTCTTCTACGGAGAGATAAGACACGAAGGACTAGTGCAGAATTTGTAATGTGCTTTTGAAGTAAATCGCATGGCCGGAGGGTTATCTAAACTCTGTACCCAGTCGTTTTGTTTGTCTAAGTAACTGCATTATAAATGAAAGGTATGTACAAGAACGTACTCTATAAACAGGTTGATTGATTCGGGTTTTGTATCTCGAAAAAAAAACATTGTGGGAACATTTGATTTCCATTTGTCTGCTATAACCTGCTTACTCAGAAATGCGTGGAAATGCTTACAACCGTAATAAAATGAGATTTCTGAATGAGCACGGTAAAATATACAACTTTTTGAAAAAATACTTTTATGCAATCATAAAGAAATAACCAATGTAGTAGTACATACTGTACTGTAGTAGTTTGTGTTGTATGTCGTATGATGAATATAGTACTGTCAATTGATATAGAATAATAAGTTTTGGCAAGAATTAGGCCTCGCCGCACAAATAAAAGAAAAGCTAAAAAAAAAACTTAATTTTTGCTGGTTTTGAATTTGTACAGAAATTCAGTACGCGAATCCGATTCGCTCTTGGCATATTTTAGAAATTAGCTTTGGAATACAAATTGCATCACTAGCGAGAGTAACAGATGGTTAGAAAGGCTAAAAAAATTTAAAAAACAGAAATTATGGTTTTTCGATAGCTGAAAAGCAAACATGCTATAGGTAGACCGTTTAAGTGAGTCCTCGCCCGCCTGGTACAGGGGTGGGGGGGGTATGACGACAAAGGAGGCCGGGGGAGGTGAAAGCGGCAGGCACTCGAGGCGCGCTCGCCGCCCGCACCTCTCTCGGCCCCTTTGTCGTCATACACCCAGCCACTGTACCGCGTTGGCGAGGACTTATTTCAACGGTTTAGCTATAGATAGACTGATGGTAAAGTATAAATCTTCCTAGGTGAATTTTTCGCTTCGAGCCTTTATCTTTCAAAACAAACGGTATCGTCATAGTATTAAGGTTCAAATTTAATGTAATGGCTTGAAGCGAAAAATTCACCTGGGAAGATTTATACTATAGCACCCTTGTACAACATCTGCAAATGAATAAAATCAATAAAATATACACAAGTCCGATGACATTAAGGAGACAGTAAGAACAATCTGAAAGAGGGAAATGATCAACCGATCTGGATGGAGAAAGGTTGGAGAGGCGTTTGCGCGGCAGTGCGCGAAAACGCGTTTGAAGAAAAAGAAGAAAAATTAAGAACTAGCTACTGCCCGCGACTCATATGCGAAGAATAGGGGTAAACGAAATAGCCTACGACCTATTCTCAGACCTCCCGAATACGGACAAAAAGTTTCATAAAAATTCGATAGAGAAGTTCGATAACAAACACCGTTACACGAGATTTTTTTATATTAAGATATTTTTTTAGTCTAAGTATTAAAAAGTAAAATATGTTCTTTACGACACGAAACACTTTACTTATTGATGGTCATTATGCAAAATATATCGTTATTCATATCATAATATATGTACATAGGAATTGGCCCAAATTACTTTCCTGGAAACCAGACCGGCCATTCATATAGGTATAGTCCGTTTTACTATGTATGCGTGAACCATAAATATTTCAGAGAAGCAAGCAGGCATACAAGCAAGCAAGCATGCAAGCAAGCAAGCACGCAATCAAGCACGCAAGCAAGCATGCAAGCAAGCAAGCACGCAAGCAAGCACGCAAGCAAGCACGCAATCAACACGCAAGCAAGCAAGCATGCAAGGAAACATTACAGCATGCAACCGAGAATCCAAGCAGGATTCTAGCGAGCATCCAAGCAAGCAAGCAAGCAAGCATGCAGGCAAGCAAGCATGCATGCAAGCAAGTAAGCATGCATGTAAGCATGCATGCAAGCAAGTACGCATGCAAGCAAGCATGCAAGCAAGCATGCACGCAAGCATGCAAGCAGGCATGCAAGCAAGTAAGCAAGCATGCAAGTAAGCAAGCATGCAAGCAAGCACGCAATCAAGCACGCAAGCAAGCATGCATGTCAAGTCATAGTGTGATCGATTTTCCCATAGGAATAAGATACTTTCCCGCAGTAAAACGTAGCCTATGTATTAATCCAGGGTGTCAGCTAGCTCCATACCAAATTTTATTAAAATTGCTCCATCCGTTTAGACCTGAAGAAGTAACAAACATACAAACTCAACACTCACAAACTTTTGCCTTTATAATATTAGTGTGATCGATTTTCCCATAAGAATAAGATATTTTCTCGCAGTAAAACGTAGCCTATGTGTTAATCCAAGGTGTCAGCTAGCTCCATACCAAATTTTATTAAAATCGCTTCAGCCGTTTAGACGTGAAGAAGTAACAAACATACACACTCAACACTCACAAACTTTCGCCTTTATTATTAGTGTGATCGATTTTTCCATGAGAATAAGATATTTTCCCACCGTAAAACGTAGCCTATGTGTTAATCCAAGGTGTCAGCTAGCTCCATACCAAATTTTATTAAAATTGCAGTAGCCGTTTAGACGTGAAGAAGTAACAAACATACACACTCAACACTCACAAACTTTCGCCTTTATTATTAGTGTGATCGATTTTCCCATAGGAATAAGATATTTTCCCACAATAAAACGTAGCCTATGTGTTAACCCAAGGTGTCAGCTAGCTCCATACCAAATTTTATTAAAATCGCTTCAGCCGTTTAGACGTGAAGAAGTAACAAACATACACACTCAACACTCACAAACTTTCGCCTTTATTATTAGTGTGATCGATTTTTCCATGGGAGTAAGATATTTTCCCGCAATAAAACGTAGCCTTTGTGTTAATCCAGGGTGTCAGCTAGCTTCCATACCAAATTTTATTAAAATTGCTCCAGCCGTTTAGACCTGAAGAAGTAACAAACATACAAACTCAACACTCACAAACTTTTGCCTTTATAATATTAGTGTGATCGATTTTCCCATAAGAATAAGATATTTTCTCGCAGTAAAACGTAGCCTATGTGTTAATCCAGGGTGTCAGCTAGCTCCATACCAAATTTTATTAAAATCGCTTCAGCCGTTTAGACGTGAAGAAGTAACAAACATACACACTCAACACTCACAAACTTTCGCCTTTATTATTAGTGTGATCGATTTTTCCATGAGAATAAGATATTTTCCCACCGTAAAACGTAGCCTATGTGTTAATCCAAGGTGTCAGCTAGCTCCATACCAAATTTTATTAAAATTGCTTTAGCCGTTTAGACGTGAAGAAGTAACAAACATACACACTCAACACTCACAAACTTTCGCCTTTATTATTAGTGTGATCGATTTTTCCGTGGGAATAAGATATTTTTCCGCAATAAAACGTAGCCTTTGTGTTAATCCAGGGTGTCAGCTAGCTCCATACAAAATTTTATTAAAATTGCTTCAGCCGTTTAGACGTGAAGAAGTAACAAACATACACACTCAACACTCACAAACTTTCGCTTTTATTATTAGTGTGATCGATTTTCCCATGAGAATAATATATTTTCCCACAGTAAAACGTAGCCTATGTGTTAATCCAAAGTATCAGCTAGCTCCATACCAAATATAATTAAAATTGCTTTAGCCGTTTAGACGTGAAGAAGTAACAAACATACACACTCAACACTCACAAACTTTCGCCTTTATTATTAGTGTGTTCGATTTTCCCATGGGAATAAGATATTTTCCCGCAATAAAACGTAGCCTATGTGTTAATCCAAGGTGTCAGCTAGCTCCATACCAAATTTTATTAAAATCGCTTCAGCCCTTTAGACGTGAAGAAGTAACAAACATACACACTCACTAACTTTCGCCTTTATAATATTAGTGTGATTATTCTAAAAACTACGAGACGGATTTAGATTAAATTTTGTATGTATAAACTATCTACATACGATATCTGAAATAACACATCCCACTATTTACCTCGATAATACCTCGGAATCAGGTTGTAGGCTTATAAAATCCCAAAATATCAATTAAGTTTAGTGACATGAAATTTTGATGTGTTACATAATTCCAATGGGAGTTTTGGGAAATTCCAGTATTTCGAATTAACTGCCCAGTCCAATGATTATCGTTTGAGAAGCCATAGGTAAGAAAAGCTAGTAAAGAGATGAAGTTTAGTAAGTAAATAAACCTCATATTACGCTTAGCGTGCAACCTCAAGTGAAGTATTTGAGACTTTAATACTTGCAGTGAATTACATACGAGCGGTCTGTTTCATCGTATCCAGTTAAGGCTCTGATCAATTATAACTGTAGATCCACAGTCGCGCGCCCGAAAATGTCCGAGCCAAATGAGCGCCACTTTGTTAAAATGTCAAGTTTAGCTGTCAAGTGTCAACCGGAATTCGACTGTAATGAAGTAAAGACTAGGTTAAAATTTCTATGTAGGTGATGATTTTAATTGTTATGCAAACAAATAAAAAAGTTCGGACATTTTTTGAAGGGGATTTTGTTCGGCAATGTGTATCTTCAGTTATAATTGATCAAAGAGTTAAGGAAAACATAATATGTAATAATGTATTATAACTTTGGTGTTGTTTTGTAATTCACCATGAGCTTTACGGTGAAGGAAAACATCGAAAATCTGAACCTGCACACCTGCGAAGAAATTCAATGGTGTGTGTGAAGTTCCCGATCCGCTCTGAGCCTGTGTGGGAACTGCGGCCCAAGCTCTCTCATTCTGAGATGATGCTGATGATGATGATGATTGCTGGGATGATGATGAACAAAAAAATCGCTAACATTTTAAAAGTAAAATAATGTTTATCTACATAAAAATTACTTCGCCCTTTTTTTATTTTTATGAATAACGGAGCATCTCACGTTGTGCCTGTATATGTTAGCCAAAATAGTAGATTTTTTGCATATTCATACAATTTTTACGGATTTAAATTATTTTTCTGAGCCCAGCCAAATGTATTAGAATTCGCAGCTGGCTCTAACCGCATTGAAATAGGAGTACTGTGAATAAATTAGGAATACTGTGAATAAATTAGGAATACTGTGAATAAATTAGTTTTATTCTGCCTTTGTCTCGTCCTAGTGACGAATGTGAACTAAGAATTAAATGTTGCAAAATCCAGATCTTTATTTTAGAAAATGGCTTGGTTTAGAAATGGCCAAATTTGCTATGATTCCTACACTACTCGAGGCAGCCTAATAATCCATCCATACTAATGTTAGAAATGCGAAAATGTGTCTGTCTTTCTGTTAGCTCTTCACGCTTCCCTTTATAGGTTAACAATATCAAAAAAGACCACCCTGTAACAACATCTTTTTGCATTTTTTTCTTGTACAAATTTTTTAGCACTAAAGATTGGCGATGAGGCTTGAATTGAGGATTTTATTCAGTCTTACCTGTTAAAGGGATAAACCGCTGAACCGGTTTACATGAAATTTGGTGCAGAGATAGTTTGAGTTAAAGGAAAGGACATGTAACATTTTTATCCTTTGATATTTATAAGTGCTTGTTTTAGAATAAAATTCAATGAAGGTATATTATTATTACGTAGGGGGTAATCTCTATGTCTAATAATTTGTTTGTGAAAATTCTTTCATTCCCAGATTAACATGGGCTATTTTTTATCCCGGAGAAATTCAAATTGCGGGCAACAACGCAACAACTTTTCTCATTCATATATTTTTTTATTGTGAGAGGGAGGCAAACGAGCAAGCGGGTCATCTGATGGAAAATGATCACCACCGCCCAATATCAACAACTCAAAGAGAGTCACCAATCTGTTGCTGGCCTTTAAAGGAAGTATAAACCCTTTTTTACATACAATTAATCTTACAGGCAAAATAAACAGCAAGATAAAAAAAGAATGTACAACCGAATTGAGAACCTCCTCCTTTTTTGAAATCAGTTAAAAAAATAAAAGAAAAATATTATCATAAAATTATTATTAATTAAAATGACTAAAATATTAAGAAAATAGACAGGATAAAAGATTTCGAAAAACGACAAGATTTTTTTTTGTTATTTTTCACAAATGGGACAAAAATAAACGACAGTTCACCTCAACGTTTCGGCCTGATTGAAGCTGCCGTGGTCATGAATAGACGAGTGGCTATGTGTTTGTGGCACTCATTAAGTGTAAAACGCGAAAGCTGAAAACAATACGTGATTGCTGTTCTGTATGTTTGTACTACGAATAATTCGGTATCTTACGTCACAAAACATTCGATTAAACTTTATGACTCGTTGCCTTTGTGACTAAGTAAAGTGTGTCAGTAAAAGTATGTCTAACTTCAACACAGCGTATTCATGAAGTCAGATAAAGAAACAATAAATTCGAGCAAACATGCAGATAGCATTGTCATGGGGCCAGAATAGACCCGCACTCCCTACGAGGCTGGCTCGTAACAAAGTTTGGAGCGTCTATCTTCAAATCGGTGACATCGTTCAGGAACAATAGCTATTCGGAAATGTTCGCTAGCCGACCAAATAAAACGAGACAGTTCACGTTGTAAAGCCGCCGTGGCTGTCGACGTGTTAACTGAGTACGTATACATATAGGTATACGTGAGAATAATTAAATGAAGGCGTCGCTACAACAATTTTTAATGAATCGCGGTTTATGTCCTATTGAACCAACTGAATTGTGACACACACAAAAAATCTCATAGTGACATTATATTGCTTGACAAGAGAACTTATTATGAAACTAAGAGTCAGGATCATGGTTCGATAGTACGGTCAGTTGTATAGAGGAAAGGTACTCCCTGGTGTGATTACCGCCGTTCCAGGGGGGTACCTTTACTCTGAAGCTGACTGTACGTTCAATTGTTGGAAAAGGACTTTTCTCAGAATGAGAGGGCTTGGGTTGTAGATCACACAGATTGCGGATCGGGAATTTCAGACACACCGTTGAATTGCTTCGCAGCAGGTGTGTGCACGAGATTTTACTTCGTCGTAAATCTCGTGGTAAATTTCTAATTTACTCGGAACTTCGTACGTGCATCCTTAAAAACTCAAAGGTCAAACTCGGGTTTGAAAACATTATTCGTCATTCCGTGATGACTGGAAATCGTCGACGCAAAATTATACGTCAAATCAGAAAAAAAAACTAATTTTAAATACATCGATAGAGAAAGTTGTTTAACCAGAATATTGTCGAAAACGGAATCATGTTCCATGATAAAAAAGTCATAATAGAATTCACATAGACCGAAAGGAATAAAGACCTAATCAATTAATGATTAATTCAATTTAGACTTAATTGATTTATGACAATGTTTTTTTCAGCACAATTTATTACCTACATACAATTTAGTATTATCAAAAATCATTTTGTGACGGTATGGTCAATTCAAGTGGACAATTTTCCATTTCTACTTAATGCCAATAAATCAAAATAATCATTTCAGTTGTTTTTATTTTCTCCATTTCGTGAATAAACAGGCAAATTGGAAGTGGTTTATGTAAACAGCATCTAGGCTTAAAGCGGAAATATGGTTTGAACATGTGCCAAGAACGTGATTAGCTTTTGCAAGATGAACTAGCCTTTCCCGTATATAGTTGGTATCAGTATTACGGTTAAAATATAGGATGAACAATATTTCGAAGCTCTTTAAGTGCCTACATCGAAGAGATGAGCTCAGATCACGTTTAGACTTTATCTTCCAATGTGTTTAACATTAAAAAACATTAGACACATAAAAAAGACATAATAAAATTAGTCAGAGGCACAGTGATTTTTAGTTTAGATTAACTCTACATATTACGGTTTACTGGTACTAGTATGTACTCGTACTAAGAGATCACATCTGTGAATTTGGAAATAATTCCGATTCCCATTGGGACTGCCCACTTAACTTCAAATAGCGTATCTACTGTGTTAGGAAAATTAATTGTATTAGAGATACTTTGGATGTGAGTAAGTAATTAAAATAACATTTTAGGTCTGTTTTAAAAAAAAAAATCTGTACCTTGTTGAGTTTCTTGCCGGATTCTTCTCAACAGTTTTTTCCGAATGGTAGATTCTTCAACATTAAAAAGTGATTGAAACGGCATATATAAACTGAAAAGAGACCTGCGAATAGGTGTTAAAGGGGACGTGGCCCTGCCCCGCGCCGCTCCGCGCCATGTAGTTGCCTTGTGTAGACAGATGAGTATTCTCACTGGTTGTTATTTTTACGCTATGGCGTTAGTGTGCAGCACACCATAGAGTTAGTGATAGTTAGGCGCAAGCCACACAGAAGAAACGTGGGACGGGGGGCGTCGCGATCCCGGCGCCCCTTAAATCAGTTTTCATGCTAAATGTTTTGAAGCGTCGCGATCCAAAGCAGACAGAAGAGACGGGGCGGAGACGCGGACTTCGACGCGCTCCACGTCTCTTCTGTGTGGCTTGGGCCTTACCCTTTTCAACGCCAACGACACATATATAGGTCACAAAGTACAGTGTCAAAGTGACCTTGACACAATGACATAAGATTCAAAGCAGGTTACGTTTACGCTTTGTCGAGGCGCGGCGGTGCAAGGGTTCAATCTGTGTGACATATTAATGTTGATCAACGTGAAAGCATTGGTTAAACATTAGCATAATAATTTTATAGGTCTTGTTCGTAGTCTATATTGTTTTCAAAGTTCGAATTTAACGTTATAAAACTCTGGATATGTTTGTGTACGAGATAAAAGTGTGTATAAAACTGCGACTTTATTCGGCTTTCGGCCATCAGGGTGAATCGGTTACATTATTAAACCGCTTCCGTTCAGGGAAGCCTGGTTTATTTTTAGAATAAGCTGTTGCCATATTTATTTCATACCAGCCTACATCTGCGACTTTGCTCGCGTAAATAAGTCTGTCTGTTGAATTGAAGAATTTTCATCGTGATAATCTAATGATTTAATGAGAAAAATTTGTGCCAAATACGTGTCTCAGGACTTTAATATCTTTTTTTAAATCCGAATAAAAAAACCTATGTTTCATTCCAAAGATTCAGCTATCATACACATATTTTATTCACGTCTCTCCTGTGGTCATGGCAAAAGTTAAGGGTTTATGGGCAATATTTTTCAGTCAAGTCTACATAAAGCGTGTGGGCGGCCAGGCCAACTTTAGGACCATTAAATAAATCTTAAGTTTTCTGACTGTCGCTAATTTTATGTCCACGAGAGGAAACAACTTTTGTTTTTTACGGTGTGTCCTCATCATCATCATCATCATTATCCCAGCCAGTATATACTTCCCACTGCAGGACACAGACCTCCTCTCAGAATGAGAGGGCTCGGGCCGTAGTTCCCACGCGGGCCCAGTGTGGGTTGGGAACTTCACAAACACCATTAAATTTCGTCTCTGGTAAAAAAGCCGTGGTGGCCTAGCGGCTTGACCTATGGCCTCTCAAGCAGAGGGTCGTGGGTTCAAATCCCGGCTCACACCTCTGAGTTTTTCGGAATTTATGTGCGAAATTACCTACATTTGAAATTTACTGTGTGTATGACCCAGAAATACCATTACCATTTAAATTCGACGTCAAAATATTGCTATTCAATTAAGGCTGCGACAAACACTTATGATTGAACGTCGAAAAATCTACCACGTATTCGAAAAAGCCTCTGTTGAGAAGAAGACCAACGATAACCTCAACGAGGAAGCATCACCTACAACATTCATATCCATAATTTTGATACTCATAACTTTAATTTTTGTCTATTACGAGTTTTTAATTTACTTTGTCTTACTTGTTAATAGTCAAGTGAAATGTAATCCAATTTTTATTTTGAATAAAATTACATTCTGCCTAGTTCCTTGCGGCGCATTCGCTTTGACAATGACGGTATTTCCGAAAGTACAGATGTAAAAAAATATGTAGGAGAGACCTTTATTGTCTAACAGAATAAACGATTTAATTCTGATTCTCACTCTGATTCTGACTCTTAAATACTCTGATTCTGATTCCGATTTTGATTTCATTTATATCCGTAAGGCTATTTCAGCTTGAGCGAGTAACATAAGTACGCACACAAACACAAAAAACACACACACAAACTTTAGCGTAAAATATAAGTTCGAATGTATCACCAAAATGTAACGATTTATTACAAACGTACTACTTGGCAACATCGGGTGTAACCAGAAACTATAAGTAATCCCTAAAGCTTGTCATTTGTCGTTTGGCAGCCGAGTTGTGCTTTTTCGATACGAGTTTTTTGTTCACCATGATCGATTACAGTCTGTTTTGTCGGTAAAATACTTTCCGTACCAACATTATATTAAGTATATTGTACTAGATTATGCTTGCGGTTTTATTCTCGTTACAGAACATTGTATCTCGAGGGAATTGATCAAAATTCGTCCTTATTCCTTCTCTATTATCATGAAAGAGAGATTTTTTTCGGGTTGGGCGTTGATTAGTCAGACAGGACGTTTCTAATTAAGAAGATTGATATCAGATTCATTACCTATACTTCGTTTTTTTATCATTAAACATAAGGTAAACAATATTGACGAGTCTTATTATTGAAAAACGCTTTTAAAATAATAGTAACTATCATTTGTGAAACCAAAAGAGTGTAAATTAACATATTTACTTTCAAATTGTTACACATTAGTTGTGACCTATTTTTCAAAAGTGTATTTCAATAAAAAGACACGTCAAGAAGGTGAATTTTGAACAGTAGGTTTATAAAAAATTGTATGTACCACCCTATAGAACCTATTCTGGAGGAATGGTCTGAGCAGTTCTGCAGCGCGCGCGTACCGGTTACAGTGCCCCGTATTTGTTGAAGGTACGGTTAGCACTTCTTGGGGGCGCGCGCAACGCCGCGCTCAACTGCTTTCTTCCTGCTTATTCCCCTAAATTCAAGTCTGTGGTGAATGAGCATTTACTAGACAAGCGTGCTCCATCGTAGACCTCATGTTCGCTTTCCATCAGGCGTGATTGTGGTCAAACGCAAGCCTATATTGTATGAAAAAAATGTTTTTTTTTTTTGCTCTACCTATATAATTCGTCAAATCATCTAGTCGAATTGCGAAGAACAACCTAAAATTCAAAATATCATTAATTCAATGACCGAATGAATTAGGTAGGTACGTATTTATGTATATTAACCTATTTTGGAAGAAAAAAAACACTTTGCATACTTAGTATTAGGTATTGTCGCTGCAGCGTAGCTTGTCTCGGCCAAATGCCATGTTGCTTAAAAATTATGTGACAAATTTCGCATTACTTGTGTTTGATTAGACAACGTCAAAATCATTAAGAAAGTTATAGTAGAGGAGACGTGGAAGATCGACCTTCACCTATCTGATAACTCGATGAGACATATTTTTTATCAAATATAATTTATAAACAAATATGCCTATGATAACTTGTCTATCGAAAAGTGTTCATAGCTATATTTAATTTCATTAATTCAGTATAGCCAAAGGCACTCCACAATAAAACGACACAACTCCATCGATTTTGGGCTCGTTTGATTCATCTTGACGAGCACTCTGATCCCAGATGGTAACCAGGGTCTGATGATGGAGCTGGAAGATGGCCAAAGGCACTCCACAATAAAACGTTACAACCCCATCGAGTTTGGGCTCGTTTGATTTGTCTTGACGATTACTTTGGTCCTAGATGGTAACAAGGGTCTGATGATGGAGCTGAAATAAGGCCACAAGAACACCGTAACAAAATGACACAAATCTATTGAGGTTGGGCTGGTTTGATTTGTCTTGACGAGTACTTTAATTCTAGATAGTACAAAGTACTCGTCAAGACAAATAAAACGAGCCCAAATTCGATGGGGTTGTGTCGTTTTATTGTGGAGTGCCTTTTGCCATCTTCCAGCTCCATCATCAGACCCCGGTTACCATCTGGGATCAAAGTACTCGTCAAGACGAATCAAACGAGCGCAAACTCGATGGGGTTGTGTCGTTTTATTGTGGAGTGCCTTTGGCCATACTGAATTAATAAAATTAAATATAGCTATGAACAGCGAACGAAAAAAGCATAGAACGCGAGCTTCCTGCAAAATTCCAGTTTAAACGGGGCAATTATTCCAACTACGCAAGCGTCTTGTAGTACCAATAAGTAATAGCTAAAATATCAGCCGATTTTCTATTACCCAAAACAAATAAACGTGATTGGTCAATTTCAAAATGAATGGCTGGGGTTGTATCCTAGCTCTGACATTTTATGTGTCTAAAATGGCGGTGACAGTGAGAACGCTTAACTGATGGATGGTTGCATGCAACGAAGAGTCATTTTCGTAGGCTAAATCGTCGTAATTAATTACATTTGATTTTAAGCTTTATTTTGATTTAAAATATCATAACCCTACAATGCATGACTTTTTTTTTCTGAGAAATAAAATTATATGTGATAAGTATTGATGTTTGCTGTTAGGGAAAAATAATAAAAAAAATTGAAAACGCCGCGCTTCGGAAAAAAAAGATTTTTTATTCGTGTTCCTCATTGGGAACTCCATGCAGTAGGGTACAATCGACAGCATAATATACAGATACAAATATAGGCCATATTTTTGGTTTTCACATGTTACATTCTGCCTTAAATGTGAAATTTTCAGAAACAATTGTTAGCTTTATTTGGTCACAGCTCAACCCAGTATTTTTCACAGCCCACCAAAGTTTTTTCTTGACATCTAGGCTATTCGATGTATCCTGACATCGCGAGGAGGAAAAATCGCCACATATTGGCCTTTTTTGCTTTTTTACCTATAAAATGTTTAGTGCTGGTAGTTGTTCGACCAGCTACTTGGTTGATTTGTGATGTTACTTGGTCATTGATGGGCCACACCCTCCATGACCAAGACTTTGCAAGATATTTTGGTCGAACTTTTTGTATTTTTACTTAGGACTGATGTACTAGCTTGAGGCTGTTGTCGTGATGTATCATCAGCATCAGTATTATCCAGAATCAATTATGAGGACGCACAGTTTGTGATGTCGTAATATTATCATCATTCCAGCCGAAAGATGTCCACTGTTGAACAAAGGCTTCCACTGAGGTGCACCAAACAGACTGGTCATGCGCCATTGGCATCCAATGCGTTCCTATAACTTTAACCAGGTCGTCGCTCCATCTTGCTCGAAGCCTACGTCTTCCGACCCATCGACGCCATTCAAGATCCTTTTGGCCCCATCGGCCACCAGTTCTACGAGGTATATGCCCTGCCCACTACCACTTGAGTCTGGCAATTCTTTGAAATATGTTAGTTACTTTAGTTCTCGCGCAGATTTCATAATTTCTGTTGTGATCCCGCAGAGAAACTTCAAAAGAAATCCACTCCATTGTCCTCTGAGTGATCTTGAGCTTTTTGATGAGTGTCATAAGTCATTACTGGAAATACACACTGGTCTAAGACTTTTGACGTGTTGTTGTATGGTGATTCTGCTGAATCAGAGTGTAGGACCTGCTGGTATTTTCTGAGTTGTCATCGACATGGGTTGTTGAAAACAGATGATATATTGTTGAATTTGATGCCAATCCTAAAATTCTAACAAGTAATTCCGATGTTTAATGTTCATTATTTGAAATCAAGTCGCTCGTAACCGGGGTCGGCTCAGCTAACTCACAACTCAGCCATTAGCTTTTTTTTGAATGACTGGAGACTTTTCACAGACCCAATTTATTGTTGCCCGTAATATTTCAGTGTCTAAATCACTACTGGGCTTCAAAAAATCCAGATCGTCTTCACTTCTAAATGGTATTGATAAAAAATACTCAATATCCACATCTTGTAAGGGTTTCTTCCGGATCACTTAAAAACGATACTAAAATGTAAGTGTAATAAACTACCACAAAACCACTACTAACCGTTCTTACAGATTAGTGAAATTAAAACTTATGGTCATGTCATTAAGACTCTGACAAGTGTAAGCGTTCCTCAATCGGTTTGTATGAGCAATATGAAAGTCGATGCACGGAGTACCTAATCGGGAACGTTTGAAAAATACGACTCGGCGATATGTAAATATTGCAATATTATAACACTTAGCTAACCTTTTAATTTTTCACAGTTGTACAGTCACAATGTATATTTTTTTCTGGCTATTTTACCCTAAAATGATTTTTTATCGCATTTTGAAAGTTGTCAAAATCGATTCTAGCACAGAATACTGAAATTTGATCGATCATTCGATACTGTGGACGTATACCGCTACCTATCGGCAACACGCCGAACTATGTAGTGGCCTTGCATGTAATGTATTCTTGAACATATAGCAGATGTCGCTGCATACCTGATTTTTGACACAATTCGTAAGCATGTTGGTTGTACCTAATCGGGAACTGTATGCGCTGTAGGGATAAGATAACTTACTTAATTAGGTGTTAATACCTTTAAACACTATGCGTATAAAACCTACTCCAAAAAATTGCACTTAAACGATAAAAAGATAACTGCGTAATTTAATTTCTTTAATTTACTTACAATTTATCTTTTATCAAAAGTTGTTGCACTGTAATATTATTTGGTTAGCTAAATCTCACAGTTATTTTCTTACTTTTTAGTGCAGTTTTTGTCCCTTTTATTGTTTTTGTTAAAAAATAAATTTATTTCTGACTTTTCTCGTATAGTTAATAAGTCAAATAAGAATCAATATTCTAGTTAGGATGACCCAGATCAATTGCAATAAATAGAAAAAACATTGTTAGCACTATATATTCCTAAACTGTATGAAAACTTATGAAATTGCCCTACCTTTTTCGAACAATGTATACAAATTGTTATGTGCGTGCATGAAACCATGTATCTCAACAAATAAAGATTTAGATGTTTAATAGGTATCTTAGGTACCCTTTCATTCACCTATAAATATTTTGATGATGCAAGGTTGCATAACACCATCCCTATACAAAATCTGTTACGATTAAAAAAATGAAACATGTATGTTTACGGCTTTATTTACATATGAAAAGTGATTCCATCTTTTTTTTATGTTTTCCAGAGTGATTAACACACCATTTCACTGCACAATAAGACAATTTTTTTTATTTTTCTGACCACTTCATACAACTGTTACGCTGCGCCGCCATGTGCAAACTAAACAGCCGTTTGACACAGTTTTGATGCCCCACCTTCTTTGACACAGTTTAGGTTGTGTCGTTTTGCGATGATAGTTGTGATTCTATTCTTTTTTCGTTCGTTGGCTTTTCGATAGGCAAGTTATCATAGGCATATTTGTTTATAAATTATATTTAATAAAAAATATGTCTCATCGAGTTATCAGATCGGTGAAGGTCGATCTTCACCGGCTCTTAGACCATTATAATTTTTAACCCCCGACACAAAAAAGAGGGGTGTTATATGTTTGACCGCTATATATATGTGTGAAAGCAGGTTTCTTGGCGATGGTTTATCAAAATTGGTTCAACCGTTTCAAAGTTATCAGTTGTTTTGTTACCTGCGGAAGGGATCTTAGACGCAGAATGGGCATTTACTTTATTTTCAAAGTATGTGTGACCAAATTGCGTCGGGGTTTTCAAAGTTTTTAATTTATAGTTACAGTAGTCTATGTATGTATAGGTATGTTTATTTGTATATACGTTTGCTCTAATCGTATAGACTATTTGTTCGATTTTAATAAATGAGGCGCTGATTGAAACGTTCATACGATCCGAATAAGGAAGGCTAAATTGGATATGAAAAAAAATACTGTGTCGTGTATTAATACAATTTATTGTTACTCGTCATCCTTTCAAAGCTATGTATTTTTCTTTACGTCAAAGGTATTAAGCAGGTTTTTAGGCCAAAGCGATCCTAATTAACACCCTACGCTTACATCGACTAAGGCACGATAAAAAGTAATTAGTGATGTGTCTTTTTGGACCTTCAATGTGTATTTTCGTCTCTTCACTAGCTACCTAATTAGACACCTATAAAAGAGATCCAATAAAAGGTTAGTTAGAAGAGTGATTCAATTTTAACATGCTGTGCTTGGAATTTCAATTGTCATTTTATAGTGGCCATTATCGTTTCTTTTGTTTTTATGCAGGAGCCATTCGGCAGGGCAAAGTAAAGTATCTTGGATACGTTTTTGAGCTTACTTAAATCTTAATGTTTCAGCGTCATCTGTTTTCTGCTTATTTGAATTTAAGTTATCTTCTTACAAAATGTTAGCGGCCATCTACAGTTTTTATGGTTTGTGCACATAGGCTTCGGTCTGGCCATGTTCCTTTAAATAAGTTTGCGCATTTAATGAAAAAGACGGAGTCGCCAAATTGTGATGAGTGCGGTGTGGTTGAGGATGTGCATCACTTATCGATGGAGTGTGCAAGGACTCGAGTCAAGAGGGATACGTTCTGTAGGGTCTGAGAAAGACCCTCTTAAATATTAGTGTTCTCCAAGCTATACTGTCGGAGCCCTTGTCGCGGGCTGCTAGATTTGTATACGGGTTTTTAGAAACTACTAGCTTTTTCCCGCGACTTCGTGCACGCACAAATAAAATTTATAGTCAAGTTTCAATTTCACAGCAAACTTCCCATTGACAAAATGATCCGCCATTTATTGAATTCATTTGTTACGAAAAATGTGATAAAAAAGAACCGCTCTACCGATTTTGTGCAAACTTCACATAAACCATCTACTAAATAGTCCGAACAAAGCCTAAGCTTTCGGTTTTGAAAGGTGAGCCCGTTCTTGAGTTATAAAATTACAACGAAAAGTGGCATTGATTTTTATACACCTATATATATATATATATAATATTATATTATATTTATATTTTAGATTTTTATTTTATATTATATATATTATATATATATATATATATATAGGTATATAAAAATCAATGCCACTTTTCGTTGTAATTTTATAACTCAAGAACGGGCTCACCTTTCAAAACCGAAAGCTTAGGCTTTGTTCGGACTATTTAGTAGATGGTTTATGTGAAGTTTGCACAAAATCGGTAGAGCGGTTATTTTTTTATCACATTTTTTGTAAAAAATGAATTCAATAAATGGTGGATCATAATAAGATAAGATAAGAAGAAGTAAATATACTGTGTTACGTTTATTTAGCAGAGAACCCGTGTACGGGTTTGGCGGTCTGTGTCAGGGGCTTCGGCGGTGTGATTTGGGGGACGTGTCGTATCCCTCTTGGTCTGAGCCATGTTTTTAATTGTAAGGTTGGTAGTTTTTTTTATTTAGTTAAGGCCTATTGGAACTGACATGTTCAATTTACCTGAACAAAGTTCCTTAAAATAAAGATAAAAAAAATCTACAATTTTTCAAATTGACTTTATTCGTCATCAATTGAGTACTTAATAATACAAAAAAAATAGTTAAAATGGAGTATTATAATACAGAGAGTATGTCTAAGTAAGATTGGATAAAATTCTTTTAATTTGTACAAATCATAATTTTATTGAATTCGAATTCATAAACTAAATGTCAAAGTATATTTTTCATATAAAAACAAAAACGTGGTTAATAAAACACCTAAACACACACATCACATCTCTCTCTCTCTCTCTCTCTAAACAAACGCTTTAAAATTTTCTACTCGAAATAAACGGCACAAAACATGTTGTTTTATTTAAGATCGTTACTAAATTATGAATTAAGTACGTCGGTGCGGACTGGAGTGCTTAAATATTACAATGGGTAGCAAACAATGAATGGGAATAATCATGGCGGACGAGCGATGATCACGCGTGCCAGAGAGGTTTAACGCGGTGAAGACAGACCATAGACTTTGCGACTGATTAGTCGCAATGAAAGATTTTAACTTCAGCGAGTTTCATGACCAAATGGTGCTAAAGGAACTCGTTATTTCTAGAGCTACCGTAAACTCAGGGTACTTTGACTTAATAGAGCGTAACTTTAGCTCATATAAAAACCAAAAATATAGAAGGGTGTGATAAAAACAAAAATATGGGTGGTCATCTAAAATGCCATAATTTCAATCCAATAATAATACTTAAGGCCGCATTGTCCAACGCGCGGACGCATGCTATTGCTTTTACTATTTCTTTGTGACAGACAGATTATCATCATCATTATTTCAGCCGTAGGACGTTCACTGCTGGAGATTAGGCCTCCCTCATTGATATCCAATCATTACGGTTGAAAGCAGCTTGCATCCACCTTGAACCTGCGGCCGTTACTTACCAAATAGAATACATCCCACGCTGCGCTTGGCAGTCCGTGGTCTCCATTCGAGAACTTTTCGGCCCCAACGGCCATCTGTTCTGAGTGCTATTATATGCCCATTCGCATTTCAACGAGCTAATCCGTTTGGCTATGTTGGTGATCCGCACACAGTTTCAGACCGAGATGGCAACAGAAAAAGATGGTGAAAGCTATGGCAAGTGCAAGTGCCCGCGCATTAGACAATATGGCCCAAGACTTAGTTAATCACGATGGTCAAAGTTGTTCTTTAGAGGCAAAGTAGAACGAACTTACGGTACATGTTTTGTACGATAATAGGTAGACCCTAGTATTTCCAGTGAGCATGAAAATCTATGGCCTCTATAACAATAACGATTAAAAAGATACTAAAATTAAAAAAAATGGATTTTTAATAATGGCTAATTGTGAACGATAATAGAAGGATAGTTTTCAGTGAACCCAAAGTTTAGTGACATCAACAACAAACAAACAAACAAGAACAATAACAACAACAACAACAACATGATGTGTAGTCAACATAAAATATATTTAATTGATCTGAAATTTTCATTTTTAATACAAGCTCTTTTGTTGACTGTACTTTTACTTTTCCTGTAATCGCATTGTCATCCAGCTTCCATTTGTGCACCAAATTCCAAATCAATCCAACTACTAGAAATAGGTCAAATTTCAAATTTCAAAATTACAAATATCACATGAAGTAAAATAATGGCTTATAAATATAATTAGAGTTACGACAGATAAACTTAATTTACATACACGTCATTCCCAAAAGCACACACTTGTTGGAAATTTATTTGACTATTAAATCGCATACAAATCGCCCGCGTGAATTGTGCCTAAGTCCATAGCAATATCTGTTGATATGCAAATGTAAAAACGTATTGTGATGAATAAGTTTCGTTCAAAACTAGACAGCCAGGATATTAACTCTCACACTACTGCGTTATACATGAATATAGTATTTTGCATGGAAAATGAGATGAATATTTTGTGTAGTCAAATCACAGTCGGAAATAGGTAAATGTAAATGTGGATTTCGTTTCGCAAAAGGCAAAGGTTTATGGAAGAAAACTCCCAATGTTCAATGCAAAAGTACAAAAACAATTTCATTTAACTATAGTGGCAATTTAATTAAAAACGACATCCACTGCTCGCAGTTCGGTTGACGAAATGAAAATATATGGGAATGTTAATGAAATGAATTTAAATAGGATTCGAGCGTACACTCAATGGCATTCGTTTATTTACTGCGAAATAGTGTTCTATTCCATTTTGAATGCGACATAAAACAAATCGTTTCTGAACGTACCTATTAATATATTACTATATACTTATAGGCTTGTGAAGGACATTATAGTTGCTTTAGTATAAGGTTTTATTAAAAAAATAATTTTACGTTTCACATTATCTAGGGGTGCATGGTCAAACAAGTCGATCTAATTTTTTGAAGGAATCTTGTTTTTAGATGTTTTATTATAGGTACTGTTCTTTTTTCAACAGTAATTTTTTTCGACTTATCGGGTACCCTTTGATATATTATATTTACTGCGTAGTCAGGTGTTCAAACCACTAGTCTATATATCTTCCAAAATAAAGGGACAAAGTTTTAAATAAATCTTTCCGTCACTCGTGTTTTTGGAGTTAGATTTATTACCACACTCGGATTGAACTCAATTTTTAAAATGGAACTGTGTCGGGCCATCAAAGAAAAGTGTTTGTGTACGGCAAAGTCGGTAAATCAAATAATTGGGATATTGCGTCAGAAAATCTGCAAGGAAATTCCATGGTATGTGTGAAGTTCCCAATCCGCACTGGCCTCGCGTGGGAATTACGGCCTAAGCCTTCGCATGCTGAAAGCAGGAATGTGCCTTACAGCGGGACGTAGTTATACTAAAGAACATAAAGGGTAGTTAGTATAAGCCATGTTGTTATGAAATTTACATCCTGTATAGCCTATGGTACTCGTATTGATGTCATTGTTCGATAGAAAATATAAACTCGTGGTTACGTAAGTCTTTGTGGCTTAACCTAACCACCCTCCCCACTGTCTAATATTAGCAAAATGTAACTTTTATGAATGGTGGCTGCAATGCACCGCATTGAAATGTAATTTAGTGTTTCATTTTGAGAGGAGCTTCGGGTAACAGAAGTCTGCAAACGCTTTTGCAGTAAAAAGTGACTTATTTCCAACTGCCATTAAATACGTTTAATAATGGCAAGTAAACTTAACCTAAAGGATTTGATTGGAACTGCCCAAGTGTATGGTGGAGTACCTACGCATAACCAAGGACTGTGTCCTGCCCTGCGGAGCAGTGGGACGTACATAGGCCTTATACGAATTGACTTAGATACGAATAATTATGTAGTTTAGTTGATAATACCAGCAAAGTCCACCAAATTGTTTCCATAAAAATCAAAATTCTATAGTTTTCATAAGTCAGGTAGAAAACCTGCACACATCTGTGAAGAAATTTAGTGTTCTGTGTAAAGTTCCCCTTTCGCACTAGGCCCGCGTGGCCCCAAACCCTTTCATTCTGAGGTCTGTGCCCCTCCGTGAGATATGTAAGTGGGCTGAGATGGTAATAAGTCAGTTTATCCATATTTTTCTGTTTTTTAAAATAAATTACTAATCATTTAAGTAATTATTATCTTTTTAAAGACTTCTAGCAAACTATGAATACTAACAAATTATGAATGTGAATCTGAAATAAAAATATTTTTATGAGTCGCTTCATCAGAGGTAAGTTTTTGTTGATGTCTCAAAAGCAATATATGTAACGCGCTTTTTGTATATACTAATAACTATTATGTATTCCTAGCACATAACCTTTCTCCCTGACTGAAGATACAAGATATAAATACATTACTCCATGTTATAGTTATAATTATGTAAGTAAGAGACCGGCGTTATGGTATTCTGCCCGAGCTCTCGCCACTTGTGTTAAACATGGCTTGGCATAGTTCTACGTCGCATGATAACCCTGTTCTTGGGGCAAGTTATAAGCGTTAAGCCAAAAGACCTGCAAAAAAATCGTGCAAGTTTCTTCTCATTTCGCCGTTCGATGACTATTTTCAAACTCGTTCGCTTAACGGCCTTGCAATGTAATATGACATGTCTAGACTAGGCTGAAAACTTGGCAACAACTATGCCTCCTATAGCTCAATGGAAAAATTATAATAGGTTCAGAAGACGATACAATTTAGTCAACTCATTTTACGAGTAGTACTTTAAATATTTTTCAATACATTTGCTCGAAAAATTCACTTTCAAAGGATGTATTACATGGCTCGTAAGTTCATTTTACCGCACTAGTGCGATTTTTTTACAGTTTTTTTAATTCTCCACTTTAAAAGTTTACAAGCAAAAAGTTTTTAGGGTCGTAAATAAAAAATATCGATTTATACGTAGAAAAATGTATAAATATACAAAACTAAGTAATGAATTTGCAAAATTGATTGTAATTATTATAAACTGTTATTTAATTACCACAGATTTTAATGATTTCCACCTTTTATTTATTCGAAAAAATCGCAGTGGCTGAACGCGTCGAACGCTGCCTGATAATTTTAGCTAACCTAATTCAAAACAAAACTTACGCATGCGCATTACGGACGCGCCATTTTTGTAAAACTTTGCGTTGCTTTGAGTTGTTGATTATAGTAATATGTACAAAAACCAAACAAAATGAGTTCTTCAAGTGATGAAGTCGACAATAACATGGAATTAACTCCGCCCGATATTTCAAGTAAGGCGCAAACTGCGCAAAATAATCTTTTGCCACCAATATCTCGAGAAATTTGTTTTTATTTTACAATTTTGTGTTATTAATTGCCTATTTTCTTACAAATGTATTGAAAAACGTCGTATGATACACGGTTGACAAGGTTTTACAAACTCGTGACGATGAAAACCCTCGCCATGCGGCTCGGGTTCATTCGTCAACTCATTTGTAAAACCATACTTACCAACCTTGTATCACAAATAACTATTATGCCTCTACAAATCAAGTTTAGGACGTACAACAAACGTTGCACTAACTAAATTATAGCATCGATTGATTGGCAATAAGTTTTGAAGATATTTTTCGTTGATCAAACGTATTGCTGATAAAAACAAATAATTTTGGAAAAGGTAAGTTGTTGATGATTTTCTACGCCTTTTCAATGAAATGGAACGTTGAAGTCATGACTTATAATAGTTGCGACAGATGGCACGAAAAGTCAATATTGGCATATATATGCAAGTCATAAAAATTATCACGTGGGTTGATTTAGTGTGTCAGTTGTTAACGCAATTGGCGCACCCAATTATTTTTTGTTTCTATATAACATTTCATTGGGCAAAATTATTTATTGCTAACAAAAACAAATACTTTTTACGACACTGCTCGAAAATGTGGCCATAGATAACCTAAATCCAGTACACAAAACTGCCTTTATATGTACATTTAACAGCTGACTCATTTATGGCGCGCAAACACGACAACAATGTTACACTAATCGAAAACAGGACGTATCAGTATATGTATTTCATAATACGATACGACTTTTTGAAAGATAAAAGTAATCGTCTGCTGCATGTGATGGATGGATGGATGGATGGACGGACGAACGGACGGACGGACGGACGGACGGACGGACAGACTGGATAGACGGGATGGACGGGATGGACGAATGGACGGATGGACGGGATGGACTGGATGGACGGGATGGACGAGATAGATGGGATGGACGGAATGGACGGGATGGACTGGATGGACGGAATGGACGGATGGACGGGATGGACGGGATGGACTGGATGGACGTGATGGACGGGATGGACGGGATGGACGGGATGGACGGTATGGACAGAATGGACGGGATGGACAGGATGGACGGATGGACGGATGTACGGGATGGACTGGATGGACGGGATGGACTGGATGGACGGGTTAGACGGGATGGACGGGATAGACTGGATGGACGGTATGGACGGTATGCACGGAATGGACGGGATGGACGGGATGGACGGATGGACGGATGGACGGGATGGACTGGATGGACGGGTTGGACGGTATGGACGGGATGGACGGGTTGGACGGGATGGACGGGATGGACTGGATGGACGGTATGGACGAAATGGACGGGATGGACGGGATGTACGGATCGACGGATGGACGGAATGGACGGGATGGACGGGATGGATGATTATGATGATGATGATGATGATTTCCTCGCATTAGACGTGAAAAGCACAATGTTTAGTCTCGGCCAAAAGTGCAATAGATGGACTCGTACTTTTGAGGGCCTCCGCTACGCGTCGGCCCTCAAACAAACTCGTCCATCTATTGCTTACTTTCCAGCCTCTACAACAATGTACTATAGTTTCAAACCCGACTGCAAATAATACTGCAGAAAGTTTGTAATAATATACAAAAAATATACTTTTACCTTATATCATAGGTAAGGGAATTAGAGTATGTCAGTTGTTATACGGTAGGTATGTTGCTAGTTGTTATATTTTTGAACGCATACCATTGTTCGGTAGAAGCGATTTTACACCGCGTGCCGAAACCACAACATAGTTTTCACGGTACCGCACTCTTCCCTCTGTATCAGTGTGTGCTCATCTGATTTTGAAGAATGTCTTCCTAAAATGCTGAAATTAGGTTAGGTCATTCCTGACTTACAATTTTATTGTTAGTTGTTAACAGACAAACAGTGTCCGCAAAAGGGCTACATGGCATTGCGCCAGACTGGAAGTTGTGGAGATTAAGGAGGGGAGACCTTTGCCTAGCATTGGATCACTTTAATAGATAGAAATGAAATAAAATTTGTTAAGTAGAACTTTCGTATTTATTTGATTACGTTTAATTGGTTATTGTTTTCTGCTGTTTACTTTGGATACAAATAATCAAGGCGCTAGCACAGAATAACTAATAGTACTAGCGTACAGAAGGATCACTCTCGAACAAAAGTCAACTTTAGGTATAAAAATTTGCCTACTCTTACGACCGTTAACTGCTTGCACGCGAAATTGAAACTTATCGTGTGATACGAGCGTTCATATTTCGATGGGCACCACTGATCCGAAACCAAGAGCACAGGGCTCCCACTCGCCGATATTTAGGTAGGTATATAAATCAAGAAAGCTAACAGTGTGCATTAATTCAGTAAACTACCTTTAGTAAGTAAGTAAGTTAATTATAAAATCGTTTAGAAGTCATTGTTTGTTGCAAAAATCACAGATAAAATATGCTTAATAATCTAATACCTTTAAACGAGCAATTCTTGTATATCTATCTAATACCTTTAAACGAGCAATTCTTGTATATATGTATATATATGTCGCTGTGGGTAGATAGCGAGGCCACACGCAGTAAATTTTAAAAATTAGTTTTAAATCAGTATGCATTGGAGTACAGTGCCATCTATTATGATTTTTGTTACTTGATTGATTTCTGCATAGTTTTACCGACACTTATTGTCTATGTACGGAAACGTCAAGCGGTAAGCTTGGGCGTGTTGGACGCGGAACTAGATTGGTTGGGTTGGCTAGCCTGGCAGGCGGAAGTGTCAGGTTTGACAATTAAAAAGCGCGGTAGACGGTAAAAAGATGGCGGTCAAGAGACATTCTGATTTGAGACGTCAGATAGTGAGCACGTTAATCTAGTTCCGCGGCGAACACGCCGCGTTTCATACTCAATCCTTTAAAATCAGTGCAATCATTTAAGATTTCGTTGTAAATGTATTTTCATTTGGTGAATAGATAATTGCGTGTTAAATACGTGAGTGTTATTTCGTTGCCCGCGCCATGTCTGGAGCAGAGGGTCACGAGTCTTCAGGGGAAGACCCGACATATATAATCAGGATCTCGGAAACGGCTCCAACGATTTCGATGAAATTTGGTATGTGGGGGTTTTCGGGGATGAAAAACTGATCTAGCTATGTTTCATTTTCAGAAAATCGCTTTTACTCGTGTTTTCCGGCTATTTTTTTTTTGCATTAGAATATAAAGCTAAATTTCGCCGACTTCGAGCAGATCATAATGGCACATTAGAAATCGGGTGGTAGTGGATCCAGCCGACCTCGGTTCGATTCCACGTTTTTTTCAAGATTTTTAGTTTTTTTTTTAAGTTTATTTTTTATGAGAAAACGTCAAGTTTCTTCTTTTGTGAGATAAAGTTACTTTTTTGTGAGAAAAAGTTACTTTTTTGTGAGAAAAAGTTACTTTTTTGTTAGAAAAAGTATTATAGGGAACGTGCAGTAACTTTAGGCGGCAGCACTAATGCGACAGAAGAGACACTATGCGGACAGTAAAACAAACTTATCAAGGTAAAACCTTCAAATTGATGGCACCCTTATGGCACCAGTTGGCAGCACCGTCTATGTGCACGTTCCCTATTGGGAGCACAGAACAGGAAAAGCCGGTTGTCTGTAAAGTCGGTTTACGGACGATAGTTTAACGTGACTCACCCCAACCTCCGGTGTTTTTGACAAATATCTTGAAAACGGTGCATCCTACGGCAAAATCAATGAAATTTTCATCCCCCCTTTAATACCCCCGCGCTCCCTCCCCCGCATCCCCTCCCCCCCCCCCTCTCACCCCACCCACCCCTCCGGTGTTTTGATCTCGGAAACGGCTCCAACGATTTCGATGAAATTTGGTATTTGGGGGTTTTCGGGGATGAAAAATTGATCTAGCTTGGTCTTATCTCTGGGAAAACGCTTGGTACCGAGTTTCTGCCCGAGCAGAGCTCGGTCGCCCAGGTACTTAATATTTGCGCGCGACGCGGCTAGCGTGTGAACTGATAGCCGAGCGACAACCTACTGCCTTACGCCTGCCCGGGAGGCGCACCGACCGAACATACCTAAACTGCGGAGTGAAACTCCCCTGGCGCTAGTAACTTACACCAACACACGCCAGCTACTACAATAATACCGTACGTGATAAATCCCTCTGCACCTCTTCCAGCGATGTGCTAATTTAGTGGAATTATCCATCTAAATAATGCGTGCTAAGGGGATAATTTTCGAGAATTTATCAGCGACCTTTTTATTATCATACGATGCCTGATACCTGAAATGTTCGGATTTTTTTTTCAAGAAAGCTCTTTTCTTGGACAAAGAGTTTTAGGGTAAAACGATTTTAGTTATGCCTTGCCTTTGTCCAATTTAGGGCAAGACGGCGCTTATTTCGGTTGTTTGCTTTTTATTATATCAGATTGAATAAGATTCTTCGCAATATAATTTATTTACACGTTGAAATACCGATTTCCACAAGTAAATATTCATGGCAAAGTGTCAAAAATTGTAAAAGCGGTCTTAATTTGTGTTCGTACATAATATAGAGCGTTAATATACGTTTGAAAATACACTGTTGAAAGTGGTTAGCGTGAAAAGCTTTGAACAAGTTACAATTATAATAATTTATTACCATCATCATCGTCATTTCAGCTGAAAGACGTCCACTGCTGAACATAGGCCTCCCCCAAGGCTCGCCAAACAGATCGGTCCCGTGCCATACACATCCAACGCGAACCCGCAACCTTAACCAGGTCGTTGCTCCATCTTCTTCATTTTCCTTTCTTTCTTTCTTTATCTTGTTTATCTTGTAGGCCTACCTTCACTGCGTCTTCCGGTCCGTGGACGCCACTCGAGAACCTTTTTGCCCCATTGACCATCAGTTCTACGAGCGATGAGACCTGCCCATTGCCACTTGAGTCTGGCGATTCTTCAAGCTATGTGATAATTTCGATGGCCCCTACGTAAATTATCGAAACTCAAAATTGCCCAGATAATACTCCAGTGCTATCCCCATTACAAGACTTTGACATCTCAATACAAAGCCAAACTGAAGATAATAGCAACATTAGAAGTTGGTTTGCTCCATTGACACCGCTGCCGACAGAATCCGGGAAACTACCTACACCTACCAGTAGTCTAGGCTCCATAGCTAGTGTTAGCTCTCTTATAACAGTATCAGAGTGTGATTTGCTGCGCTCGAAAATTTCATTAAGCCAAAAGAGAAGTTCTATATTCAAAGCAAACCCACGAAAAAGAAAAAGATGTGTCGTTCTACGTGCAAATTAAAATGTTACGATAAATTTGATACCAACACCCGGCAAAGAATATTAACCAATTTTCGGAAATTAGGATTACATACTCAGCACTGGGAATATGTAGACAAATTTACCGGAAGGCAACCAAAAAAAACGTTACTACCGAGGGCCTTTCCCGGAGACAACATACTACAAAGTATTTTATACCACTATCGCTACCCAGTAACTAAGTTTCTGATCAACAATGCTTGCCTTTTATGACCCTGTACAAGTCAGCCTCAGAACTTTTTTGAATACTCTGCGTATCAAACGGATCAAATAGTACGCAGTGCCCATGCAAAATTGAGCCTAGAAGGAATTACTTAACCATCTTGTCGTAATAACTGCTGAAATGGTAAAAAGTGTACATATGTGACCACGTATCTTCATTTCAACCGGTCCCTTCGCACTATACGCGAGAAAGTAGTTGTAAACTCTATCTGGATAATAACTTATCCTTCAAAAAAAATGTTTTCCTTGTACAAAGAATGGGATCAGCTGCAAAACTATGAAAGTAAAGCTGTCACACACTACGTCAGAACTAACACTGATATAGTAAATGAGCACATGAACGTTGGATTCTATGTCCCAAAGAAAGACATTTGCGACAAATGTCATGCATTTTCAAATGAGGCAAACCCGACTAAAGATCAAATAAGTGCCCAATCTCAGCATATAGAAAATAAAAAAATTGCAAGATAATTTAAAGCAGATGACAAAATAGTAGCTCAAAATTCACCCGAAGTTGTTTGTAGTACATTTGACTTTTAATTTTGAATTGTTCACTTGGAGATGTTGGACTTGCTGTATTATAATATAAGCGGAATTGTTTAGTAATTTAGAGCATTTGGAAACATTTATGTTGAACTAGCTTTTGCCCGCGGCTTCGCTCGCGTGTACCATGAGTATTCCAAAGAACCAAGATATCAAGCAAGCAAGCATACAGGTAAGCAAGCAAGCATGCAAGCAAGCATGCAAGCAAGCATGCATGCACGCAAGCAAGCAAGCGTGCAAGAAAGCGTGCAAGTAAGCGTGCAAGCAAGCGTGCAAGCAAGCCTGACTAAACTCCAGGTAGATATGGTCCTTTACAGTATTTCTTTATATACAATGTTTTTCACTAATTCGGAAGCGGGCACTAAAATAACCAGGCTTGTTAATAATATTAGATATAATTCAATGTTTTCTTACCTTTACGGAAACTTGAGTAACTGGAAGCGCTGTGTACCTATATACTTAGCATTGATATTATACATATTATAGTATCTTTTTAAGGTGTTGTGTGACCTAAGCGTTAAGAAGTTATACCTTCCAACATCAGCTCATCTGAATAACCAGAAAGAATACAACTATCGGTCTATACGTACCTATAATATTTGAAAAAATATCCTCAACTCCTAACGGTTAAGGAGTTTTACCTTCCATCATCAGCTCACCTGGATAACCGGAAAGAATACAACTATCGGTCTATACGTACCTATAATATTTGAAAAAATATCCTCAACTCCTAACCGTTAAGAAGTTTTACCTTCCATCATCAGCTCATCAACATGAGATGATGTCTTCCAGACGCAAACACTTAAATAGCTTGAGAAAATATATGAAAAACGTAATGCGTGCCCACAAAATTTGAGGGTTGCCCTCGATTCCCCAGAGATCCCGTCATCAGATCCTGATTTGGTGACAATGGGACCATCTCAGGTCAGGTTATTATAATTACCTACTTTTATGCCAAATTTGAAGAGTCCAGTAATTATAGTTCATAGGATCCCGTTGAACTGAATATATAAATCCCGTTTTTTCCTTATCCCGTGGGAATTTTGAAAAATCCTGAAATTAGTGTTCTAACTAATGTAATACCTACTTGTGTATCAAATTTGAAGAGTCTAGTTATTATGGTTACTGAGATAGGGTCACTCGGAATCGAATATATAAATTCCGTTTTTTCCTGTTCCCGTTGGAATTCCCAGAAATCTTTCCTTAGTGGATGCCTACATTGTATAAGGTATCTATGTGCAAAATTTCAAGTCTCTAGGTCTAGTGGTTTGGGCTGTGCGTTGATATATCAACAGTCATTTAGTTTATTTAGACATTTTTCAACCCCATCGCACCCCATCCAGGGAGGTGGTATTTTACGTCCGCCACTTTGGATTTTAAAACCGTTGTTGTTTTCATATCCAGCAACCCGATAATCCATAGAAACAACACCCATGTTGATTTTCAGACTTTGTTACCCCTTTCCCCCCTTTTAGGGGTTGAATTCTGAAAAAACCTGAAACATGTGTTTACTCATTTATAATTAGGAGTACTTCTGTGAAGTTTCGAATAAAATAGTCAAACTAATCTTGTTTCCCCATACAAACTTTGGACCCCCGTTTCACCCCCTTAGGAAGTGAATTTTGAAAAATCCTTTCTTAGTGCACCCTTAGACTTTATAAGGAACCTACATGCCAAATTTGGAATCTCTAGGCCCAGTGGTTTGGGCTGTGCGTTGATATGTCAGTCAGTCAGTCAGTCAGTCAGTTTCTTCTTTTATATATATAGATGTATGTTACGAGTTTTCTTATAATAATTTTTATTTACTACTTCTGTAGTTTGTTGAGAACTGTTTTGATTTTCACTAGACATTACTAAGCAGTAATTATAAAATAATAAGCTGTGATCATAAAAGTGATTTAAAAGGCCGATTTCTAGAAATAAAAAATTGTTTCTCATACTAAAAAGTGTCTCAAAAAATTGTGCGTTTATATAGAAACGGGTAAAATAGCTATAATAGAGATTTTTTTTGTGGCGTAAACCATCGACACTACCAGTTACGTTAGCTACCGCAGTACTACTGTCGAAGTAAATAATCGAAACTACCATTTTGGATAAGTCCTTTAAAAATAATTCCACCGTAAAAAATCGAAATTGGCAGTTTCGATCTTTGATCAATTATAACTGTAGATCCACAGTCGCGCGCCCGAAAATGTCCGAGCCAAATGAGCGCCACTTTGATAAAAGTGGCCTTCTTTTTGCTCAGTACGTTGCGTGAAATTGTCAAGTTTAGCTGTCAAGTGTCAACCGAAATTCGACTGTAATGAAGTAAAGACTAGTCTTTGAACCTAGGTTCAAATTTCTGTGTAGGTGATGATTTTAATTGTTATGCAAACAAATAAAAAAGTTCGGACATTCTTTGAAGGGGATTTTGTTCGGCAATGTGTATCTTCAGTTATAATTGATCAAAGGTTTCGATACATCGCCGGCCCCGGAGAACAAAATGATAACCACCATTATCTTAGTTTTATTTTTATGCCATATTTGGAATCCGTAGGTGCCAATGCACCAGCTCAATTTTTTTCGTAATTTTTGTACGGTAAATGACAAAATTGAAACATAATACAATACTATTCAATTTTTTTATTTATATACCTTGTAACTAGAATAAAAGTGTGCAATAATTTTATCATAAAATACTGAAAGCTCATCGCATGACAAACATCTATATTATTATGTTCTCGTCAAAATTAGATCGCTAAGTAATGATATGCGCAGTTATCTTTTTATTCTCGTCGCAAACCGCTAAATACTGTTCGTGCAATGGCGCTCACCAAAACTACGCATTTGAAACGGAACTCTAAAACGTCTTGCCATATCCTTTTGTCACATTGCACGGGTCGAATGTAAATTGCAATGGTCTATATCGACATGTCAAGTGCTAAGGGTACGTGGCAATGTTTATTTACAATAACAAACTGCCTCTTAATGTGATCTCAAACCGGCTCGCGAAAACATTGTGTCGGCTTTTTAGTGTTCGATTTCTAAAACTATATAATTATTGGTGTGATTGGAGTATAAGTGAAGTGAGTGACAATGAACAAACAAAGGACATCGTGTTTAATGAATATTATGAATAAACTGCGACGGATAAAAATGTAGTGACTACGAATCATATAATGATTTAAGACAAATATCTAGAGAAAAAAAAATATTGCGATGAAAATGATTCTGAATTGAACCAAGATTTCTCACCAGATGTGTCTGAATATTTGCCTAGCCCAGAGAGATTTCAAAATTTACAGCGCAGTAAGAGTTCTTCAAGCATTGGAGGAGACTCAGATTATTTAGAAAAAGCCTCTCAAAATATAATAAGCACTCCATCAAATATATCGAACATTTCCCTCGTATTGAATTCTGTGAATTTTATAGCATCACCTTCAATCGTTGATCAACAACTTAAGGGAACTCCAGAAACAAACACTAATTGTTCCATTGATTTGACACCAACCTCAACACATGAATGTATAGGACCCTCTCATAAGAATTCAAAACGATGTCTGAGTCAAATATTCCTTAACGACGCTCAGCCGTCAACATCGTCTAATTCTATAGGTATTTTTGATAACCGAGAACAAGAACTAGCGTCGCCTTTTGACGGTAATGATATAGATGAAACATTACAGAGGAATAGTAATTGTAGCAGTGTACTCTCAGATAAAACGATTATCGGTAATTCAAGCATGACGTATAGACCTGCCCACCAGAGTCCTGGCCCTCAGAGTCCTCCCTGTCACAGTTTTGGCAATGAGAGCCCGGTTCACCAAAGTCCTGTCCGTTGCAGTCCTGCCCATCAGAGTTCCGATCAGAGTTCAGCCCATCAAACTCTTGTCAATCATATTCCTGAGCAGTACACTCCCAACCATCAAAGTCCTGACCCTCAGAGATCTGCCCGTCACAGTCTTGACGGTGAGAGCTTGGTTCACCAAATTCCTGTTCGTCGCAGTTCTGCCCATCAGAGTCCCGATCAGAGTCCAGTCCATCAAACTCCTGCCCATCATAGTCCAGAGCAGTACTCTCCCAGCCACCAGTGTCCTAACCTTCAGACTCCTGCCTGTCACAGTATTGACAATGAGAGTCCGTTTCACCAAAGTCCTGTCCGTCGCAGTCCTGCCCATCAGAGTCCCGATTACAGTCCACATCAAACTCTTGCCCATCATAGTCTTACACTCCCAGCCACCAAAGTCCTGACCTTCAGAGTCCTATCCATCACATTCTTGACAACGATAGCCAGAGTGAGGGAGACTCTGTGCACGCCAACATTGAAAGAGAATTAACAAATAGAGTCGTGTACACCCCGGACCAGATGTACGCAATCATTATGAACGCGAAAGTCAACGGAGAAAAGTACAACGTTAAAGAAATGCTTCAAAAGGAGTTTTATAACATAAAAGAACTAATAAATAATTAAAATTGGGTCAAAAATGAGGTAGGGCAAAAAGTATCATGGACACCGATAATGGAAGTGAGAGTCGCTTGCTCACAGCCCTCAATTTTACAGTATAAATATGATTTTGATTCTGGATATTCTCTAATGAACATAGAACCTGTCCAAAAAACAAAAAGCAAGCGGGGAACCAAGACAAACAGCAATTCCTTAGTCAGCCCAAATCCTGCCTCCGATTTTGAACATGCCACTCAGAATATATTGAGAACTCCGTCAACTATTTCAAATATTTCGCTTATTTTGAATGCAGCAGATTTCATAGCATCACCTTCACCGACAGTCGGTGGAAATAACAAGATTTGTACTTCTGATTTGACACCAACTTCAAAGCATGCGTTGAATGAATCTTCATTGCAGCGGTCATCAAAACGATGTCTAAATCAAATATTCCAGAACTGCAACCAGCCCTCGACCTTTGATGCTTACGAAGGTGACAAGCACAAAGAACAAACAAGAACCCTTGATGCTACTGATTTGGACGAAACTCTACAACCAGAAAATAATACAGAAAGTATCTTAACGCACGAAACGATGATCAGCAATGAAAGCACAACAACGATTCAAAGTTAACCGATAATAATAAATAATAAAATAATGAAAGTCAGTGATCCTTCTGCAGAGCCGTCAATTTTAAAATACAAATTTTAATATGACGTCGATTCTGAATATTTCCGAATAAACACAGAGTCAATCCAAAAATTAAGAAGCATGCGAGGTACCAGACAGACACTTAAATCTATAGTCAGCCCAAGCCCTGTCCTTGAAACCGAACTACCAGACCAGTATTATACACCCAGCTCTTGCCCAATTATATTATACGACGACCTGATTAGCCTTTGTAAGGCAGGTGATATTCCAAGCTACTATCATGCTTTTTATGAGTCCTTGACTTATGTAAAGAACTTTGAAATGAATAATGATGATGAAGATGATGATCAAGAATAAGAATCAAGTAATAAGTACCTAATAAATTGTATTGTTTTAGTTTTTTTCGAGATTCTGTTAATTTTAACCTAATAATTGAAATAAAGCCAAAGTTGATTACCATGTTATTGTTTCATTGCAATACCAGATAAATTACATTATCATAAAACAAATTTCACAATATTAACGAGAATAAGATGATATGTAACTATTATTTTTACTAATCGAACCGTAAAAATAGTAGAATAAAATGATAAAACAACCATACAATACGTATTTTAAACCCTTGAAAAAGCGGGAATAAAATGATAATCGACTTTATAAATCACAGATGATGATCGATTTCCACTAACTTCAAATTTTTTAAATAACTCCTTTATAATATGTATTATATAAGTGACACTAAAAAAAGAAGAATTCTTAAAAAATTAGCTTTCCGTAACGCTGACTATCATCAGTTTACGTCCACTTGTTTAGAAGTAATTGGCAAAAATGTGTTTTTTATTTTTCCTGAAAAGTTACGTTTTTGCGATTATCATTTTATTCGCCGGAGGCGGCGACATGTAATTCTCTTTATCACGACGTATGCCATCGAAACTCAAATTTCCAGAAAACTAATATAATTTTCCTGAAAATAAAAATGCCGCAAGATAAATGCTTACTTTATTAGTTATTATGGATATAAAAAGTCAATGTAATATTTCTATTTTCGGAATTATACCATAAACCAACTTCAAAACGCTCTACTGAAAAGTGCAGAAATTGACTTTCGATGATTTACGTAGGGGCCATCGATTTATTATATTCGACATTTATAATCATAGTATACCTACATTTTTATTTTACAAGATTTTATTTAACGTTTTCTCCTTTTCCCAGTAATCGGATTCCATTGAAATTTTGTAAATGACATTGAAAAAAAATCTATTTGTAATTTCTAATTAACTAGATTTCATATTTTTTTAAACCGGGGAAAATGCGAGAACTTAAAATTGCAATATTGTTAAGAAAGTCTGCTGTACAGTTGTTTTTGTCTTCACCCAGTGCGTTCAAGTTTAAGTAAGTAGAAACTTAACACCTTAATGTAAACTACGTACAATTCAGTTAACAATGTCATTCAATTTGCCAATCGGCCATGAATTAGGATATTAAGTGAATACCAATAATCTGGTTAATCCTCCATTGTGTAAAAGCTAACAAAGGATGTCATAATTACAATAATGGCTTAGCTCTGAGTATTCCTGCTTCAATTATTGTAGACTAGTTGTTGCTCGGGATTTCGTCTGCAAAGGATTCGGTTAACTATGTAATTTTTCGGAGTAAAAAGAATGCTGTACCAGGTACGTGCGGGCCCGCGACTTCGTCTGCAAAGAGTTAGTTTATTCCTATCTCACGGGAACTATGCAATTTTCCGAGTAAAAAAGTATAATATAAGTTTTTTTAACCATATATATGTTAATACAGGTTATAAGCTATCTGTGTGCCAAATTTCACCCAAATCTGTCAAACGCTTTTAGCGTGAAAGAGTAACAAACATCCATACATCCAGAGATCCATCTATCCATACAAACTTTCGTGTTTATAATATTAGTAATTAGTAAGAAGTCAGATAAGATATAATATTAGTAAGATTAAGCCAAATTATAAAATATCTGTGTTTCAAAGTTTATGTATGTAGACCCGTTCAGTTGTTTTACGTGATAGAGTAAGAAACATCCAAACTAGAGCATTACATAAATATTGTAAGTAGGATAGTACAGACTGAGCAGGTGAAATATGAGAAATGCGGTACATACGTACGTGCCACATATAAAGTTTTTTGTTAAAAATTTACACATCTTATGATCTTGCCGATGGATTATTATAATATCGCTGATTTAAGGAAAGAGAATCGATTCTTATTCTCATAATCACAATAAAAGTCTTTATTGATAATCACATACATAAAATGTTATGATCTATCTATATAAATAGTAGAGGAAAGTTATGGTTGATCAAAAAGAAAATTATTATTTATATTTCTTTACATAGCTCATTCCACTTTGTCTCTTCTCCTTGCTGTAGCGCACACGTTTTTTTTGTGTTTCATAAATTCTACTAAATTACGGTATCTGCTAAATTAAAAAGTTTAGTTTCTTCACTTTTACATTACCTTTTTTTTGAGAACACCTCTATCGCTTGTTTTGAAAGTCTACCTTTCATTGTTAGCAAAAAGTTAAAAGCCTTGTAAATCATGTAACTTTTCAAGCTGTTACAACTCAAATTGGTTACCAAATCCATTCAACTTCTCTATCATTCATCTTTTCGTTAACAGTTACATTCTTGATTCGTGTTCGTTCGTAGATAAGGTATAATTTGCACACAACTCGACGTAAATCAAATTAAAAGTTTTTCGATTTGTTTCGGGATCAACGGAAATCATTACAGCCATATAAACGTAGAAATATTGTTTTGGTTTCAGATTAATTTCTATTATTAGAAATTTATTCATGTCAAGCATTTTGTTTTCATTTAGGGTTGGCAGATTCATTTTAAAAGGTCTAGAATAACCATACCTCACCGTTAACCGTACCGAGCCGTAATGATTGAGCGTCTATGAGGGAGACCTATGTCCAGAAGTAGACGTCCTACGGCTGAAATGATGACGATAATGATGAACCATAGCTCAACTTTTATTTCTGCATGGGCCACAATCCACAATGGAATACCATCTTTTTTTGCAAATAATCATTATGATTATTATTATGATTATGGTCATGAATATGATTATGACTAGGAACATGACTATGATTGTGACTAGGAATATGACTATCATATGTATGTATTGTATTGTAAGCTGTAATATATAATAGTGATCGCACAGAATATTGCTAACTTTGACACCACAAACACGATAATAAAATAATCGTTGAGAATTAGCACTGTCTGCGATCGGTCACAGTCAAGCATTTTTTTTTACTATTTATAAAAAAAAACACTAACCTTTACGTGAAACTGTAATTTTTTTTTTAACTCAGTTAATAACATACTACTTTCGTCAACCTTCAGGCCGTACAGAAGGCTTGGCAACAGTGTGATTTTTTTTTATTACGTTAGTGAAAATTGGTGGAAATTTATTATTGTTATTAATTATAATGTCAGCTGGTCCATTTCCAGGACGGCTCGCCGGTTTGGGTATGATTATAGCACTGGCCTGGCTTATTTTACCAACCTCACTCCAGAATTTTTTTTACAATTTCAAACGTGTATTCATGCCAGTGTTTTTAAATCATACCAGCATTACGTACACATCGGAATGCCCCCTCAGGGCCTTTAGGGCCGACGTCCTGACAATGGGCCCATGTTTTGAATCCAATCAAATTGGGCACAATCCTAAGTCCCGTGGGTAAAAAGTTGCCTTGTCTTGTTCGGCTTATATCTCAGTTTGATCGGTATTGAATTTCGCGTTCACTCTGTTGTCTTGTGGATAGTATGTAAAGTTAGCGAGTCATGTCGATTTATTCAAAGAAAATAAATGTAAATGATGTGTAAAAGCTCAAGTTATCTATTATTTTTGCGTCGGCCTATTCGTAAAAGATAAAGTTCGGGACATGTTAATAGCTAAATCTTCTCTTTTAGCCTAAAATTTCATTAAATAATTATTGTTTTGTAAGACGAATTTAAGTGAATGTTTACTTAAAGAATTATTAAGAAAAGATAGTTTAAACTTTCGTTTTTATTATTAACTACTAGTACTACTAATTTTTCTAAATTCTCAAGGGAATTCCCAAAAATTACACCACTGTTTTTCATTTAAGAGCACACGTCCGACATTTCATGACTCGAGATTAAGCGCACAAAATTTTGGGAATTTACACAGATTTCGTTTGACTATCATCGGGATGAAAGTAGCCCATGCGGCACCGAGTGCTAGTTTATCATCACATAGGTACTCTTTTGTCATCATAAAAAACCCTCCAATAACCTGACGCCAAATAAATCGTTTTATTTTTGTTCTACATAATGTGTGGTCAACCAAGTAAATTTTTTTATGACGGAACTACATTAAGGTTGAAATCAAATTTATTTGGAAGTGAAAATAGCCTTTAATGTTTTAAGCTGTACAACTGTTTTCTTCATTTCTATTGTGATCCCGCAGAGAAACTTCGAGCATAGCCCTCTCCTATGCCTTTTGAGTGACTTTGAGCTTCCTTATGAGACCCATTGTTCGATAATTGCATTGAATTAATAACAAAAAAGTCAAAATCTTTGTTCCACTTTTATCCTTCCTTTGACCAAAGGGAAAATAGAATAGCACTCCAAACTGACATTAACCGTTTGAATCTCAGGGTTGGTCAATATTTATGCCTGCGATCTGGGACCGTCACATGTTACTAACGTGCTTAAACTTGATTGATGCACGTCGCCATCCCTAACGGATGTCCGCATTGCGTAACATCGTAAAAATAGTTTATTATTGGTATATTTAATACTAGTAACATTATACATGCATAAATTTCAGTGTGTATCTGTGTATTCTACTATTTTTCGTTAGAACGTCTGGACAGATTTGAATGCGATTGGGTGGGTATGCATTTAGCTGAATTTTCACAAACGAAGAGTATAACAGTTAGTGAAATTACTGCCACAGGATATAGATATTGCATCTTAACTACCTGGAATTATTTTTTGTAGCGATTGTCCATCGATGGTGGTGCTTGCTTTCTATCAGGTGATCCAATTGAGCGTTTGATACCCTGTTTCAAAAATAAAATAAAAATATGTAGGTACGTCGATGTGCGTCCCTTCATCGCTAGGAAAAGGCCACCTTGCAAAAAAAGATGGCTTGAATTGGAAGGAAACTTCACAAACAGCTCATGCTCCCCTATTCCATCTCCTTTTTGAAGGCCGGCAACAGATCAGGCTCTCTTTGAGTTGTTGATATTTATAGGCGGTGGTGATCATTTTCCATCAGATGACCCGCTTGCTCATTTGCCTCCCTCTCATATAAAAAAATGGTAAATGTGATTTTACACAATTATATATATATTTTTTTTTTTATTTACAATTACAATCTACCCTCGACTCAGGTCAAGGCCTGTACTTATCTATACGACTTCCATTCCAGTTCCATCACTTATGCCTCTCGCACTTTTACTCTCCATACTGTGTCTTTCTTACATTCATCTCCTTTTACGTCTTTTGCGGGTGGGACTCCCGCCTACCTATACTCTACTATACTACTTTTCGTTTTTGTCGTTTATTCAAGGAACAAAACTCAGGGGATCTTTTACTAATGCAAACAGTTAGTTTTTGTTACATTGTTTTTAAACTGAGTAATTTACAAAGCTCTTATTTCTATTTCTTAATACTATTCTCTTATACACAATACATTTCAGTTTCTGACAAAAATTTCTTACAACACAATTATATTAAGAAGGCTCAAGCTATACATAATATTAAAAAGCATCTGGATCATGCTTTTTTTGGGTTCCGTACCCAAAGGGTAAAAACGGAAACCCTATTACTGAGGCTCCGCTGTCCGTCCGTCCGTCCGTCCGTCCGTCTGTCAGCAGGCTGTATCTCGGGAACCGTGATAGCTAGAGAGTTGAAAGTTTCACAGATGATGTATTTTGGTTGCCGCTATAACAATATATACTAAAAAATGGAATAAAATAAATATTTAAGGGGGCTCCCATACAACAAACATGACTTTTTTGCTCGTTTTTGCTCGATATTGATAACGGCAACAGGTAGACACTTGAAATATTCACAGAATATTAAATTATATATTGACTTTAAAAATAAATCATTAAATTAAAATAAAATAAATATTTAAGGGGGGCTCCCATACGACAAACGTGATTTTTATAGATAATTGGGCTATTCTACTTTTCGTTGACCAGTAATTTTTTGTACTGTGCTCTTCAAATATTTTTTTTACAAAAACGGTAATGTGCTCGGTTTAAATCATTTAAAATTTAAATAGGCACATAATTAAGCTTACATTTAAAATTATCACTACGTATAAAAAGTAATCATTATTATCTGTAAAGCAGGTAACGCAGTGGACATGCATGTCCCCGCCATTTGTATGGAAATTGTTGTATTTTCCGCTGAGTTACCAATTTTTTCCACAAAATTTCTTTGAATTTAAATTTTTATTGCTTTAAAACATTAAATTTAGGTGTTTCAGTTTGTACATAAGTTATTTACACTTGAAAAAAATCACCAGGTATGCCTTATATTTCACAAAAGATTAATGGTTTCTTAAAAGTAGAATGGCCCAATTGTACGGAACCCTTCGTGCGCGAGTCCGACTCGCACTTGGCCGGTTTTTAATATTACATATGTACAGCTTGAGCATTCTTTCTTTAAATCCACCGTCGGCGTCAAAGATCGAGACGTGACGGATTGTATCTCGGTATGAATCGACAAGGGTCAATTCAAACCGCATATACATATAAAAAAAAAACTGTGATAGGCAAAGGAGTCCACCTCAGTTTTTTGAGAATATAAATCGAAGCTCAATCGTATATTCAGCATCAAATACAAAATGCACTTTTTAGAAATATGATTCCAATATGAAGATTGTCTATGACAATCGTAAAAATAGAAATATTGTATGCTTCAACTTTATTCGTGTTGCTTTGTTGGATTTTTCGCTCACCCGATTCGATCCCGCAAAGTCTGTATCAACTTAATAGGAGCCTATTTATACGACCGATTAAACTCCCAACAAATTTTTATGATCAGGCTTTATTGCCACAGCAATTTTTCTTGACTCGAATATAATACAGGCGGGTATTAAACCCTCTCCACTTATCATAATCTTATTCTTTGGGGTAGGGTTTACTTACTTAGCTAAACGCTTTTGCTATTGTCAATTGTCACGTCTTTGAGTTAAGATATTTTCTGGGTTCAAGACGTATTTGGTATCTAAATTTGAACAAATATTTATGACTAGCATTTGCCCATGACTTCGTTCACGCTGCATTAAAAATTATTGTAAAGCTTCTTCATATATTTCATGGAATGAAGCAAAAAACCGGCAGTCAGTCAGTGAGTCAGTTGATCAATCAATCTGTCAGTACTTTTCTTTGTACAGGTTTAGGTGAAGGTCTTTTTAAGGACGCAAGAAATAAAAAGCATTTTTATCACAAATTTTGGTAAATTGCAGTACTCACTAGCGGAAAACAATCATTTTTGAAGTACCTATAGTCGAACAAGTAAGTCTTAGGGCGATAAAGGAATTTCTTGGTCGACTATATACAATTGCTGCAATATCACGGTTTTGAACAAGTCACTGGAGCTGTGATTTGGTTCAAACTGAGCTACAAAATTCACTTTATACCCAGTACGACGTCTCGCGGTTCTAGATAGTGTCACCCATCTGGGTCATACACATTTTTATGTTCTCGTGTATGCTGTGGATATAATATTATAATAATATTTTTGACGTGACAACGTCTAATAAATCGATGAACGCCGGCTGCACGCACGAAAAAGGATGACTCAGTGTAACGTACGTAACGCATTGTCCCGTTTCGCGTCCCGTTACGCTCGAGCCGATGAACGATCGGAGCGAGAGCGTGGCACGAGCGAGCGAAAGGCACAATCGGCAAAAGTATGCAATCATTTCATCAATGTTTTGTTATGACGTCGTCACGTCAAAGCGTCAAACTATCGTCCGTAAACCGACTTTACAGACAACCGGTTTTAGTTAAGTCTACAGCGGCATAAGGGACGCCTGGCCAACTTGCAGCACATTTAAATCTTAAGTTTGCCGACTCGGATTTTGAACCATTTTGTAACAGCATCAATATGTACCTATGTCTATGTTTGTACTTTTAATTTTAGCCTGTGCACGTGTTATTGTTGTTATAAATAAATGTTTTTCTTTCTTTCTAATTTTACGTCCACACGAAAGAAAACTTTTGTTTCTTATGCTGTGTATGACCTTTGTTTTATGTAATTATCATTTTTCTCTTAGCAAGAGCATGCCCTCGACATAAGTAGTGGGAAGAAGGAGAGCTTTGGCTAGCACTGGAACATCAGTGGATACGCGAGACAAATAAATTGGCTAAGAACTAACCGTGTTCTTGTTCCAATTTAAGTATTATGTTAAAAAATCATCACTGTTTAAAAAAAAACACTTAGGAAAATTTAAAAGGAGCCCCAAAGCGAAAGAGTAAAGTTAATTTATTAAGATAACATCTGCCTGGAGAGAGATCTTTCTATTGCAGCCTACTCCCAAATTGGTGACCCATGACATTGTTGGGGCCTGACATGTTACGCAATAGAGAAAAGCGTCTTTAATGGAGCCTATGTTATGAGTAGGCGTATACTTACTCCCTTTTAGTTTTTAATTACCTCACGAAACTTGTTGTGGATGATAATCAATTTATTACTTTTTGCGAGTGTGTAGATACGTGTGTGTGTGTGTTTTTTTTGTAATTTTCCGTATCTTTTTGTTTTTAAAATAAATTGGATAACTACCTATATTTCGCCCCCTTACTGCTAAAACCGACTAACCTCCCTTTTTGGCAAAAATGAGTTATACGTACCGTTAGAATACGCTTTCCAAGCTCTATCTGGTGGTAAAAACCGTTTTTTGATACGCCGCTCCGATCTTGATTTAGCCTCCAGCTTAAGGTAGGTTATTGGTGATTTTCAGAAATAAATAACAAGCAAAAGCTACCAAGTGTATGTTAATGAATAAAATAGCAATTTTATTACTGCATAAAGCGACTAAACCATACATAGTCGTTTTTTGCTGTAAACTATAAAACAAATATGGCATTTCGGACGTCTGAAAAAACCATCAAACCTAACCTTAGTATTTTTTTCCTGTACTAAATTATTGCATCGATTAAAATATTCAACTGCAAAAACAAACTAAACGTTGTATAGTTGGTTTTGAATGTAACGTTTCTCCTATCGGCGGCAGAATTATAGTACAGGAAGTACAGGCAAAACCGCTTAAGAGCGCGTAAGCGGCCCCTCCCCTCCCCGCACTTAGTCGCATTTCAACCTTGATCGAGCATGCACACGCGCGCGCGCATCCCGTTTTGATTTATTTTCTAATGAGTTCGTATATTATGTGTACATAATGAGTTCAAGATCTTGAAAACTTTTAAATCTAGACTTGGAGGCGATGATACGAATAAAAGTAAGTACAAATTAACTGTTTACTGTTTCTAACCTACCTAAACTTTGAAGAGTGTAGATTATAGTTTTAAGCTACTTAATTATATTTATCTAAATGCAATAAATAGTGAAAATAATTAAAAGTGAGCGTTGAAGTCTCGGGATTCTTTTTTTCTTGCGTTAAATGAGAGCAAATCGCACGGCCTTGACCGCACCTTAGCGCACCTCAGCGTACCTTAGTAACAAAATTGTTTTTGTTTCAGATTTTGAAAATAAGCACGAATCGTCAGATGGTGGTGAGGTACTTAGAAAAAGTAACAAAAAATCAAGCAGGCTATTGAATTACACCGTATTAAGTATTAAATCCACCTACACTTGTGTTTCATCATAAGAATAAATAAATAAATAATCTGTTATTATTTATTCTTATGGTTTCATATCGACTTGTATCTCATCATTTGTAACTTTTCTTTGTTTGTTTATTTTCTGTACAATAAAGTATTTACTTACTTAAGTACCTATTTGTTTTATTTGTCGCAGCTTGAGGTTAATTTTTTTGTGGTCGCTTTAAGTAGGTAAATAAAAGGATGTAAGAGAACTATTTTATTTATGATTACTGAATGTCTTGCTTTGATAGACATTATTGACAACGTTTAATATTGAATACTTATTTAAGACCATCTGCGAAAAGGGTATTAGGTATACCTGAAGAGTACCATGGCTGGTTTCAGTCACGTGTCTGCAAAAATATCGTAGACCGCGTGCCAGATGTGGCCGAAGGCGAGTCAAGTGACGAATAATGACTATGTGGGTTAACGATATACCTATAATATGATTATTTTTGGTGTTTAATAATATTTTATTGTAATGACGTGTATTTCTATCTATAATGTTGAATATTATTAAAGTTATATTTTGAATTATACCAAATGCAAGGTTTTGATACAGATGAGCTGTTTATTTTCTTTCAACCGTACCAGCCCTCGGATAATGAACAAAAACTTCCTTGTTGTGATTATTCGATGACACGTTATTTTTTTTTTAGGTTTTATATTCCTCCCTGTGGTTACAAGGGACTTTTTGGGTTAATTTCCATAATATTAATTGTTAAATATTTATTAAATGGTCATTTTTATCTTGTTTGATGTTCAATGTCGCTCTATAGTCAAATAATCGACAGATTTGTAAATATAACTCCATGATAATTTATATACAAATAGAATAGAGTCAAAATAACTGCAATCGTTACAAAAGATTTCGCTTCGCCCCATTGGATCTGTGCAGTTTGTAAAATTAGCTAAGTGACAAAACATACTAATTACATTTTAATACTTTAATGGCGCTTAATTTCGAAACGTTACACATCTCCTACAAGCAAAACCGACTATCTGCGCCACTTTTGTTACTCAAAGCGTGATTTTACCTACTTATATTGGGTATAGGCTAAATTTCTTCATACTGTTTTACTTACAGATAACCCATCTAAATAAAAACACAAAAACACTTCAATTAACGTTAGGTTTTATTAGAGAACGTACCACTCAAACCTTTAAATGCGTTTTTCTCGAAACTATCATTGATGCAGTTAGTCGGTTTTAGCAGTAAGGGGACGATTTATTAAGAATAAATGAAGTTCATGTTTTATGTACAATAAAGAGTTTTACATACATACATACATACGTATCTATATTGAGATGCGAGTTTTTTCCAAGGTAGTTATGATATGTGAATCAACTCATCTCATCTACGATATACCTTACACTGGGTTTTTTTTAATTTTACGAGGACAACCCCAACCGGTACAACTTGGGGATCTTCAAACAACGAGCCTGTTTTATTATTTACAGAGTAGTTCAATCGAACTAATCCCATAATTTGTTGAAGCATTCTTTCCTGTTTAACTTCAAAGCACCGTGTTTAAATTCTAATAATAATAATAATTAATAATAATAATAATAATAAGGACACGTTCACAAGCGGCACAACGCGCACGCCCACCATCTCCGCCCGCGCCATCCAGCTCCTCGCCATCGTCGTCGGGCGACGAATTCGCCACAGCGCCCGACACCAGCGAGTCGAGCGACGAGCGCGGGCCGCCGTCCCCGGCGCCACGACCACCTGCGCGACGAGGACGACCACCGCTGCCGGCACGCTTGGGGCCTACGGGGCACTCCGCCCCGCCTACGGCTCCCGCTGTCGGTGGTGTAGTGCGCCGCATGCGATGGACTCAACAAATGAATGAGAACTGCATGCGAGCGTACTTTGGGGCTACTCACAGGGCCAGATGTAGATCTGCTTGCGTCGGTGAACTGGCTACGTTTCGGGGATCTCTTCGGGGAAACCGAAGGTTTTGTCTGTGCAATTGCGGATGAAGTTATCATGACGAACAACTACCGGAGGTATATCCTGAAGGACGGTACGGTCGACATTTGTCGGGCATGCCGCCGTCCCGGGGAGTCACTCAGGCATATAATTTCCGGTTGTGGTCATCTTGCTAACGGTGAGTACTTGCACAGACATAACCTTGTAGCCAGAATTATTCACCAGCAACTTGCTCTGCTATACGGTCTTGTGGACTTTGAAGTGCCTTACTATAAGTATATACCTGCGCCAGTTCTCGAAAATGGTCGTGCCACGCTCTATTGGGATCGGTCTGTTATCACGGACAGGACTATTTTAGCCAATAGGCCTGATATCGTGCTGACAGATCGATTGAAACGCCAGACAATGCTCATCGACATCACCATCCCCCATGACGAGAACCTCGTGAAAGCTGAGAAGGACAAAGCCAGCAAGTACCTTGACCTAGCTCACGAGATAACCGCCATGTGGGATGTTGATTCGACGATCATTGTCCCGATAGTCGTTTCTGCGAACGGTCTGATAGCGAAGAGTCTCGACCAACACCTCAAGAGACTCTCGCTAGATGGCTGGATCAAGGGTCAGATACAGAAGGCGGTACTCCTGGACACTGCGCGGATAGTCAGGAGGTTCCTCTCTCTGTCGCCCTAACCACCGATAGCTTAGGCCCCGCCTCGCTGCCGGTGGCACCCTAGGTTAGGTTTTTATAATGATTTTACGTTTTGTATGTATAGTTTTATATTTTACTTTTTGTATAATTATTGTAAAAATCTAACCTAAGAGAAAAATATAAATAAAGAGATAATAATAATAATAATAATCGTTTATTGATAAAACTGTATTACATTACACGATGAGGTTGAGGCCTTCTAGTAGGTAAATAAATTACCTGTAGCAGAAGACCTCGCACTTCCAAAAAATAGAACATTTCTACTCAAATACTTATTCTATATCTTAAAAAACTAAAGCATGTTTGTGTGTGTGTGAGTGAGTGAGTGACTGAGTGAGTGAGTAAGTGAGTGAGTGAGTGAGTGAGTGTGTGTGTGTGTGTGTGTGTGTATGATTGTGTGTGTGAGTGTGTGTGAAAGAGAGAGTGTGTGTGTGCGCGTGTGTCACCAAACCAACATACAAGATAGCAAAAGATAGTATAGGTAGCTATATTAATACAAAAGGATCTTTTCACATTCACTATAGGTGAGATCCATGATAAAACTAATAAGCGCTTTTTTACAATCAAACTGGTTCAAGGAGAAAATTGGTATTTTTCTATTGATTACATTATACATATGCGGTGATTGTATACAGTACTGTCTCCTTGCAAACACAGATTTGAAAGAGGGGACAGGAGCAACAGTGATTTCTCTTCTACGCTTGGTAGCCTGAGGTTTAAAAGTTAGGTTAACATGCAGTTTAAGGATTGCTAACGTAATATAGAGTTTGCGCATACTTAGAAGCTTACAGCAATTGTATAACTCAGTTGTTGGGTACCTGTAAGGTTTAAAAAAACATAGTCTTAAGTAGGCACCTCTGCCCTCTTTCAACCTCGAGAAACTTAATTTTAGAAGCTCCCCCCCAAACCGGAATGCAGTAGGTCATAATTGATTGTGCAAGTGAAGTGTATATACGAACCAACAACGAGGAGTTACAAATGTGCCTAAGAATTTTGAAAATCCAAATTAGTTTCCGGATTCTATTATTGATGTACTCTATGTGAGGATGCCATGATAAACGTTGGTCAATAATGATGCCAAGGTACTTAGTTGTAGAAACTTTTTCCAAACAAGGGCACATACAGTGGGAGTCAAATGAAGGATTACAGGTGTGAATTTTTAACTGGAGTCCAACAGATGGTTGTGTACTGTTGGTTTTAGTGAAACAGATGTAGTTGGTTTTAGTGATATTTAGGGTAAGTAAGTTACTTGTAAGCCAAGAATTTATAATTTGTAAACCACTCTCAGCCGCGCCATGAACCGATTTCCAGCAACTCCCAGTGAACACTATTACGGTATCATCCGCATACGATATGATATGACCATCTTTAATGTTCATGTTAGTAAGCTCGTTAAGATAAATCAGAAAAAGTGTGGGACCGAGTACACTGCCTTGTGGGACACCGTAGGAGACCACTGAGTCATTACTAATGAAGTTACCTATTCTGACACTTTGGTTACGTTCTGATAGGTAATCCGACAATAAATCAAGCGCTTTGCCCCTTATACCCACCTGCTCCAGCCTATTTACAAGGATAGGGAGAGAGACCGTATCAAAGGCTTTTTTTAGGTCTAGGAAGATTGCCAATGATTTATTTCCCTTATCTACTTCATTACAAATAAGAGATGTTAGTTTTACGATAGCATCCTCCGTAGATTTTCCCTTCCTAAAGCCAAATTGAGATTCTGAAAGTAAATTAAATTTATTAAGATATGAGACTAGTCTATTGTTAATTAATTTTTCCAATATTTTTGAAATAGCTGTAAGTACTGAAATAGGTCTGTAATTATTAGGGTTAGATTTTTCCCCATTCTTGTAAACCGGCGTCACAAGTGCTTTCTTGAGTGGAACTGGGAAAAGTCCCTGATTAAAACAGAGATTAGCCAAATGACTAATGATGGGAGAAACAATTTCAGAACAGTCCTTTAGAAATTTAACAGGAATACCATCACACCCTGGTGCACTATCGGATCTGAGCGAAAATAGGATGCTTGTTATTTCAGTTGGGTCTGTTTCTAAAAGGACGAAAGAGGACGAAGGGGTAGTTGTTCGCTGATTACTAAGGTTATAATTGATAAGAGCATTCCTAGAAATTATGTCATTAGCTAGGTTCTTTCCAATATTGGTAAAAAAGTCGTTCGTGAAATTTACAGATTCTTCAGGGGTTGGTTTATGTTTTAACAATTCTGTGTTATTTGATTTACAAGGTTTATAATTAGTTATGGATTTAATTGACGACCAAAGTGCCTTAGAGTTCTTAGCATTTTTTTCTAATAATTGTCTATCATGTTTGCGTTTGAGTGACTTAAGTATTTTACTAGTGAAATTTCGATATCTAATGAATGTGACCCTGAGTATCTCATTTTCCGGTTCTGATCGGAGCCGGAGCTGCATCCTGTTTCTGTTATTTATGCATCGCAAAATACCCGGTGTAATCCAAGGTTTGATAGTACGTTGATTTCTAGGTATAAGTTTTACCTCTGTACTCTCACTGATCGCCTCGCTCAGTTTAAGTGTAAGAATTTCTATAACTTTAGTTGGATCATTACAAAGAAGTAAAGCGTCCAAGTTTTTTCCTAGAAGTTTTTCTTTAGCAACATCATAGTTAATTTTCATATTTTTAGACAAACTTGAAACCCGTTTTAAGTTACTGTCAAGAGCAAGAAATGTGGTACAGTGATCAGTTATGGACGTATTAAGAACTGCTGCGTATGCAGTGATGTTACTTTTACAGATTTTTAACATAAAGTGATCTAGACAACTATTCAGTCTCGTGGGACTAAGCAGGCCAGGGAGGATACCGTGGGTACTTAACATGTTAAGGTAAGTTTGACGGTTTAAATTCTCGTAAAATTGCTCTTCTTGGCGTGGAATTAAGTTGATATTAATATCTCCAGTTATAACTATAGAAGGTGAGGTTTTTATGGATTCTAAATGTTTATTTAAGGAGTGTACAAATTGTTGAGCATTGGCACAAGCAGGTGACCTGTAAATTCCCAGAATAATTAAGTTAACTAGTTTGATCTGAACACACGTAGCATTTTCTAAGTTTATTTCCTCAAAAGAAAAATCATTAAGGTTATTCTTAACATAAACAACAACTCCATCATTTTGATTAGATACATTTTGAGATACAAAAGAGACGTATCGACATAATTGAGGAATAGGTTTGAATTCATGTAGACGGCATTCAGTAAGAACTATAATGTCCGGCTCAAGCTCGAGTTGTGTTAAAGTAATTTGGAAATCAATGAAGTTACAATATATACTGCGAATGTTTTGCGATACTATTGAGAGATAGTTTGAGTGTAAAGGTAAGTGTTGTCTAAGGTCCTGAGGGTCACAAACAAAAGACTGGGCTATTTCAGTATCATCAATATCTTCAATAATCATAAGTTGACTAGACATTACGGCAAGTATTTAATATTTAGTAGGAGGTAACAAAAATAATTTATAATAAAATCGTATACAGGTTTCAAGCAAATTAGAATTTTATATTTAAATAACAGGGAGAAATAGAGTACGTAAAGAATTTTACATACGACAAAGAGTGGATCAAACTTAATAAGAAGAAGAGAGAATGGCGCGGAGAATGTTATGTGTGAATTGTTTAATTGACCGAGTTTTGTATGTGTATGAAATGTGTAGTTAAGAATGTGTACAATTGAATGATGTGTGTGTGTGAATGTATGCGTCATGAATGTGTGTAAATTTACATAAATATTTGGATATGTGTAAGATGTTAAACTGTATGTGCGAACTTGTAAAGATAGCAATAAGTAACACCAGCTGCAACCAGGCAAGCAGAGCAGCCGGTTGGTGAACGTAAGCATATTAAACAAATTAAACACAACTATATTCTGCATTAGAATATCTTGACGGGTACTAGGAGTGCATAACAACCCAAGAGCAATATAAATGCACTTGCAGTAGTAAATATTTAAGAACCCTAAATTAAACAAGCAACAGCCCAATTTTTCACTACCAGGGCAACATAGAATATAAATACTTAATGCTACAATAATTTGAAAGCAGAAAATAAAAACAACTAAACTAGAAAAGTGAAGTAGTGTACTAGGACCACATAAGTTCATAGACAGTAGATGCCGTCTATCAAAGTGCGAAATCATCAAAAAAACAGTCAAACGAGAACAGGCAAGTAATATACTAGTACTAGGACAACATAAGATCAAAGGCAGTAGGTACAAGCCAACACACTGCACAACAACAAAAACGGTTAACTGAGAACAATCAAGCAATGTACTAGGATCACATAAAATCATAGGCAGTGGGTATAGGCTAACACAGCGCGCAATAAAAGAGACATCCAGACAAGAGCAGTTAAGCAATGTACTAGTACCACATAATATTAAAAGTAGTAAGTATAAGCAAGCTACCTGCACAATTATAAATAACAACAAGAAAAAAATTAACATAAATAATTGAGAACAGTAATGCGTTATACTAGAAACACATAAAAACAAAGAAAACAGGTAGCTTAAAAACCGCGCAATGCTGTTTTTTGTAATTGTCACAAACAAATCAAGTTTAGAGACACAACTCTGCCAAAACAGTATAAGAATAATGTATTGAAATAGAGTACACACAGGAGAGTAAACCAGAAGTCAAACCTCATTAGCTAGCCGCTCAATCTGTTTCTCACTGGTAATTAAAAACACCTCAGAATTATCTTCTCTTCGTAGGTAGACATTACCATAACTCGTCCAGCAATGTTTGAAACGTCCAGCTTTTTTCAGTTCCCTAGCAAGGAAGTGCAATCTAGAGGCACGCGGGGTAAGGTGTTCCGAGACAAAAATAGAGGTATTAGGGTTAGTCACCATACCCAGGTGTTTAGCTTGAAGATTTTCACTGCTTCTCAAATTAAACGCCTTACACATTTTCAACAAATCATTCCGAATTAACGTAGAAATAGTTTCCACAATAATAGCCGAATTATTAGAGATTTCTTTTTTATTTTTATTTTTTATTCTGTAGATATCTTTTATGTCCACCGACCTGATAGGGCAGGATACCGTTTCCCCAAGGTTACTAACCATATTAATGAGAGTGGTCTTAGTTTCATTTTTCTGGATTGGAACGTTTTTTATAGTGATATTGGTTTTCCTGTTATCACGCTCTAGATCCAGTATTTTTCCTTCAAGCGCAGCAATGTACTTTCTATCCTCACGAGCCTCCGTTTCAAGTTTATTAATTTTGGTCTGGCTTTCATCGTACTTAGCAGACAGGAATGACACAGCCTCCCCAATACTCAAGTTAGATTGCTTGATTTCACTCAACATATCAGTATTTTTCTTTATTTCCGTAAGATGTGACTGGAGCATGGTAGACATCATTTTCTGTATCTCACTTTTGAACGCTTTAAAGTCATCTTCATCTTCTCTCTTACGCTTGCTTCTTAAAGTTACGTTCCTGGTAGGAGTAACCTGTGTTTGAACTGCATCAACAATGTTCGGCTCAGAGCAGGACTTTTCTATTGAGCTGTTCATGATATCCGGGTAATAGAACCGCAGGGAAATTAAAATAAACAAACACTATCCCTGTTGCACAACACTAATGAGCGGGCGAAGTAACTGAATCACTGTCCGCCAATCACGTCGGCGCAAGCGCAAGTCTTGCTCTTACGCACGGTCGCTGCAGTACCAGGGTGCAAGCAGTGAGCCGCAGTACGATCACACTACCTTTACGCTTATGCACTCCTATTTTTATAACTTCTTATTTAAGATAAAAATATGAATTATTTTCAAAAATTAAAAGCACTACGAGTCAGTAGACACAACTACACCAGAAAACGGTCCGAGGGGAAGAGGGAAATTCTAAACAACACTTCTTTTGTTAGTTCGTGACCAAGATAAGTATTTGCGAATTTAATTATTTTAAATGGTGTTGTGAAGTAATAAGGAAAAAAAATTATGGTAAATACCTTCAGTCAAAAAGATAGGTCAATGAATTGTGGCACCTTAGCAAGCTTAGTTAAATGAACGAGCAAGCTATAAAAGGAAGTGGCAGGAGATTAAAAGGGCCTATATTATGTCCGGGGACAAACAAATTAGAGGTTGCTAATGATCCCGGTGAAAAATAACGAAGACAAAAATAAAAAAGGTAGTAGATGTTAACGTGAACTTTATTTAGCGAAATGTTTATATTTATAACAAAGCCCATATTATCTTAACATATGTTGGAAGGTTTCTATTTAGGTACGTTGTGTTCGAATGTTACAAGTCAATTACCATTTTCAGTTTAAAGTTTACTTCGGATTTCATTTTATGTATGCGGAGTAAATGGTAATTAAAGACTAGTTTAAAAAGTACCATAAGCTTAAAGTAAATAATAAAAAAACTTACCTAATTTTAAACTTATCGAATAGGTATATAAAAATCTCGTGTCCCAGTGTTTGTAATCGAATTCCTCCGAGACGGCTCGACCGATTTTTATGAAACTTTTATCTCTGAATTCGGTAGGCCTGAGAATAGGTCGTAGGCTACTATTCTTTGCGGACGGAGTCGCGGGCAACAGCTAGTTTTTTTTTTATAAAATTCAAATTCAGCTGTCATATCTATTAATTTTTTTACGTGAGCAAAGCCGTGGGCTGTATTTTCCTCGCGGGCCCAATATGAATTGGCAACTTAACACACCATTCAACAAAAAAGTAATTTCTCGCAACAAATTTTGAAGTGTCACGTTCGATTTAGTCACTTGACACAAAGGTTGGGCGAAATCAACTGCACATTACCACAAAATAAAAAGGTACAGAAATAAATCTACATACAAAGTGCGCTCGAGCAACGCACACATAGACACTGTTCACAGACACGATATCTCGGATCAGTTCGGATCAGTCCGAGCGCGATTGCCATCCGCATGAGGCGCGCGCTGTGGTCGCGCGTACTTATTTATTTTGTGTCGCGAGTCTGTGGAATTTTTCGAGTGCAATAATGGAGCAACAAAAAAAAGGTTATTATAGGTAACTGTTCAGTAGAAGGTTGTTTAAATTCAACCCTAAACGGAGAATGGTCGTTTTTTAAGCTACCAGTGGTTTCAGAGAGGTAAGTTTAGTAGGTAACTGCTTGTATTTCGATGGTTCATTTTAACGTTACATAGAATAGTTAGCTAGATAGGTAAGCACCTCGCCCCGACTCCCAAAGTTATAATAGTTTCCTATTTTGAATCAGTATAAATAAACGTTACCTTACAAAAAATGTGGTTAGGTACTTATACCTAACTACATTTTTGTAAGGTAAATTCATGCCACTAATATTACGTAAGTTGAAAACATGTTTTTTTGTTTGTATAGATATTGTGTTGTTTTTAGTGTCATTAGATAGGTTTAGGTCTAAAACCGATAGGACAATGGAAATTGTATAACTAGGATAATCCGTTTAGAAGTTATTAGGGATTTTCAATAGTGAAAATTGACAAACGCTAAATTTTGTAGGTAGGTATTTTAATTATTATTATTTTATATTTCCATTCTTCCCGTTTGAATATCAACAATAAATCAAACAACTAGAAACGAATGCCACTTTCACGATAAGTTTTATGTGCATATGCCATAATTGACAACCCTAGAGCGACCGCCGAGCGTAGGTATGAAAAGTGAAGTACATACACTTGATTGACTTCTGAACCTTTTTATTTTGTGACATTACGTTGACTGCAGCATCTGTTGACAAATCTACAACTCGACTCTTTCAAAGCTGCATTTAATCCCACTTTACTATTTGCTCTCCTTCCCAGTAGCTTACCGCTTATCTCTTAGGGACAAAGCTAATACTCAAGCCAAATTAGATTCTACGCGGCATTGCTATAGATGTTAGTTCTGATTGATAGTTAAACACTTGAGCATTAAATTATTAGCCGCTAGAGCCTAAATAGGGATCACGTCGTTAAGTTTAATCTATATTCTAAACTGTTTTGCCGGCGTCGCTGCGTTTGTTCGCGGATAATACCGGATTAAGAGTAAATGGCGGTAATTTGGAAGACAGGCCTTGCTTTAGGCGCAATTGGCTAGTAAAGTCAAATTTCACAGCTTGCGAATTTGAATATTTACCCAAATCGCTCTGTAAAGATCGGAAATCGTTCTGTAAAGATTTCAGCCGTACATGGGTAAATATTCAAATTCTAATTTTTATGTATTAAGCTTCTGTGAGCTTCATTCTACTTAATGGAACAATTTATATTTCCTTTAGATATAACATGATTGACTAACAAACATTAATTTATCTAAATATCCAAACATCCAAATATAATCTTCACAAACTTTCTCACCTATGAGAGTTTGTTTGGTTGGTTACGCGCTAATCCCAGGAACTACACTGGTTCGAATTGAAAATTAAAATAATTTTTGTGTTAAATAGTCCATTTATCGCGAAAGGCTATAGGTTATAATATAACATCATGCTATTTATGACCAATAGGAGCGGAGCATCAATGCTCAAAGTGGACAAAGTCGCTGGCACCAGCTAGTTTATAATATTAGTAAGTTAGAATAGGATAGGATATAAAAAAGTTTATTGCAAAAATGTTTATATGTCACACGCATTATTCTTGCCGCATTTACCTAGGTATTCATTAAATAAAACTACCCGATGTACTCGTAACTATGGCTGTGATAGGTATACATAGTGAGCAACTTGTAAATTCACAAATGCCTGGTGTCATTTTTAAATTTTACTTTAGCCAGATAGACAGGAAAACATAACTTTTTACATGCCCAACTGCGACTGTATTTACTGAACCTTCGTTTTTCTTTGAAGTTTTAATTGTTCTTTGCTAATTGGGATAATTTGATGATAAAATATAATTCTTCTACTACCGTACTGCATTGCCGTTACCAAGTAAACACATAACTAGGCGTTGTTCGACTATGCTACGTTTTCTCTGTTCATTGCTTGTGCCGCCAGGTAACCAATGCGCAGCAAGCGTCTTATTCGCGCAATGAACTATGAAAACGCTTCGGCGCCGTGCGTAGTCCTGGTCAAGCTGCTGTACGAGTATGCTCAGGTTTAAAACCACGAACAACGTCAGCACATGCTACTAAAACATTCTAAGCACTTAACTCGTTTATCATTGAGGCGATCACCCAAGCGAGCATTTTAACGCCTTTTATATTAAAAACTAAGGCATTGGAGAGGATTTTCAGTGCTAAAGCCAATTTTTCCTCAAGCACCTACTTAGATTTCGCTGGCGCTGAGAACCTAAGATCTGATCTGGCATTGGTTTTGAGAAGGGAAGCCAATTTAGTGCCATTTTGGCATGAAGTAAATTTTAATAGAATGTTAGTAGAAAATTCGGAGCAGGTACTTAGTGATGCAAAAATGATTACATAAATATAAAATACTGCAATAAACAAGAAGTTTCGGATATTCTCGAACAGCGGTGCTACTATTAAGTTGTCTCTACTAAAATGACAAAGGGGTCACTGAAACAAAATGGCCTGGTTTTCCAGAGAGCTTTTTTTGACATCGCGTATCGTGATAATCAAATAGCAGTGCTGCTTCTAGGCAGCCAAGCCAGGCATAAGTATCGTGTAACCTCCAAGAGTGCTAAATGAGCCTTGTGATAAAATATAGGCTATGTTATTTGCTGATAGTACAGGTATCTAAGTTATAGGCGAGAGTTTTTGAAAATGGCTAAGTAATTTTGTGGTAAATTTATGTATTATCATGAGATCGAGTCCGGGCCTGTACCACATAGTTTTCCGGAATTTATATAACGAGGACTGTGCCCTACTACTGTAACAGTAGGCAGGTATGATGATCTATTATACAACAAACCAAAAATCAAATATCTTCTCTTCGTATAGATATTGTATTCGTTTAGATATTGTAGTGGTTGTCTTGTTCCTGATAATCTTTGATATTTTCGTCATCAATCAATCAATCAATCTCGTCATCATCATCATCCTAGCCTAATATACGTCCCACTGCAGGGTACAGGCCTCCTCTCAAATTGAGTGGGCTTGGGCCGTAGTTCCCATGCGGGCCCAGTGCGGATTGGGAACGTCACACACACCATTGAATTTCTTCCCAAGTGTATACAGATTTCCTCGCGATGTTTTCCTTCGCAGTAAAGCTCATGGTAAATTAAAGAAGACGTAGTGGCCTAGCGTTTTGACCTATGGCCTCTCAAGCAGAAGGTCGTGGGTTCAAATCCCGGCTCGCACCTGTGAGTTTTCCGGAATTAATGTGCGAAATTACATTTGAAGTTATATATAATACTAGCTATTTACCCGCAGCTTCGCTCGCGTGAACCATAAATATTTCAGAGAAGCATGCAAGGAAGCATTTAAGCATGCAAGTGAGAATCAAAGCAGGATTCTAGCGAGCATGCAAGCGACAGTCCTAACGGATTCTAGCCAGCGTGCAAGCAAGCATGCAAGCAAGCTTGTAAGCAAGAATGCAAGCAAGCATGCAAGCAAGCATGTAAGCAAGCATGCAAGCAAGCATGCAAGCAAGCATGCAAGCAAGCATGAAAGCAAGCATGCAAGCAAGCACGCAATCAAGCACGCAAGCAAGCACACAATCAAGCACGCAAGCAAGCACGCAAGCAAGCACGCAAGCAAGCACGCAAGCAAGCGAGCAAGCAAGCAGTCATGCAAGCAAGCATGCAAGCAAGCGTGCAAGCAGCATGCTTGCAAGCAAGCTTGCAAGAAAGCATGAAAGCAAGCATGCAAGCGAGAATCCAAGCAGGATTCTAGCGAGCATGCGAGCAAGCATCCAAGCAAGCATGCAAGCAAGCAAGCATGCAAGCAAGCAAGCAAGCAAGCAAGCATGCAAGCAGGCATGCTAGCGAGAATCCAAGCAGGAGACCCAAATTTTAAAAATTAAAAATTGACATTAATTTATATTGACATTTTTAATTTTGTATTATCTTTTGAATGGAATGTCCGATTTCAATAATTCAAAAAACAATCAACAGGTATTGAACCAGTCTTGCATACGAAATAACTTATTTGGATAAGAATTAATACAAAGGTGTGGATAACATGGTCTGATTTTGATAGGCATTTCTATCATCTTTTAAAATGTAAAAAAGTAGTAATAGTGACATAACTACAATAGTTGGACGTATAGTATCGCAAAGATTTTTGTAGATATTGATACGTTCTATAATATTGTAGAACATTTTTTTGTTCTATCATCAATACTTTCTGCAGCGCATGCGATGATAGACATTTTATGGCTAATTTTTTTACACCTTGGGTTGGTTTTAGTAAGATTTTCTGAGGATCTCTAATTTTTTCTAGTAATAAATATAGCCTATGTTACTCAGTGATAATATAGCTTTCTAATGGCAAAAAAATTTTTGAAATCGGTCCAGTAGTTTTTAAGTTTATTCATTACATACAAAAATACAAACATACAAAAATACAAATCTTTCCTCTTTATAATATTAGTGTAGATTAGTGTAGATGAGCTTTGATGTTTTATTCTGTTATTATTGCTGAGATGCTGCTTAAAATACATTAACTCGAAATCCAAATGACATGAAGGTATTTGTATATTTTATGTCAATATATCTTGGTGGCATAAGATTATATCACCTCCGTGGGCTATATTTACATTTCCAAGACGCAATCGGATCAGACAAGCGTGAAATATTATATTTCCTTCATACTCGAAACTGTGACTTCGAATATAGGTAGTACGTCGCATAAACAACCTGATTTACTCTTAAGAGGTTTATTTTCATGAACTCACCTTGGTTTCCCATAATTTAAGAAGTCATAATGTATCATTTTTCATAATCACCGTTAGTCATAAAGTGATTAAGAATTAGTGATTTGAACGTCTAAAGTATTTGCAGATATTTTATCTTTATCTTTGCGCGTGGTTTTGCTTTGCGCGGTTACAAGAGAATATTCCACTGTTACTAAAAACCTAAACCTAACTTTCGGTAGAACATTTGATTGCCGATGCCACCGCAGTATCTATCCATCAACTAGTAAATCTTTCTGTATGTGAATCTCTAGATGAAGTCAGGTGGATTCTGATACAAGGTATCTCTCGTGATGGAATGATTACTAGGGTCGTTTGGGATACCGATAATATTATCGGATATCTTCGACTTTTGACACGTTACGCATGTGACGTATCACGTTGCGTCACAGTTCCAGGGATTTCAACATTGATCCCAAATAAAACATTCGTTTGAAATTTCCCAGTGAAATCGTCACAAAATATCTAAACTAGCTGCCTGCCCCAGCTTCACACGGGCGTACCATTAATAAAAAAAACAACTTTCTTTCATACAAACCTTCTCACAAAAGTTTCTAACAATAAAAAATAATTAGACAAATAGGTGCAGACGTTCTGAAGCTATACGCGTACATATATTTTCTATCGTCATCATTTCAACCGAAAGACGTCCACTGCTGAACATAGTCATGCGCCCTTCGCATCCAACGCTTTCTCACAACCTTAACCAGGTAGTAGCTCCATCTTATTGGAGGCCTACCTACACTGTATCTTCTGGACAGTGGACGTCATTCGAGGGGCTCTATATCTAAATCCCTAATGATTATTTGTCCTAATGTAATGTTTGTCCTAATTATCGTTTGCCCTAACTCTTTTTGTTTAAAATCTATTAATTGTTCTGGATTTTAATAAAACCAACCTAACCTAACCTATAGAGTTCTAGAGGATAATCACAAAAAAGTTCCAGAAAAATTCACGGTTTCCGATAAAAAAAGTGTTAGGACAAACGATCATTAGGACAAACATTACATTAGGACAAACGATGTTAGGGATTTAGAATGAGACCCCATTCGAGGACCATCGGACCAACATTTTATTCAATAAAATTACTATTACTTCTTACCGTTGTCACAATCCCTGCTTCCTAAAATACGACATCATGCAACGTAGTGCCTATCATCTTTTATTAAAAGTAACAAGAAAACTCAAAGAGCAAATCAACAAAGGCACCGCAAAGGAGGTGCCGATTGGGTGCGAATGTCTTTCTCAAGTCATAAATCGTCGATTATAGGCCAAAGTAATTAAGTTCGGAATTTATAATGCCGCCGGAATCTAAATAAAACCGTTCGGCCGGAACGTGATTCAATGAAATATCGCAGGTATTGTTCGATCATTAACTCAGAGAAAACGGGGAGTAATTGCTTTTAAAAAACTATTTTAGTACTAGAATTTATTACGTTAAATAATAATTAAAAAATAATTAACTCGTCTAGGTAGTGTAGTTGAAGTCGTGGCAGCGTAGTGGCTTGACTTTATTGCCTCTTACTCGTAAGCAAGGAGTCGTGATTACGAGCCCGCGGGGTCGCTCTTCTGATTTTATCGGAATTTATGTGTGGAATTACATTTGAAATTTACCATGAGCCTTACGATGAAGTAAAACACGTGAGGAAAGGCGCACATACCTGAGAAGAAATTCAATGGTGTGTGTGAAGTTCCCAATTCGCATTTGGCCCGTGTGGGAACTACAGCTTAAGCTCTCTTGTTCTGAAAGTCTTGTGCCCAGCAGTGGAACGTTTATAGGCTGAGATGATGATGATGATGATGATTATGATGATGATACTATTATTGGCAATATTACGTCTCAATCATTCAATTATCTAAAACTAGTCCCTGATAATTGCTTCGTGTTACCTACAATAATTGCTCAAAGAATTCATTCTCTCAATAAATCTCTCCTATTTCACGGCTATCTAATTTTTAAACAGTCTGGTTTTTATGTTCAGCTGTTAATTTTGTCCTTTGAACATCGGAGTAGGGATACCATGTTTTTAGAAACTTCATGAACTTTCAATATCCTAGGTAGGTCTGGTGTGTAAGTAGTCTTCTAATCATGAAAGTCAAAATTTCACACATTTCAAGTTATCAGATTGATTTGAAATTTAGTACGCAAATGTAGGTGACAATGCGAGTAGGTACAGTTCGTAAAAAAACTTATGGTTCTTAAGATGGCACAACGTTAATGTTCAAGTTTTCACTTCTGCCGGCACTCCCGGAGGGCAACCCGTTGTTTTTTTTTGTAAATTTTAACATTATAGAGCATTTAATTTTACTGTAATGCTGTAAAATTGTTATTGATAAATATTTCTAATACATAAAGATATCGTGTCACGGTGTTTGTTATCGAAATCCTCAGAAACGGCTTGACTGATTTTTATCAAATTTCAAATCTACATTTGCTAGGTCTGAGAGTAGGTTGTAGGCTATATAAACCTCTATTCTTCGCAGGCAGAGTCGCGGGTAACAGCTAGTAAACAAATAATAAAAGTTTTACCGCTACACGTTTTTTCTTAATCCACAGCCAGACAAAACTCCATTTGTAGCAAACAACCTTTAGAAAGCTACAGTCCATTTTCATCGTGAAGTAACGGTCACCCTATTAAGAGCACTTTTCCATTGGACTACGTTTCGATTAGTTCTTTTCAACCGTGGCCGCCGCCGGCGCCAGTTCAGCGACAATGAAATGGGATACATTTGCTGGCTTTACAAGTGTTTTTGACATACGTGCGCCTTTGTAGAACCCTTTCACGCTAAATGTTACAATGTTGTTTTGAGATAAACTACGATGAATTTTCGCTGTGGTCTTGATAATCATAAGCATACTCGTACCATAAGTGTGTATTGGTGACAGAAAACTTCGTACAGGAACCAGGGCGGCTATTCCAAAATTTAATTATCGAAGTGCCATCTCGCTTACTTTTGTATTAAATACTATTAGCGTGAGCAGGACAGCAGCGGGAGTTAAAAAATTTGAACTTTGTTATATAAGGCTTGTAGATACCTGCGAAGCTATAACGGCGTGTGTGAAATTCTTTAACTGCATTGAAGGTCTTTCACCCCAATTCCTGTCATTCCGAAAGGTCTATACCCAGCACTGGGACGTTAGATCGTAAATAAAACATGATAAAATTAAAGAATACTACTTTGCGGCATGTATATATCAACCGGATATAGTCAGTAAAAGAAACGAATACTAAGCGAATCTTAAGCTCCATGGTTTGATTTCCAATTCAGGCAGGTCTAATAGTAAGTTTGTATTTGTGGAACCACCTAATTCAATAAATTATCAGTTTTGATGGTGACTGTGACCGTATCAATATAAGACATCTTTGTTTCTTTAATATTTGTGCACTTCTTAATGTTTTGGAGCCGTTATTGTGTGACCGATTGTAACAAAGATCCAAACTTTCATATTTTTAAGACAAGCCTTTACCCGTAGCCTCGCTCGTGTAAACCTCAGAACTGGAAGTCGACCTGAAATTCCGGAATTTTACTAAATTCCCAAAAATATCATCCTGATTTTCATTTTCGTTGTATGACGATTCTGTAGATTTAGGTCATGTCTGTAGATTTAGCAGTTAAGATTTCGGAATTTCACACGGATCTCTTGGGAACATCGGGATAAAAAGTAGTCTTTGTGTTATTCCAGACATCCAGCTATATTTTTACAAATTTTATGTAAATCCATCCAGATCTTTTAGAGTGATGGACTAACGAACACTCTATGATAACTGATTTGATCTCGTATATATACTTATGTCAAACAAAGCTCTCTCCATTTCTCGTTGAGAAGCTTTAAGCCTTTTTATAACATTCACTGTAAGAGATCACGTTTCAATAAAAATACAATAATAATAAAAAATCTTTTTATTTACATCAACTTCAAATTTGAGAACAATCGATATCACTAATCTTATTTAATTAATAACTACAATTTGATTTATTGTTTCACTTCGTACTGTACAATATTTTGAGATTAATGAGAATGATTGATAGAAATTCTTAAATATTATTTAGACATTTCACATTGTTTTAATTACAGCAGCAGTTGAAAACCGGTTTTTCTTAATCAAAACGTAATCAATTTTTTTCTTGTTAATTTTACTTTATTAAGTAATAGATATATTTATCCAACCAGTTGATTTTTCCTAGCCTTCCAAATTTTCTATTCATTTTCTTTTTTTTAACTTTTGAATCTTCTGTTGTTCTGTGGAACACGACAAAATTCGTTTTACCAAATTATTACGGATAATAGTAAAGTTAATAATTCAATTTAAAATTCTCAATCATGTACTGGTTATAAATACTGAGTGACATAATAAAAATAGGATAGGATGGTAAATCAAAAATCACCCTGTGACCAAAATTTGGAGAAACTTTATAAACCGTAAATAAAACATTTCCATTTTCATTTTGTTCCATGCATCTACTCATATTTTTACTATTATTTACAAATTACCCTGACAATAAGGATATAATTTGCATTGACACAGGCCTTCGGCAGTTTCGATGTCTCACATCCACCCACTTAGCTCTAGAATTTTAAACTTTACAAAACTGTATGTACACCTGGAACACTCTTACACTAACATGTGTTTGTTTGGCAATTAAAACTTTTATACCTCACTGCATTTAATATTACACAGTCACTTTGATTAGGGACACAGTTAAGAAGAAAAGGGCTGGTAGTCGTAAACTGATCGGCCACTGAGCACTGCCTTGCATTGCCGCCGGGGTTTCACCTGTGAAAAAAGGGTGATTTTAGCACCAAAAACTTTACGTATCTAGCCTTTGCCACCCTTTGCCTTTGCATTTGCTTACGGGAACCATTAGGATCCAGTTGAATTGAAATTCTGTGTTTTAAAAATTACATCAAGGTCTTCATTTACGTTATTTGAACCACTGCAAAATGTTATGTCTGTAGACAATTAGGCTGAAAAGTTGAGATTTTGGTACTTTACATGCATACTTAAATCTTGAGCCTATGGGAATATCTACATACCTAATTACATCCAAATCCGGATAGAATGCCGTTTTTGCATCAAAGAGGATTACAATATATACACGCGCGCACGTATAGTATGTACGCACGAAAACAGTAGTCTCGATGACATTAATTGATACGTCCCTCTTTACGTACATGACCATCCTAGAAATAATTTGGACATGGCAACGATTCAAACTGATACTGTACCTACGATTACTGCAATAACTCAAATGACTTGGAACACAAGATTGAATTGACTTTTTTAAATCCTTAAGTCTCTGAGATCCCAATCTAAGGATTTTTATAAAAGTAATATTAATGAAACCGTCTGAAAAGTAATTTGAGATTTCATTTCCATGCAATAATGCTGGAGTCATTTTAAAACTTGAAATTAAAAGATGAGATTTTTTAAAAAAGAGTTTCTTATAGGAGCGTTTATAAATGGTTCAATGTACGTATTTCGGGTTAGAGATGAATTTCATTTACATTTTTCAACAGTCTGGATCTTGACAAATAACATTAATATTAATTACATTCTTAATACTCCTGAGGCACAAAATTACAGAAATTTCAATTTTCATTTAAACGTTTTGATAGTACTAAAATTTTATTATAACCGTGCAGTTTTCTAAGAATAGTTCAACGGTTTTGCGGAGATAAAATTCTTTAGAGTTATTAAAAGACTACTCAAATTATTGGTTGATTATTGCCTAGGTCCGGAAGTAGGCTAAGTATTGATTTAAACAGACGAACTTAAGTCAGTTTAGTAATACAATGCCAGCAATTGCAATTTCGTCGAGGTGAATATATTGTTTTTCTCAAAAATCGACTTACAAAACAGTCTGACGACTTTTTTATAAGTATCATTTGAGAGATATTTTGTATCTAGCGTTACAGACACAGATAAAAACGTTGTCGTACCTACTAACTTTTTTTCCAATTACAATATCCTGTGCACTATCTAGAGGCATCCTGTGACATCTGCGCGGAAAACAGCAGCCCACTGATACTTATTATATTACATAATTTCCAAAGTGCTGACACTCACCAGTGAGCACGTGGACTCTCGCAGTAGCCGAGAGCGCATTGTCCGGCGTACACTGGTAGGAGCCCGCGTCTGAAGTTCTTGCTGATTGCACCAGCAGTCTACTGCTACTGTGTGTCCCTTTCTCCGTCACCAGCGATATGCCGCCGCGCGTCGAGTCGAAATTTATCGTCTGTTACATAAAAAGCTTTATTTGTAAACATATTAACGATCAATATGCTGTTCCCTTAACATAATACACGATGATTTTTCTTCAGTGGCGATCACGTTTAAGTCGCAGTTGCACGAAACAAAACATCTTTTTTTTAATGATCTTTTGGAAAATAACTTTCATTGTCACCCTACACATGGTTTAGTCTATGAGCTTATGCCTATAATAAGGTCTAATGACAAAAAAAGCTGTGAACGTTGTATATAAAGACATTCTGTAGTATATTTAGTATCAGCATTGCACCCGTGCGAAGCCGGCGGGTCGCTAGTTTAGAAAACGCAATCTAGATCCTGCAATAAATTTGTCTAATTTAAACATATGAAGACATTTTTCACTTCATGACGTCGAACTTGTTGAAAATCTAAACTAAAGATATTATTAAAATTATTAACATAAAAATAAAATAGTCACTATACCTACTTTCCTCCTCAAACATTTGTCACGACCACGGCACTGAAAAAAAGTGTAGCCCAAAATAATGCTATCTAATTTATCAAATCAAGCGTTACTTTGCGGACAATACTAAACTAAACTAAACTGTAGTTTGGTGGTGGTGATAGTTGGGTTTGTGTGATTTGTGTGTGTTCGTACAGTGTGTAGGTGGAGGAACTGCATGAACACACGTATTTTTGCATAAAGGTAGCTATTGTAAGGTCGCGGGTGAGCAAAGTAATTGTTCCAGTTCATTGATTATGTGATCTGTCTATTTTTTAGCTAGACCAATGTCCAATAGGTTTAAAAACGAAAAGCCAACAGGCATCCCGGCGGCTCAATTCGGCAAACCCCGTGTAAACGAAACGCATTCGACCATCATCACGCACGCTCGACAGGGACTTCATTATATATTCCATGCGAGCCAATGCTATCCACATCCCTTGTTTAGTGTTGTGGAAAAATAAACTGTTGATTAAAACTATCGATGAAAATTCGCTAGACTTTGGGTTATGCGTCGTTCAGCTACAAATGCGCAAAAATTGCGTTTGTTACACTATTGGTGTAGGTTATTATAAAAATGTCAAATATTGACATAAAAATGCGCAGGAGTTCTCTTTTGGTTGGTTTTCTCTGTAGACTTATAACTTCAGCCGGGATGCGTTTCAGTGACAAGTCAAAACTGAACGAGTCGTTTGACGGGAACCAAAGTAGTCCGAGCGTTCTCTCAGGCAAGTCATCGCTACCCGTTTTGATCCTTATTGCAGTCTCACTTAACGCTTCTTTTGGCGTGCATTCTAAAACTTCTTGTTTATTACAAATCCAGTTTTTTATTTCAAATCCACCTCTTTTGTGAATTTCTGAGACCTCTTTTATTAATTTTAAGGCCGTGTTTTCATCATCTACGCTCTGAATATAATCGTCCATATAATGAGATTTTAATATGGCGGCAGTAGCTTCAGGCATCTCTTTTTCAAATCTCATGGCGTTTTTATTTTTAATGTGTTGAGCGATGAAGGGCGAGCAGTTTGCCCCGAATATTAGTGCCGTCATAACACATGTCTTAATCTCGGACCTCTTGTCTTCGCGCCATAAAAAACGTAATGCGTGCTGGTCTTCAGCTCTGATTTTTATTCGTAAAAACATGTCTTTAATATCTCCCATAATGGCGACGGGCTTCTCTCGGAATCGTAGCATGATGCCCAGCAGTGATTGTAGAAGGTCTGGGCCCTGCAGTAGGTGGTCGTTTAATGAGTGACCAGCGACCGAAGAACGGGCGTCGAAGACAAGTCTTAATTTTTGTTTGTTCGGATTATCTACTCCGAAGTGTGGTAGGTACCATACGCGATTCGTAGGCATTGTAATTTCTTCGTCTAATAAGACTCTGGCGTAGTCGTTTTCGAACAAATGTTTGATTCTATCCTTATATCTTTTAGCATAATTCTCATCTCGAGTCATTTTTCGTTCGACGGCGAGTAATCTTCTATGAGCGTTCGGATAGGAGTCTGGCATAATCGTAGTATTATTTTTCCACGGTAGACCCACCGTCCAACTTCCATTTAATAATTTTGCAGATTTATCAACAATGTCGGTTGCACGAATGTCGTCCTTGTTGACTCTAGGTTTACAGTTCACCCCAATTGCATCTATTGCGAACGACCTCCGAACCAGTTCATGCAGTTGTTTATCTTCATGATATTCAATGTGCGCGTCGTTTGACTGTTGTAGCGTTGTCTTCATGTCTGCGTCCGCGCAAGTGTGCATCTCCCGCCGCGCGGTACAGGTGACCGCGGGGGTGGCGGTTGAGAGCGGGGGGGAAGCGGCGCAGGCGCACTGAGTAGCGGCCGGCAAAGCGCGCTCGTGCATCATCGTAGTCAACGCAAGCTCGGGCTCAGTGGTTAGAGCTCGGCGGGCTGATGGCGCGGGTACAATCCCGTGCAGGCACCACCCCAGCGGTGTCAAGGTTGCACATGGCTCGTTTATTCCTCGATAAACAGTCTTCAAGGTCATTATTAAGTGGAAATTATCCTGACCAATTAATAACTTAGGTTTAGCGTCCGTACTGCTTATATAGTCTTTTAGTTCACGCAAATGTTCGTAGTTGTCTAGTTTCACTCGCGATAATTTCTGCACTGGTAGGTCTAGTTCGTTAATTTTTCGTGCACGCATTTCGTAAGTGGTTCCATTTATGTTTGATAGTTTAAAGTTCACTGTTTCACTGCGACACACGATACTAGAGTTCCACGCGCCTCGAATGCTTAACGTTTCAGGGTGACCTTGGAGATTGATACAGTTTGCGAGATCAGCTGAGATTAAGGATATGGTGGCACCGTCGTCGAGCAATGCGTGCGTAGCAATAACACCGGTCGGTCCGTGCACGTTAACGCGAACTATTTTTAACATTACCGATGCACTGGGGAACACTACAGTGTTTGTTATTGTCTCTGACGACAAGTTGTTATTGTTTACATTATTTATGTTATCTTCTCTATAAGCACTTGAGGTAGATGGATCACTGGTGGGGTTATGATTGCGGTTGTCGCCGTTCTTGCATTGAGATGGTGAAATTATTTTTATAGGCCAGTGAAGTAATCGATTGTGCGGTAACCCACAGTCCTCGGCGTCACACGGTGCGGCCGGGCAGGTATCCTTGCCGTGCCCTGGCAACAAGCATTTCTGACACAGCTTATTAATCTTGACGAAGCGCCATCTATCTTTACGCAGAGCGCGTTTAAATTTTATGCAGCTTGATAATGAGTGAATAGAAGTCCGGCAAAACCGACAGTTTGTGTTGCGGTCATTGTCGTTATTTAACACAGCGTGAGTTAGGATTTTACGCCCGTCGAAATTTCTATTAAACTTTGTTTCTGTTTGCGTATGAATATGGCTAATACCAGCTGACGCGATCTTCATAGCCTCATTATGCAGGAATTGCGATAACAATTGTAGCTTAGCTTTGCTGCTTTCTTGATTTTCGTAAATGTAATCTGCCCACTTATTAATCAGTGCAGTTGGGCATTTTGTTATGACGGTGTTAAACAGTTCAGGGCTTCGCAGATAGTCAGTTTGATTGATGGATTCAGCGGCTGCTACGTAATTTTTTATTTTAACGGCAAAATTGACAATCTCTGTGTGATAATTCAGCGGCAAAGGCTGAAGTTTTTTGAATTGTGCCGCTAACTTGTTGATTATAAGCTCGGGTCTTCCAAACCGTAACTCTAAAGCTTCCAAAATAGTGCTCGGTGCCGTATCGGTGATAAGTAGTGAAGAAACTGCATCTCTTGCTTCGCCGCGGAGACATTTACTCAGTCTAGCAATATTTTCACTTTCACTGTAGTTACATAGTGATGTAGATTCTAGGTATATTTTCTTAAATTGCAGCCACTCGAGTGATTCACCAGAAAATAACGGTAAGTCTTTAGGTGTGGCTAATCTAGATAACATCTGAGTATTAGCACTCTGTGTAGCGGTTGCCAGATTTTCCATAGCCTTCACCAGTCGAAGGACGTCCAGCGACGGCGACCGGTCGGCTGCCGGTGGCACTGGGCTGCCGGTGCGTGACAGATGCTGATCGTGGCAGCTTCTCTCGAACCATTGTTCCACTTTTTCTGATGGTGTCAAAGATGTATTTTCACTGCAATGAGATTTCCGTGATGCTTCATCTTCGATGGCGGCAATTTGAGCTGCTACTAACCTCTTGTCGATTAACTCTTTTTCAATCTTCGCTTTAGCTTCAGCCGCATCTAATTCTAACTGCTTCTTTCGCGCCGCAATTGAAGACTTGGTAGATATTTTTTTCGAAGAAATTGATTCTTTAACGAACGTTTCAGTTTTTAAACTACCTCCAAGTTTGTGTTTCTCACTGGGTAAATCTTTAAACTCATTTTCCTTCTTGGAGCACCCTTCTGGTGGACATGTCTTCGATGAGAGCGCTTCACCCATTTCTTTTGCATGTATCAACTTTTCTCTTTCGAGAGCGCCGCGCGTTTTAACCATTGTGCGCGGTGGTGTGCTGAATATTGTGCTAGCTTCACGTTGCGTTGAGATGCGTTCCTCGAAGATCCGAGATCGAAGGACCAGATGTAGGTTATGGGAGCAGGTACCGGATATCGAGGACGAAAACGTAAAACAAATAAGGTAAGAAAATGAAATGAAGTGCGTAAGTACAGGGACATGTGCGAGCCGTGCGGCGTTAGAAAGGCAACTGAACGGTCATTGGACGAGCTCCCACACATGCTCATGTACCCGTGCAGATACTTTATTAAAAACACACATACAAACAACGACAGTTCAACAGGTAAGTACCTACATTTTTCAATATAATATATAAGTAACGAAATAATAAAGTTTTTAGTGTTTTTATGTTTCAGGTGCAGAGCTTCGGGTCGTCTACAATTGGAATGGGAAATAATATAAATTATTTTACTAAAGTCTATTGACATAGACCTTGACACGTGTCCTTTTTCTTAATCAGTGCACTATACGTATAGGTATATTTTGCGAAGTATCTTAATTTTTCATAATCATAATCATAAGTCTTTATTGTTTGAAATAATGTTACAAAAGGTCTTAATTTAACAGATAAAAGTTCATCATTTCGCCATAAAGACATGCAATCAAAATTCTGAGCGCTTACGACGTAAAACAGGAATATTTTAGTTATAAAAAGAATAAAGATAACTAACTCATCATCACATTTCGTTAAATTGTAACGTCTACTGAAAGACCAACAATATAAATATTTTCTACCTAGCAGAGCAGCTGGTGACATTAAAAACTGTCAGAAAAGATGGGTTAGGTTTCTTTTGTAATATCACAGGTTTACTTAAAAAAACGTTTTTACAATTTTATTATAATTATGTTGACGTCAACCCATATCATTACAGAAAACAATGCCTAAAGCTATTGAAAAGTGGCGTAGTAATAAACTAGATGAATGTATCCAATAAATTGCTGTTGCTTGATAGTCATTGTTAGTATTGTTCTCAAAATGAAATCTTACCGACAGAATTCAAACTCCTTATCAATAGTAATTGACTAGCTTTTCAGACACTTCCATTCTCCAAATGAAATCGACAGCGTATTGAAGTACTATCGATAGTATTACAAGAAAATGAAATATCGATACCATTGATATCGTATTGATTTTTTCACAGCACTACGATTGATGTTCCGCAAAGCAATGAATACTTGAATCGCGGTGGAATAAACCATTGTCCGCTCGGTTCTGCCTTCCGAGTATACTTACGGATGATATATCGTTTGCTCCTTTGAATTGTGTAAGTTGTAGTTTCAAACGAAATTATGTTTTTCGTAAAAAGGATAGCAATTGAGTAGGTAATTCAGTGGCCAGCGAATACTGCTGCTCACAGATACATACATATTCGTAACTAGCTTTTGCCCGCGACTCCGTCCGCGTGGAATTAGTAATTTGGGCAGCTTATTTTTTTTATCCAATTTGCTTTTTCATAAATTATGGCTCTCCTTAGTTCAACGATATATAAAAAAATTACTCCACCCCCCGCAACTCTCCCCCCCGTCACCGTCCCCCACCGAACCCCCCCCCGCACACCCGCGTTCACATTCACCACCGTACCTACTCCCAAGTCACTACTTCTAAAAACTGTTCTATAAATTCTTAAAATAGACGTATCTTTCTTATTTGTGAACCGATTCAAATGAAACAAACACTAAATGTTAATCCAAGAAAATACCAACATATCAGTGAAAACCGCATCCTTCTAGGTTAAGCCATTTCTGAGATTAGCGCGCACAAACGCACAGACAAACAGACAAACAGACAATAATTCTAAAAAACATTGTTTTGGGTTCTATTGCGCTAGTAAATAGCCCTAGTGACAGTTTTTCTCAAATATCTTCAATGTACAGACACCGACTTGTTACAGATTTATTATATGTATAAATAGTATAACAAAATTGTGAGAGATGGGCTAATGCAGTTTCAATGGAGCTGTGATGCAGTTTTAACCTCGTTAATCCCGAATCTTTTAACAGAAGTAGTGCTAAAAAAAGTGCTAAAAATATAACACTGCATAGTACAGTCAACTGCAGAGAAAAGGTACCCCCTGTCACGGCGGTAACCACACCAGGGGGTTCCTTTTCTCTGCAGCTGACCGTACATTTGATAGTTATTTTTACGACGTTTTTGTATTACGCAAGGACTAACGAGGCTATTGCAGTTGTACCAATTGCAACATAACTTCATTACATTCATGCAGCTAGTTTACATTTAGTGCACAGTTCTGTTGTCAAAAATGCACGCAGATTTCAATGTACTGCGCGCGCAGTCAGTTTGCAGTTATGTTAACTGCAAAAGAATTGCATCCGAATTGCACTTTAGCACCCAAAAAGCAGCTGAAATGCTAACTCATAATTATTGGAGAATGTTAACATACATCAAAGTATTTTAGCTCAGCTTATTTTTACCTAGACGTATTTTCGAAGACCCTCTGTACACGGTTCAAACGATATGGTTATTAAATTGACAAATATTTCTTAACCCTTACCTTGCCTCTGTGGGTCCAATTAATCGTGCTGGGGGGTTCCGGAGTGTGCTTCACTATACACGTGAGATTTATCGTGGATCCCGCATAGATGAACAAGTCTGGTCCGCCAAGGATATCCGTTTCAGGTTCTGAGAACAAATACATGAGTTAGTACTGTGGGGTAGGTACTCACCGTTGAACTATAAATAGATAACCCTGAATCATTAATAATTGCCATTATTATTGTTGGTACGAAGAGGATTTTCTTCGATCACTGGGCCATGGTGACCCGAGGCCTTATTGTCTATAGCTAAACCGTTTAAATGAGTTCTCGCCCACGCGGTACGGGGGCTCAGGGGTATGACGACAAAGGGGACCAGGAGAGGTGCGGGCGGCAGGCACAAAACCAAGCGTCAGTGCGTTGGACAATAAGATTAGCGTACTGCTCGTTTAAAAAGGGCTCCAAGGGGCAAAAGCTAGCACGAAGAGGTCTTCAGTACCACATAATTAATGAGATGGGCGTAACTATGGAGGTTTAGCCCCTAATACACCATGAGGATTTGCCAGCGGACAATCACCCATATTAAACCCACACTCACAATGTTTTTGCCTGAACAGCTAGAGCCTAAACAGCATTAACTAACAAAAACTTAACCCATTACACCAAATAATACTTTCCGGTACACTCTTGCATTTTGTCATGAAACTCGCCAGAGTACTGGCCAGTCTAGCCATTAACCGATTTGAGCCATACTAACAATTTCCTGAGAAGAGAAGAATCAAATACCGTCTTCCAATCAAAACTGACACTAAAATCTAACTCAACGCGCTAAGTTACTACGTTTAAATAAAATCTGCAATCTTTTCGAGCAAACACCCAATGTAAGATTAGCTCTTTGACACGAGCGCATAGGCAAACACGGCATGTCGGTGACAGAGTGGAAGCAAACAATGCCCTGTCGGGTAAAGCGTCCCATTTAACTCCGCCTCTAGTACATTACGTAGGCATTAAGGAATTACTTTCCCTTCAATTTTTCGCTCCACTTTCCCCTTTGATGTATGAGCGACTGCGAAACATAATCCATGCTACGTTTTGAATCTTTGCAGGTAAATAACGCTGGTTGATGTTAAATGTTTCACAAGATTTTTGACGCACAACGTTTAATAAAACGATGAACGCCGGCTGCATACACGAAAAAACATGACTCATTGAAACGTACATGTAACGTTACGTAACGTTATATTCTACAGAGCAGCGAAGCAGGGCAGTTGCAATAGAGCGGCGAGGGCCAGTTCCAAGAGAGCGGCGAACGCCAGGATGTACAATGCGGGGTGCGGGGGGAGGGTTAATTGTTTTGTTATGACGTCAAGTTAAACTATCGTCCGTAAACCGACTTTACAGACAACCGGTTTTTTATTATGTTTATTATGATTATCTTAGTTCATGTGATTGGTGCTAAAGCTAGTGTTTTGCACTTTTGAACAAGTTTAATAAAAATTGGAATCACTATTTTGAAACTTTTTTCCATCGCCTCAAATTTTTAATAATAATAATAATAATAATAATTCATTTATTTGCCAGAATACACAGAATATAAATACAAGGTATTAATGTATATCAAGTACAGTATTCAGTCGTATGATAACGACATGCAAATCAAATTAAAATTGGTATGTCAAGGTCAATTTCATTCAAAATAAATAAAAAAGTTACAATGATACAAAATTACAATATGTCATGCAAACCAAATTAAATTATTTCAATGTCAACATAATTAAAAAAAAAAAGAAAAATATTTTTATACATCACAATACAACATTACAATAATTATAAATTACAAAATGAGTAATATGACTAACTATTACAATATGATTATTTAAAAAGAAATAAATATTTAATCAATTACCTAGGACTCCAAAAATTCCTTAACACTGTAAAAACATTGATCATGTAACCATGTAGTAATTCTGGACTTGAAAACATTTCCCTGCAATAGTTTCAACTCCTCTGGAATCCTATTATACAAGACAATACACATATAATAGCAATTCTTCCTATAGATAGCAGTACGGCATCGAGGTAAATATAAAAGACCCCTGTACTGTGCTCTCTGTGTTCTTACCATAACATCTGCTCTCATTTCAAACAAATCAGAATGATTTTTGACAAAAATACAAGCTTTTCTTATATACATGCATGCCAAGGTCAAAACACGCAACTTTTTAAAAATTGGTCGGCAACTATCCGTGAACCAGGCATTAGTAACTGCGCGCATACATTTTTTCTGCAAAGAAAATGCTCTTCCAACGTCAGTAGAATTGCCCCATAACAGCAACCCGTAATTAAGAACAGACGATACATACCCATGATAGGCTGTTATCGCTGCCTCCACAGATACGGTATTTCTCAATTTTCTCAATGCGAACACAAATCTATCCAACTTAGAGCATACAAATTCAACGTGGCTTTTCCAATTTAGATGGCTATCAATGTAAATACCCAAGAATTTAACATTACTAGATTCATTCAAAGTATAGTTATTATAATTTATATTTAAATGCAACGGATTATTCTGATAAGAATTAAACTGTATATACAATGTTTTTGATAAATTAATGTTTAAATTATTATTCTCAGTCCAATTCTTTATGTCAGTCAATGCTTTATTTATACTCATTTCATATGTCGCTTTATTGTCTCCCCTGACCAATAACGTTGTATCGTCTGCGAACAAAATGCATCTCTGTGACGTTGCCTTAGAAATATCGTTAATATACACCAGGAACAAAAGTGGACCCAAATTACTACCCTGCGGCACTCCTGTCCTATTTATCCGAAAATCAGACCTATATGTTTTCTTTATAACATTCCTCCCCTTGGTGACAAATTAGGATATCTCTGTGCACTGTTTCCTATCAAATAAATAACTTCCGATCCAATCCAATGCAACTCCTCTAATTCCATTATGGTCAAGCTTAGCAAGAAGGGTACTGTGATCAACACAATCGAATGCCTTACTTAAGTCAAGAAAGATTGACATGACTGGATATTTGTCATTTATTGATTCGGACACATATTTGACCAAGTTAAAACAAGCCAATTCAGTTGAATGACCCCTCCTGAAACCATATTGATCGGGGTGTAGTAAATTATGTTTTCCAAAGTAATCCGTTAATCTTACAAACATGGCTTTCTCAAAGACCTTAGAAATAACTGAAACGATAGTAATAGGCCTGTGATTATTGGGATCACTGCGATCACCCTTCTTGAACAATGGTCTAAGTACTGACAATTTCAACTGATCAGGAAAAATACCGTGGCTAAAAGAGATGTTTATCAAATGAGCTAGAGGCACACTCAAAAAAATGGCGTTCATTTTTAAAATTTTTGTTGATAAACCATCATAACCACAGGTTTTACTGTTATTCAGTGACATTAGTATTTTAAATGTTTCACTTACATCAACTGGTCTCAAAAATATTGTAGAGGGATTACTGTGTTGATTCCTAATATCTGACCGCAAATTCAAATGACTAGTATTTTTGCTAACAATATCAATAAAAAAATCATTAAAAATACTGCAAATATGTCGTGGATTCTTATATATTCTATCATTAAGTTTTAAATGGCTGATATCATTGTTATTAATACCAGTCTTTGTGGTAGAAGATATTACGTCCCATGTTGCCTTACATTTATTTTTATTATTTACAATATACTTACTATTACATATAATTTTTGATTTATTAATGCATTTTTTAAGAATTTTACTAATTATTTTATATTTCATCTTATTGGCTTGTGTGTTTTCTAATCTAGTTTTTAGGTACAGTGAACGTTTGGCTTTACTCGATTTTCTTATGCCTCTAGTCAACCAGGCCATTTTTTCTGCCTATTACTTACTTTTACCTTTATAAACGGAAAGCATAATTCAAAAAGAAGGCACAGCCAATCATGAAACAATGTAAACGCCTCCCTCAAGTTATCTGAGTTCAGGACATCAGCAAAAGATGAGGCAGCGATGCACTGACAAAATTTGCGAATATTTTCCCCGCAATAATCCCTTTTAAATTCGAACCATGTTGAATGCGACCTTTTTTTATTCACTCTAATTGTCAATGACTGAGCTGTATCATGGTCAGACAAGCAGAGTTTATGAGTGTTTGCTTCTACGTCCTTTAAATTGCTTGCAATTTGGTCGATACATGAATTAATTCTGGTAGGGGTATTAATATGCATTATGAAGTTATAATTCATAAGCGTACCTTTCAGTTCTTGGGTGAATGTGTTGTCTTTCAAAACATCAATGTTCCAATCACCACAGAGTATTATGTTCTTCTTTTTATACTTAGATGTCATTTGAGAAAGCAACTTATTTAACTTGAATATAAAAACACCAACATGTGATTTAGTTTGCTCAGGTATTCTATACATAACAATAACTACAATATTCAAGCTTACAATTTCAATTCCACAACACTCAAAATAATAATTTGCTGCTAATTTTGATTCGAACTTAATCTGTTTCACCTCTAGAGAATCTCTTACGAGTATAGCAGTGCCTCCTCTGCGTTTTTCTCTACAATAGGATGCAGCCAATTTATAGTTCTGTACAATAGCATTACCTACAGAGCCACGTTTAAGAAAAGTCTCACTTAGACAAATCAAATCAACCTCCTGACCTTTATCTCTAAAATCCTGCAATGCAATCTGTAATATATCCAATTTCCCTAGCAAACCTCCAATGTTTTGATGAATTATACGGAACCTGTTCTGCGAGTTAGAATCATTATCTATATTACCATTACGAACGAAAAAACTGCGACGAGTCATGATGGTCATGTCCTGTATTTTTATCAAAATCATTATTATTATTAAAATTATTTTCGTCCAAAATTATTTGAACAATTCGATTTAAATCAGCAAATATAGTCCTTAAACCAAAAATATTTATTCTGCCAGTACTATGATGGAACATTTCACAATCATAAGATAAATGTCTGTTGCTATCTAGAAGATAGGCATAGTTATATTTTGAGTTGTCCATATACAATAACCTATTAAAGGACTCCACTCTAAAGTTGTACATATTTGCAAATTTATTCATACTAAATATTGGATAACATAACACGACATTTGTATGTGTTATTCTTGAAATAATGTTTCTAATGTAAGACACTAGATATTTAAAATTCTGTGATTTTTTGAAATCTTCTTCACCAATAAAAACAAAACAGAAGTCATTTTTAGTAAAGCACGCCAACTTTGTGTCTATGTTGTGTAATAGTGATCTTATTCCAGCCCCTGGATAAAGATAGTGACAAATTTTATATTTATCTCCTAAAATTAAATTGGCAGTCTGATTAAATTTGTTATGTTTATTGGTGCTGATCATGCATATGTTACCATTAATCAAATTTATGTTTCCATAACTGTTTCCAGATACAGTGACATCTAGAGGAGATATAGACAAACTGGAACTATTATTTTCGAGGTCTAAAACCAACTCTGTAATGGTCTTTGATTTAACTATTTGATCTTCCGCATCACTACGTAGTTTTGGTGTAGATACAACTCTTGACCTTGATTTTCTTTGACTTCTTGATGATAATGATGTTGATGATATTGCATTCGACTTGCAAATATTTGTTAATGTACTTATTTTGGCCGTGTACTCATCTATTTTTATGTTTAAAGTTTTATTCTCCATAAGAAGATTCTCTATCTCCTGCTCAGCTATAATCAATTTATCTTGCAATTCAATTATTTTTGTATTCAAAGCTTCTATTTCTCCATACAAATCTAGTCCGATTTCTGGACAACTTCTGTTCAGTTTACTGCAGTTCAGTGAGTATAATGATGATGATGAAGAATCCAAATCTTCGTCTTTGATAGGAGAAGTAGCACAATTTTTAGCTGCAACTTGTTTTTTTTTCCTCTGCGTAACATTGCTAATTGAAGGGGAATGCAAATCAGGTAGTTTTCGTCCATCTATCGTATTTCGCATTTCAGCCGGCCTCGGAGTGGGGATAAAGTCAAAGGCGCTCGGCAGGGTAGCGAATGCCAATATGGCGTCGCCCATAGCTCGGATCAGCTGACCATGTAACATTTATATTCTCATATTCGTGGAAGTGGTCTGCGGTGTTTGTACCTTCAGCATTAATTTTTCTCGTAGTACCCTAAATCGAATAATTTCCCGAATTTTTTTAGTTAAATGCCTAAAAAAGTTTCACTTGCTTCGTGGTTTCATAAAACTGCACTTTGATTTTTTCTCAATCAGATAATACCAGATAATATCAAATAGTCCCAAATTATAGCCATATAATACTTACTAAATACACGTACTATAGGTTCTAGAGTCGCAATCATCTAAGCCATGGTAAATCGTACTGCCAATCCATTGATTAAAACGACACTGTTCTGTGCAATGGGGGCTTTGGCAGCTGCTTCACCGGACTTGTCGACCTTCTAATTGTAATCGTATCCGGTTTGAACTGGCTTGTTCCAGTTAAGCCAGCGTTTGCAGGAAGCTCACCACTTGATATCCGTGTAACTTGTCAGACTTTAGATTTAAATGGATTATTTAAGCACCATTAAGTGATTTGTAGATAAATCTGTATGTTAAGCGTGCCTAATTGGGAATTAGAAAATGGGAGACATTAGAACTAAAATAGATGAAAACATCGAAGTATCTTGTGAAATGGTGACAATTGCGTCAGCGTTTTTTGCTGTGTTTAGTAATACCATTTTGTTTGTTGTTTATGTTACAGCAAGCATACCACAGATAGTTATAGAAAAGTTATTCTTACTTTTACCTTGCAACCGTCAACCGATTCAAAGATCTTACGAAACCGACGGATGGACCACCATTAACCAATAGATCAATTGAATAAGGCGTTACTATATTGGTGACAGCGAAGATTACTAAAAATTTTGAGAAAGACACAGCACTTCTAATATGTGATTGGGTGGAGATCTAGCACTCAAACAACCCTGACTCTCTTCACTACATTTACCCCCTGTTTCACCATCCATTGATCAAATTTATTTGACGGATAAATGTGATGCCGTCTCTGTTTGTTTTGTTTGAATAGGCATCACATTTATCCGTTAGTTAAAATTAATCAATGGGTGGTGAAACAGCCCCTTAGACCATTAAAGTTATGATCTGACTAGTGACTGTCATATCGGCGATGTTGAAGAGGACGACATGCACAACAGGCGGCGTGAAGTAGGTCAGGCACTGAATCCGATCAGACTCACTTTACTGTGAAGACTGCTTTAGTCATACTAAGAACAGCTCTTACTGATAATGTTGAAGAGCCAACAACTCTGAGGAAGATTAGCGCTTCTAACAGGCGACGTGGTGGAGATCTGGCACTCAATCAAGCCAAAATCTTTTCATTATAGAACAGTTATGATCTAACAAGTGACTTATCTTACCAGCGACATTAATAAAGACGGAATGCCTAACACTGAAACAGATCAGACTATCTTTATAGTGGAGACAGCTCTCGTTGTACTAAAAACAGCTCTTGCCGACAATAATGAGGAAGACGGCATCCCCAATAGGCGGCATGGTGGATATCTGGCCCAAACAAGGCACAATCTCTTCACTGTTGAGTGGAGCACTATTGGTCTAACTAGTGACATCTCTTACCAACAATGTTGAGGAAGACAGCGTGCCCGACAGGCGGCGTGGTGGAGATCTGGCACTCGTACTGGCCGGAGTCGCGGCGCTGCGGGCTGCGGATGCGCAGCGCCCACTCCTCGGAGCGCGGCTTGTGCTGCGCCTCGAAGCGCTGGTCCGACGTGTACGTGTAGCGACCCACTGTCAGCAGGTGGATGTCGCGGTGCCGCACCCATGACACCTGGACGACGTTTTAAGAATGAAAAAATCATTTGCTTGAAATATAAAAAGTGGTCTTATAAATTGGCGATTTTAACTGTGAATGCATTAAAAATAACAGTAGGTTAGATTTTCAAAAAAAAAACTATAGTGAAACATTTAAGATGTGCCCATCCAAAATTTAATCCCGTCCCCGTCGTAATTTTCCATTTGACCGTCGACGCGCTTTATCCGTTCATATTTTTTGTTTAATTGATTAAAGAAAAAAACATATTTTTCTTTTTTTTTACCCAGGATACTACCTAATTTAGGACCTATTAATTTTATGAGTATAAAAGTAGTCAAGAGTGAGTTCGTTTATAATCTACGGATGTCAAATGGTTGGTGGTAACATCGTAAGCAAGTCTATCATCATATAGAGGAAATATTTTAAATTGTTGGGACGTTATTCATTCTAAATCAAATATGATGGGCAATTCGAAAGGTTTTACTTGATTGGAGTTAGAAAATAAATTGAACCAAGTGAGTGAGTAAGAGGAGGGGGTCAGCAAGATCATTTGGTGTCTAGGTTAATGCCTAAAGTATAAAAAAGTGTATGATAATTTTTAAAAATCTAAAATTGTAATACCTATCCATATTCTGTCCTTTATAAATTTAGATTGAAAATATAAACTACACTGTTGTTCAAATTAAATGTTTCAAAAATTTTGTTTTTCGCTACGTAAACGTGGCTAACGACTCTGTCAAAAATTCTGTAAAACATGTAAAATCAAATTACCTACACGTCCCGTAGAAACGCGAACAGCAAAACAAGTAAGCAACTTAATTCCAAAATATGTGTGAGCGCTCCCAAACATAATGTAATCATAGAGTTTATGAAATTGAAACTTTGAGCGTATTCCGTACCGTAAAATGTTCCGGGCTCAACTTTAAATGCTTATGGACCGGAGATTGAACTGTTTTAGCATGTAACGTTTTCACACTCTGTTTCGGTGCAAAAAGTTGGTGCAATTAAAACTTTATATGCACCGAAAAATTTACTTTTTGTCGCTGAAAAGGGGATGTAGGATTTTTAAGGGTACTGTTTTTATTTATCGTTATTTCTTGGGGTCTGTGTGAAAGAAATGGCTGGCAAATAAAAGAAGAACATTTTTTTAAATAACGCTCTGTGGTCAATGTGACACTGGATTTCCATGAGTTTTGAAACTAAACTATTAAAGTAAAACAAAATTTTCGTAGCAAACTTGAAAAACCCAACACTGAAAAGTTTATATACAGCAGGGTAGGCAACCGAGTACTAGTCAATGTATCAGTAGTTGCTATCTTTAATTTGATATCATTAGCAACAGAATGTCATCAACTGATCATTAGCATATCAATTACTAGGAATTTAATTTAAAGAAAACTTGATCAAAATAAAAATGTGGAACGCTTCACGATTTTGCGTGTCATCCGTGTCACTAGGACATTTACCTTACATACTTTAAAAGGATTATCAACTGTTTGAAGGTGAGGCTTTAAGATTTTTTGGTTAAATCACCCGTTGCAATTTCGTTGTTATTATTTTAGCTTCCAATACAAATCGTCATGTTCATTCATTAAGATGGTTCCAGACGTTAGTATGAGTAGTTGTAAACATTTATATATAACACGTCTGTGTCAGTACGTAACACGAACGCGTTCGTAATCGCTGCCAATACGTTGACTCACGCACCCTAAGACATCTTGTAAGCACGAGGTATTCTAGTACTATTGCGTTTAGGTCATTTACTGTGAAAGGGAATGCCTTTGTGAGTGAATACATCTGTAATTGTATGTTTAAAACTTAAGTTATTTAAGTGTTATCAAGCGCGAACATTTTTTAAAAGAAATCAACCTGTCTTGGCTTCGTTATTATGATAATTTAGTGAGACAAAGCAATTAAGTGTTCAGCTATTTTTTTAACTTGGTTGATCCAGACTACTGGAATGCACACAAAGTTTTATTTAGAACTTAGCTAATCAAAAGTTATCTTTCAGCAAAATTTCAAGTTAAAGAAGAATCTTAATACTTAGTATGGCCAGTATTCTTAGTATTTTCACTGCATTTTAAATAACAGTTATACGAACGGTTCTGTTTTGAAGATTCTTCACTTTACACAGCAGAGTGACGGGGTGTCCCACTAGGCCGGTCACGTTGTCAGGCGTGCTAGGGTCGAAGTATGGCGCCCCGGGGACCTGCGGCCAGTCTTCTAAGAACTCCGTTCGGAACCTTCTGGAAGACTCCGATACCGTGCTCTGATCTCGTGGTTTGTTGTTTCCGCTGTCTTGACGGCAAACTGAAAAAGATGTTTTAATAAATATGTGTTTTTAAATGTCCAATTTATCTGAGAGCCCGGGTAAGGCTTCTTATACAACAGCGGTAACTTCCCTACATCCGAATTAAATCAAAAATTAAGTATCCTAGAAAAAAAACTGCAAAGAAATTCAGTGGTGTGTGTGATGTTTTCGATTCGCGCTGAGGCCGTGTGATAATTACAGCCCAAGCCCTATGATTCTGAAAGGAGGCATGAGCCTTGTAGTAGGATATTAGGCCGGGATGATGACATAATAATTGCTTATTAAATATATAAATATCACGGGACAATTAACACCAACTTTATTGACCTAGTCCCAAAGTAAGCTAAGCAACGCTTGTGTTATGGGTACTAGGCAACGGATAAACATACTTGTATAGATAGATACAACATACTTAAATACATATTAAGCAAATACCCGAGAACAAACATTCGTATTTTTCATACAAATATCTGACCCGACACGGGAATCGAACCCGGGACCTCAAGCTTCATAATAGTCAGGTTCTCTAACCACTAGGCCATCTGGTCGTCTAAAGTTGTATTGCTATTTGTGATTTTCTAATGGTTTCCTATGCTTTCAAAATCTTATAATTCTGTGTTAATGGAGAGTAGGTACTCTATTCATTTTAATTCCCACGGTATTTGTATGAAAATATACTTTCAAAAAGATGTATCTTAAAAACTTTTGTTTTCACATACAGCTCTTAATTGCAGGCTTGGATATTAGATACACCCGCTTTTGGTAAAAAGGGTTTTGAAGGACAGATAGGCAAACAACGAAGTATTCCTCGTTAAAATTCCTTCATTCTTTTTGAGGTACAAAACTTTGAATAACAGGTACAAAATAAAAATATTTGACGAGCTACACTTATTTGGAATCAGCGGCGCTGAACATTGTAACGTTACCAAAAGAGCGGCGAACATTAAATCCGTACGGAACTTGATAACGAAATTAACTTGAGTTAAACTCGCTTTTGTTCGTTAAGTAAACGTAATCGTAAATCACGCGTAATTGTGAATATTCCGCGTCTACTATAAACAAAACGATAACTTCATTAATCTGGAAAAAGGGGGAGCATGTAACGGGATTGTTATCTCTGAAATATAAATATTTCGCCTTAAAATATTTGAAACGCGTTTAAAGATTGACGATCTATGAATGTCGTTGTGAAGTAATCCTTATAATGAAATTATGTTTATTGCTTTTTGCGCTCGTATAATATTATTTTTTTTCTACCACTTTACATTTCCTTTTAACACATCGAGTGCCAACTACGTAATATTGCGTAGTAGTTGATAATGGCCAATGCTATCTACGCAATATTACGTATACGTAAATATATGGAGTAGTTCTTCTCATTGGTGGCAGCTACGCATTAATGCGTACAATATCATTTATGTGGTGGCCATTATTTTTAAATGTAGTATTATAAAATATTTATTTGAAATTAGCTGTTGCACGTGACTCCGTCTACAAAGAAGTCGTTTACCGCTATCATACAGGAACTATGCAATTTTCCGGGATAAAAAGTACACTATATGTTCATCCAGATTATAAACTATCTGTGTCTCAAATTTCATCAGAATCTGTCAAACCGTTTAGAGTAATAAACGTCCAAACATTCATCCATACAAATTTTCGCATTTATAATCACCATCATCATCATCAGCCTACGTTCGTCCACTGCTGGACATAGGCCTCTCCCATGGCACGCCATTGAGCACGATCTTCGGCCACTCTCATCCAGCTCTTGCCAGCCGCCTTGCGAAGATCATCGCTCCACCGAGTCTGAGGACGTCCCACGCTACGTTTGCCGATCCGTGGTCTCCACTCAAGGACTCGTCTACCCCAACGGTTATCGGTTCTTCGGGTTATTATGGCCTGCCCATTGCCACTTCAGCGTGCTAATGCGGTGGGCTATGTCTATAACTTTGGTTCTCTGTCGGATCACTTCGTTACGAATTCGATCTTTTAGAGAAACTCCGAGCTTAGCCCTTTCCATAGCACGTATACACGCACACGTAGCACGCATTTATAATATTACTAAGATTATACATTAGCACTATTCCTGCCACAGGTTATTTATCTCAAGGAAAGGAAAAGTCCCTGAGGGGAACAGATAAAGTTGGGGGCGACAGCTAGTTATAAAATATAATCTTTTGAACTTAAATGCCACTAGAGCCATTTAGTCAAATTTTGCTGTTTCAACTGGCCGCAAGATTCTTCAATGATTCAAAGTCAAAGAACTTATTCAACTCTCCTCAATGTATCGGTAGTTCAACATCTGTTTCTTACGCCTTCGATAGTTTGTTTATACATTGGCTCTACCCAAAACTTCGAACTATTCAAGAAACTGCATTGCAGAGAATAAAGACCGTTCGTTCGTTCTAAGTTTGACTGTAAATTATTCACTTTATTTCATTAAACATAGTTCAGAAACTTTGAAATATTGCACCACTATGTTTGCAAATTAAGATTATACCAGAATATCATTTACATTTTTTATCAAATTATATTAATTATGACGCAGGACCAATCTGTTTGGCGAGCCTCGGGGGAGCCCTATGTTCAGGCAGTGGACGTCTTTCAACAAGAAAATGAATTAAATTGATTATGAAATTTTAATAAAAAACATAACGTGCCGTAGAAGAAATGCAGAACTTTGAACGAAATTAAAAAAAAAAAACTATAAAGTTAAACATTGTTTCTATAATTCCTTGACTTGCGTTGTTAATTAAAACTTAAGTCGGAAAACAGTAACGAGTTAAAACGGAATTCTGTGGATTCGTGTCTTTCCTATAGACCGGATCAAAGGTCTAAGATTTAATTCTTTAAAAAAAGTCTTGTCCAATAATTTTAGCTTTATTTTTGATACTTTCGCAGTAATATTCTAAACGTGCGTTCGATTCTACCGCGCCGTTCTGATGTGTTTACGCCTTGTAACCTAAAAAGATTTCCAATTCCATGTAATTCCTATCAAAACATTCATCGATTGGAATCCACGCACAATTGAAAAGCGTCAGCGACTAGATTAATGGTCGCGACGAACAGATTAAAAATTAATCGCGTTATCTGCTTAAAGAGCAGCTCAAAGAAATGGTGCGGAAAATGAAACGCTCCCAGTGGAGACGTAAATCTTGATTGTCAGCCAAAGCTTGATTAAGTGTTAAAATTTAAATTATGATCCTCGCTTTGTCCCGTGGACGGAAGGCTTTACAACACCGTTTTATGTCAACCCACGCGTTTTGCAAAATTTTATGTCCAACGTAATAAACCTCGTGCTCCATAGACCCATAATTTTGTTTATGTCTGACTGATCTTAATCTCTTTATCATGGAATATTCTACTTTCTACTCGTTACTTGGCAATATTATCTGTTTCTATCGAGCTATTCTCAAGGGTCGTAAACCTTTCATGCTTAGTTGTTTGCTAGTAAATAAAGTGTAAGTTGGCTACTGGGAAACATTTTTTTCCCATGTATTGTATGTCACACCATTATTTAGAAACAATGTTTAACAAACCGATTACATGATCACCTATTGCTCAGTGCTATATTTATCCATATTTCGAATCTTTTAACTTTTTCTGGTAATATTCACTTGGTTTAAGTATTTAATTCTTTTAAAAATCGTTAATACATAGCGTCTTTGTTTACGATTTTTTCTTCAAAATGATTTTAAAATTTGTATTTAGATACTGTTATAACAATAGTTGTCAATATTGTAACGTTGAGTCAGTGCTTAGCCAGTTATAGCTGTAATTTTAAAATTTTGTTGTGATCAGTAACTTGAGGTCTCTTGCGTTACTGGTAGCTATTTAAAAACACATTTTTAGAACTAAATACCATTTAGTGCCGTACAGTAGAACTATAGGACGCGTTAAATTGTTTGTCTTCCGTTTTAATATTATCTATCATATTCGATGGAAATAAAAATATACATATTATTATTGCTCACGGTAATTATACTTTGATCTTCTAATTATCAAACTAAAATTTCCTTGTACAATTTTATTGTTTTGAACAAGATAGTCTAAAAGTTAGGTACTTCTATTAAAAACATAAGTTCTTTTAGGTAGGTACTGTACTTCGAGCAAAATTGTACTGATTTTCGATTCAAAAAATTCTTGCCTGATTAATAACAGAACAAAGTTACGTTTAAACGTTCCAGTAACATTTCAATATTGCAACTTAGCGTATAATTCACACAGGCATTCGCACATTTTTCATAAACAAAGAAGTATTGTATTCCATTTCACCCATCATATGCCATTCATTCTGTTTCGTCACCCTTTCATACTTTCAACAACAATTCAGGTCAAGTGCGTGCAATCAAGTTCCATAAAGCTTCAAATCGTTTGAGGCGCTTACGAAACACTTAACAATCTGTCAAGACACTCACCTATAATGTACGAGAGAAAATGGACTGTAAAGAGGTAGACAGCCATGGTTCGCGCCATCGTCGGAGCGAGGTCATTGAACCTGAAACAAAAGGATATTTTAATAACCCCTTTTTAGGGTTTCGTGTGTAAAGGTTTTCATAGGAATTCTATTTACAAAAGGCTCCGCGAACTGGCCGTCGGTTTGCAATATGGCTGTACACCAAACAATTAAGTGTTAGGTTGTGGCCAAACACTTAATTTTTTTACAGCATATTTTCGGTATCATCATAGTTGTCAATCAAAAACCTAATCTGTGACTAATATTAACACCATCGGCGGAGACGTGGCAGGTACAGAATAAAGAGGCTGTCAAACGCGATTGTGAAATCCGTAACGTATTAACTATTATCTGTGGTACCTTATAACTATTACTGCTGTTAGGGTCCTACGGGACGTTAAATAAAATCGTGGACTGTATTTCTATAAGGCTGGTTTATTAGCCGTCTTTACAATAAAATTGGTATTAATCTAACTAAGTAAATTAAATAACGCGGAGGTTGACCGACGCCGGTGGTGAGTGAAAGGCGAGTCCGTGGCCGGGGCGATACGCCGTCCTCCCGCGCAGCTCGTCCCGCCCGTTAGTTGAGCCGGTTCTTAACAACTGCTATGAAAACAAAATAACTATGAAGAAATAGGTTGAGAGAGAGGGAGAAAGCGAGAGAGAGAAAGAGATTTTAGACATTCGATAAAAAAACAGTTCTCTACCTTTTCACCGGAAATATTTTCCCAACTGTTACATTTCCCAAGTGTTTTTTTCTGAAACTTTAAGTACTACAGGTTGATAAAAAATGAACTTAACCTATAGGGTTTTATAGTATAGTCCTGAAATATATCCTGAATAGTTGACAATTTCAGAAAAAAAAAAAAAATCAGTCAGAATAAATAGTTTCGACGAAAAAACAGGATCCCAAAAAAAACATTAGGGGGACAACATGCAAATTGAAAAAAAAATCGAATAGTATAAATTGCGTCCTAGGCAGCATAATGTTGCAGCAAGCCGCAACGCTCTATTTCAATGGGACCATTATTGTGATCGATGTTAATGGCAAAAGATAAAAATACCTAACTTTTGTAACAAGTGAAGTGTTCAACACTTGAAGTGTTCTAAGACTGGAACCCTTCGTGTGCGGTTCCAATTCACACTTGGGCGGTTTTTAAACTTGGGAGTAATGAAAGAAAGTGGTTTGGAGTCAACGTAGGCGGGATTTTGTAGTGAGGTTTGCTTAATTTTGATGAGTTAAGACAAAGAGCATTGTATTTACCCACTTGAAGTGTTAAGAGGAATATGTTCTTATTAATGAGCGTGTTCGTACTGTGTGTATGTTATTTTTAGTAAGTAGCGAAGTGTTTTTATTCTGACGTAATTTTCACACCAACGTATAACACCCCTCTTTTTGTGTCGGGGGTTAAAAAGTATAAAGATAGTTATAGGTAGATAGATTATTACAAGTAACAAATCAAGCCTCCAAAACTTAAATGCAAGGTTTTTTAAAAAAGTAATATTATGTTTCGATGGCCCCTACGTAAATCATCGAAAGTCAATTTCTGCACTTTTCAGTATAGCGTTTTGAAATTGGTTTATGGTATAATTCCGAAAATATAATTATTACATTGACTTTTTATATCCATAATAACTAATAAAGTAAGCATTTACCTTGCGGCATTTTTATTTTCAGGAAAATTATATTAGTTTCCTGGAAATTTGAGTTTCGATGGCATACGTCGTGATAAAGAGAATTACATGTATCGAATCTGCCAGTTTCGATACAAAGTTAACGGCAAATTCCAACATACAATATTGAAACTGGTAGTTTCGATACCAAGTCAATAGTAAATTCCAACGTACAATATTGAATTTGGCAGTTACGATACCAAGTCAATAGTAAATTCCAAAGTACAATATTGAAACTGACAGTTTCGCTTATTTAAGTCGGTAATACTATTAAATGTTCATAATTAATAACTTGAACTAAAACAATTACTTTGCTCACCCGCGATGTTTTAGTTCATTAATATGGACCTCCGCAAAGTAACGCCTGATTCAATAAATTATTTAATAACTTGACCTTAACTGCACAATATTTCTATTAACAACGTAAAATACACAATCTTTTTAAAATATAATCACTAAAAATGTTCAAACTTTAGGTTTTTCACTATCGGTTTCTCGCTTGGCTGCACTGTCTTTTGTTATCAAACCAAGATTTTTTTAGATTTCAACACATTAAATCTGTTGTATCTCATTATTACGTGTTTTAAAAATAAAAATCATAATAAAATTGTGACAGTTATTAGCTGATTGGTCGCTTGTTGCCAACTGGCCGCCTCGCGGGCTTGTGCGACGTATACTATTGAAGCTGTTAGTTTCGTCTCGTTTACACGACAATAATTCCCACATAAACAATCGAATGTAGACTTTCGATGATCTACTACGGAACTGTTATATGTTTTCGATGTTTTACGACTCAAATATCTGCTTAAAAATAAGAATTTTCTTTTTTCCTTTCGGGGGTGTAAAATATGGCTTAAAAGAAGTAGATTTCAGGAATAAAAAAAACGGCAATTTTGAGTTTCGATGATTTACGTAGGGGCAATCGGTTTGTACTTTTATACCTACTGGCTATATTGCCGAGTAATTTTATTATTTACAAGCCGTGGTAGTGTAGTGCTCTGAGTTTTTCGAAATTCATTTACGAAATTATATTTGAAATTTACCATGAGCCTTACCGTGAAGGCAAACATCATCATGACTGCCGTGCTCAAGCTAAAAGGCGGCTAAGTGACAAAACCAACTTTTGAGTAAACGGCGAAAAACGTCACAAAAATTTCAAATCGATGCTGGTCAATTTCTTTAAATCTTTAGCTGTGTTGTCATATACCAAACGGTAGATCTTTTTTTAATTTATGATTTGATTTTAGTCACTCTTGTTATATTATAGTTTTTGTGCCACTAAAAGTCATTTTTTCCTTTATAGTTATGAAAATAAAATAAAATCCTTTTTACATTGCAGTACAAAAAGGCGGTTATCGGATCTTAACTGCTTTATAGACATGTATTTTTTGTTAATGATATAGGAATTGTTTTGAAATAGATAGTTAACTACAATTACGTAACTAGAAAGCAGTTATCTGTTTTAGTGGCATTTTAATCTAGGTTAGTGAGTGTAATTGTTGACCCAGTCCATAACTATAAAGCGGCAAAGGGCACATTGCCGCCTTTTAAACTAATTCACTGTTTCTTGTTTACTTTCCGATATACTGGAACATAGCTTAAAAGCGGTTAACTTACAAACCTTTTGGCGTCACTGCTTTTTAGTCTTGTACGAGTCCCAATATTTTTTTAAGAATCCTGCAAAATTGGCCGTAACTACAAATTCAAATAAACATTTTACTGTGAATTATTCGTTTATTTCGATGTTAAATCGACATTCAAATAGCTCGTCATTGCTAACATAGTTAATACTTCATTGTGATATTAAAATAGAACAAATATGGCACACTGCGCAAAAATCAAAAGGATAGTTACAATCTCAAAAAAAAGCAACTTAGTCACAGTAATTTAGAATTATGTCCATTTGAATAAACCTCACCTGCCCGTGGTGCACCCTGCTAGCAACTGACGAGGCTCTGGTGACCGACAGATGGCGGAATAACCATCCAAAAGCAAGTAGGCAAAATTAAGTAGGCCAGCAACGGGCAGCAGCGTTGCTGGTGCAAGTGGCCTAATTCTTCGATCACCAACCCGCCTGCCCAGCGTGGTGATTATGGGCAAAACCTTTTTTGGTAGCACAACCATTACCCCGGCCCCCAGTTCTCGGCAGCCCTACTATTCCTGGTTACGGTAGGGCGGGGGGTGCTAAGAATTACGGAGCTACGGACGGCTACCAAAACAAACGACTTTACCTGACTACCTATAACGGACGTAATGTGAGGAATGACGATAGGATCGCAGAACTAGAAGTGGAATTAGGTCACATCAACTGGCATATCTTGGGTTTGTCGGAGGTCCGTAGAGACGGAGAGGATACGATAACCTTAAACTCCGGTAACCTATTCTACTTTCGGGAGGGCGAACAGCAGTCCCAAGGTGGAGTCGGCTTCCTTATCAATAAAGCTCTCTGTAACAACGTTGTGGAGATCGGTAGCGCGTCGGCAAGGGTAGCATACCTTGTACCTAAGTTGACTGATAGGTACTCCTTGAAAGTTATACAAGTGTACGCGCCGACCTCGGCATACTCCGACGACGAAGTGGAAGCTATGTATGAGGACATAAGTAAAGCCATGCATAGCACCACTAGAACACATTATAGCGTTGTTATGGGAGACCTCAACGCTAAGGTGGGAGTTCAGGCATGCGACGATTCGATTATCGGACCGCACGGATTTGGAGTTAGAAATCACAGGAGCACATATTGGTCAGCTTCCTGGAAAGCCAAAAGCTTTTTCTAATGAATTATTTCTTTAATAAGGGGCCTCACAGGAAGTGGACTTGGAGAAGCCCCGACGGTAAGACGCGAAATGAGATCGATTTTATTCAGGGATGTCTCAGTGATCAACAGGTTTAACACAGGCAGTGATCACCGACTTGTTCGAGGCACTCTGAATATACGTCATAAGCTGGAGAGAGTCCGCATGGTGTGATCTGTTTTGCGTCCAACACAACTCTTGTTGATTTGTTGGAAACCACCGACGATGTTGATAAAGAGGCCGACCAGTTGGTGATGACGATTCGGGATGTGGGAACAACGTGTTACCCAAAGCAGCGAAGTGTATAGCAGTCTAAACTGTCTCGCGAGACTCTAGAACTCATGAGGCGGCGACAAGAAATGGCGGCGCAGACTGTTTCGTTAGGTGAAAAAGAGCTCTCCAAGCATGTTAGAAAGCTGATAAGGCGAGATCTCCGTAGCTCCAATACTCGCTCTATTATGGAGGCAATAGAGCGCAACCGGGGAACGAAAGTCTTTATGCAGCAACTTGGAAGGAGCAACCTAATGAAACTAAAAACTGCAAATGGCCAAACCATCTCCTCTAAGCCGGAAATCCTCGCCGAGATTGAGAGCTTTTATGGACAGCTGTATGCTTTCCATGCTGCACAGCCTCTTCCCGATCCAAATCACATCAGAGCCTCACTAACACGCCACTACAGATAATTATCCCGGACGTCGAAATGAGCGAGATTAGGATTGCCCTGGGGCAGCTTAAAAACAACAAAGATCCGGGTGAAGACGGAATTAGAAGACGGAAGACGGAATATTAAGTATGCGTATTGTTGGTCGAAGTTGCAAAATGTCAGCTCAATCGGTAACCGGGAATTGGGTCAAATTTAACGTACAAGATACATACCTACATAGCCAATCACATGCTTTGTGCAACCACGGTTGCCAATTTATTTATTTATTTCAATCATATTTATTCCTTAAGTCAGTAATGACCTTGTTTGAAATCACTTGTCAGTTAAATGATAGTAATTGGAAAAAAGGCACGTGAGTGGCTAATTGTAATATATGTACATACTCTACTAGTCAACCGAGTACATTACAAATCTTGTAAAACTGATTCCAATTCAGCGATTAGGTACACAAAAAGAAAATATTTAACTTACAGACCTCATAATATGTTTATTGGCCATAATGTTATTTGGTGGGAATGCGTCGCCGCCCGCCCGCGAAACGTCTTCCTACACTAAGAGCTTACTGCACATTGACACATCTACTTCTTTATTATGGTAAGTTTTCTGGTTTACGAGGGTACAGAAGAAAGAGGCAGGCGTAGTTAGCTGCGTTTTAGTCATGTATTGTAGAATAGCCCCCTTTTAGTTATGCAAACAATTAAATAAAATATGTCGTTTACTTTGCGCACGGACCAATGCCGCTTTCAACCGTAGGTTTTTTACTGGAATTGTGGCATGAATACAGGACTAAAAGGCGGCAATGTGATTTTAACTGCTTTTTAGTGATGCATTGTCGTATAATCGCCTTGTAGTCAGGTATCAGCGAAGTATTTTATTCAATGAAACCTAGTTAAATAGCTGTTAAAGACGTTTAGCCGCCTTTTAGTGTACCCAAAAATAATAACCGCTTTTAAGTTTGGCATTTATAATAAAAATGGAAAAACAATCCAAACGTTAAAGTACTTTAGCAGCTTTTTAGGTAAGTAAAGTGGTTTAGTCGCCTTTAAGCATAGCAAAGTCCATTTTTTATGTATTTAACCGCTTTTTTTGAAAAATTATTTTCGAAACGGTAAAAGATAGAAAAACCGTTCCTAGACAGATCGATAGAGATTTTTTTTCTAAGCAAAATGGTATTGAAAAGTCGAAATTGACCAAATGTCACTTAGCCGCCTTTTAGCTTGAGCACGGCAGATGAGCAAACCTGAATTCAAAGGTGTGTGTAAAATTCCCGTTCAACACTGGAACCTTGCCCAGAGGCCTGTGCCCTGATGTGGGACGAATATAGACTGATGATGGTGTATTTATTGTTTGGTTGTACTTTCATATCAAATTTAAAGTCAATCCAGCTATTAGAATGGGGTGAAACCAACAAGCCAACTTATAAAAAGGTTATTTTATTATTAGAAAAACTGGTAGCGAAGCGAAGGAGCAATGTTGAAAGAAAGATTATGTTAATTTCATTTCATTTCATTCATTTATTCAAGAACAATATACATTATGTTTGAAATTTTACTCATTTATAAGGACCTCAGTAAAGTAACGCTTTAATTAACAATAAAATAAAAACTGTTCGATATTATGTTTGAACTATAACGTTAATATTTTGTTCCCATTTTTATTAGAATACGAACTAGAGTAAACCCATCAGAACGTTTAACATTAAACTTCTACCCTTGTGATTTCAAAGTCATTGAACAATTTTCAGCATACTAAATTTAAGCCGAAGTCTGACCTCTAGCAAATGGTTTTCTAGAAATCTCTGGAGAATTTCGGCCGCCCTTTATTTAGTATGATGTAAAAAGTAGGTTCACTTTCTCTGCCCCTGTCAGATGTTGTATTACGCTATCTTAATTTAGGATCTTTGCCTGGAATTCTTTTTAGTAAGTATAATACGGGATTAGTTGAAAATGTCTTCAATAACAGACAGTCTTGAGATTTAAAGTACAACAATTAGAATTCTTTAAAATACTTACTTATTTTCCTTATGCCTCGAACTTTTTTACCAACGCATTCATAAATTGTTTTAAAATTATTTTATTCCAAAAGATTAGATTTAATTCCTTTATCTGCCTTTTCAACGGAAACCCAGCCAGAGGGAGCATCTTCACCCATATGTGGTTTGTATTCCATTGGCCCGTACAAAGCGGTTCGCTTCATCATTCCTTATACGAATTGCTAAGGAATAGAATTCACCCCCACCGTAAGTATTACCATATAGATATAACCTATGTCTCTTCAAGAGTGAAAAGGCTGTTACTGAACCAGTGAACCTTCAGTCTCATCTGCACTTTTGACGTGACAACCTCTAATAAATCGATGAACGCCGGCCGCCGGGTGCAAACACGAAAAAGGATGACGCATTGTAACGTTACGTTACTGTTACATGTAACGTTACATGTATACTTACAGAGTGGCGAGGGCCAGATGCAATAGAGTGGCGTAGGCCAGTTGCAATAGAGCGGCGAAGGCCAGTTGCAATATTACGTAATACAATCTTAGTACTAGTGCTCGGGTAATTTTTATTGAATGTTTTGTTATGACGTTGTCACGTTAAACTATCGTCCGTAAACCGACTTTACAGACAACCGGTTTTTATCCCGTGATACAGAGATCAATCACGAGTCGCTTTTATGTAAAAAAAATGTTTTCCTTTAGCTTTAGACTCACCACACGTTAAAACATCAAAAAAGTTTTTATTCGCCAACTTCTAAGACAGTCTGTGTGTTATCGGCCAGCTATTTCTTCAACCTCAAATACTTGTTAAAGTTTTAAGACTCCTGGGCAAACTGTTAAGTTCAGAACTTCACTTGTTTCGCTTCACCGCTTGGACTCCCGGGCTTTACTTCCTGGCGAAACTTGAACATATGTTTCGGACGGTTCTTAGAGATCCTTTGTTAAGAATCTGAAGATATACGAAACTATTACAGAAAAGTAATAAAAGCTTTATGTTCATCAGATTTCATGTAGGTACGGATTATAAGATCATATAGAAGTCATTGCTTGTTGCAAAAACCACAGAAAAAACCGGTTGTCTGTAAAGTCGGTTTACGGACGATAGTTTAACGTGACAACGTCATAACAAAACATTCAAAAAACAAAAATGAAACTAGGCGGTCACCCATCCAAGTACTGACCGCGCCCGACGTTGCTTAACCTCGGTGATCGGACGAGAACCGGTGTTTTGTCAAATATCTTCTAAACGGTGCATCCTATGGCAAAATCAATGAAATGTTCATCCCCCTTTAAACCCCAGCACCCCCCATTAAAAATTACCCGAGCGCTAGTACTAAGATTGTACATCCTGGCCTTCACTGCTCTGTACAGGACATGTACGCTCATGTACATTACATTGCGTCATGTTAATTTTTTTTTTTTTTTTTTTTTACAACTTACGGGTTTTCACAAGGCCGGGCTGTGTTCCCACCCAACTTTAGGTCAAAAGAATGTTTTATTGTTTTTAAGTTTTTTTATTTTTATTCGAAGGTTATGTGATGCATTACAGTATCAGTATTATTGAAATTGTTGATGATTCACTGCAATAGCCATAACAAATCTTGGCTTAATTTGTTACGGTTTAAAAGTTCAAATGCGATTAAGCCGATCAAGTGTTGCCATACATATTTACTTCCAGCTTCTAATTTGGTTTTTGTTGCTGGCGTTCGTGTCGTCACAGTGTGCATGTTTTTGTGTTTAGTTTATAAATGGGTCCCACTGAAAAACAGCGTTGTGGCTTGCCACAACATTATGCTGAGTGGGGCCCAATTTATACTATTCGATATATTTTTTTTAATTTGTAAATTTCCTGTCAAATGTATTTTTTTTTCTGTGTTTGTATTGAATATGTGTAAATAAACATCTCTCTCTCTCATCCTTTTTCGTGCGTGCAGCCGGCGTTCATCGATTTATTAGACGTTGTCACGTCAAAAATGATTAAGTATGCGTGACGCGGCTAGCGTGCGAACCGAAAGCCGATCGACAACCTACTGCCATACGCCTGCCCGGGAGGCGCGCCGGCCGAACATACCTAAACTGCAGAGTGAAACCCCCGTGATCTCAATCCAGAGCTTTGTCCTCTGTACGCCAAGTTTAATTTTAATCCGTTCAGCCATTATTGCGTGACTAACAAACATTCAAACATCCATTTAATATCTAAACATCTTTACGAATTTTCTCATTTATAATGGGACAGAATAAAAAAACCGGCCAAGTGGGAGTCGGACTCGCGCACGAAGGGTTCACTACCATTATCTATAAAAACGGCAAAAAAATAACGTTTGTTGTATGGGAGACCCCTTAAATATTTATTTTGGGTCCATATTGGGTTTGCTAAAGTTCATCACCGGAAATTGATTTTCCTAACGATTTGTACTCCTAATGATCACTGTTCCTAAAATTTTGTTTCCTAAAGTTTTCGTTTCTACAATTTAGTTTACTATTAACGTAGTCCATTCCATAACACTCAGTTTTCCGAAAATTTTAAGTAATAACTTCACTGTTGAAACTTTATAACTTATCAAACAACGTAGATTTTCCGGGTGGTCATAAAAAAAAACCCAGCCAAGTGCGAGTCGGACTCGCGCACGAAGGGTTCCGTACAATTATCTATAAAAATCACGTTTCTTGTATGGGTGGGAGCCCCCTTAAATATTTTTTTTTATTTTAATTTAATGATTTATTTTTAAAGTCAATACATAATTAAATATTCTGTGAATATTTCAAGCTTCTACCTGTTGCCGTTATCAATATCGAGCAAAAACGAGCAAAAAAATCACGTTTGTTGTATGGGAGCCCCCTTAAATATTTATTTTATTCCATTTTTTAGTATTTGTTGTTATAGCGGCAACCAAAATACATAATCTCTGAAAATTTAATTTCTCTAGCTATCACGGTTCCCGAGATACAGCCTGGTGACAGACGGACAGACGGACAGACGGACAGACGGACGGACGGACGGACAGCGGAGCCTCAGAATTAGGGTCTCGTTTTTACCCTTTGGGTACGGAACCCTAAAAACTAACACCAAAGGCTAATGCGGGAGCTGCGCTGCGCTACGCTCGCGTTAGCCTTTGAACCTAACCATACCGAGTCGCTTCCGCTCCGATAGGCCTTGCTCGCTCGCTTCGCTCGCTCGCTGGCTTCAATCGCTATCATTGGAGTCAGCGAGCGAGCAAGACCTATCGGGGCGGAAGCGACTCGGTTTATTGCAACGGACATTATGAATTTTAATGTATAATAATGTTCAATTTTATGAATAAAAACAAATCTACATACATAAAAAATATATGATGATTCTGAGAGGGCTGCTTATAGGCTTGGATGATGATGAGGTTAGGGTGGGATTGTAAAGCTGCGTACGGACTGCACGCACATTACGCGTACCCTACGCGAGCCCGGGTAGCAGCTTTACAGTCTTGGGAACCAACCTTTACTTACAATTACTGAATTAATTACTTTGCTCGCCCGCGACTTTACGATACTTACGCTTATGCAAGACTAGCCTTCCGTCCGCAGCTTCGCCCGCGATAAATTAATTTTCCCGTAGGAAAAGGTATTTTCCCGCGGTAAAAAGTAGCCTATGTCACTCAGTGATAATGTAGCTTTCTAACGGCAAAAGAATTTTTGAAATCGGTCCAGTACTTTTGGAGCCTATTCAATGCAAACAAACTAACAAACAAACAATCAAATCTTTCTTCTTTATAATATTAGTATAGAAGGAGAGTTTATCATACGAGTAACATGAAATAGACAAGCATGTTTAACGCAAAGAGATGGGTTCAATGGCGGTGGTTAACGAAGCAAAGAAAGAAAAGGAACTTCCAGCTTGTTTTTGCTTATTCATTATTTGAACGGAACCCATCTGCTTTTAACTAAAGTAAGTCCCACGCAAAGTGAAATTTGTATAGAGAAAAACCTCTTTGGAGATTGGCTCGGGACTTCCTCATTCGGTAATGTTCGGCAACGCCGAACCGGCGAGCTCGTATGTTTGCTGTTCAATTACTGAGTATCGGAATTACTTTGAAAACATGCGTGGGCATTGCTTCGACGAGTCTTATTACTCTTCAGTGAGTCTTGTTCGGAACTCAATGAGTCTTTGCAGTGATCGATCGATTAGATTTTGTGTGTTGTTTGGGATGATAAGAGGGTAAATAGAATGTTTAGCTGAGCGTTGATTTTATTTTGTTAGTATTTATTTTATTGACAGATGGAGGAGGAAAATGAGCAAGCGGGACTATGTTGTGGTTCATTTACATTAAGAACGCCCGTGTATGTATACGTCCGTCTCAGCGTGTGCGTACTTGTGTGCGTGCTTGCGGACGTATGTTTGTGTTTGTATGTTTTTCTTCGGTAAAACAGCTGAACCGATTTGAATAAAATTTATTTACAGATAAATGAATCTCTAAAATACAACCAAGTTTACTTTTTACAGCAATATTCCCACGCAATTTAGGTTCGCATCTTAGATTATTTATACACTAGATAGAGTGTCAGTAGCAAACATTGCGATACAAAACGTCCAAAAATCCATTTGACAGCTTCATATTACGACCGCGTTACGTCATTCAAACTGAAGGGAGGCAAATGATATATAAGCCAACCGTTAGCTTTTTTTTTCGGGACGTTTTCATGTCGCCTAACTAGTGTATAAATAATCTAAGGTACGCATAGTATAGATATAGTATGGTATTTTGGACTCTTTTTTTATACAATTCAAACGACGACCACAGTGACGACCGAAACTACTGGACCGGATTGTCTAGTGGTTAAAGAATCTGACTACCAGTCCGGCAGATATTTTGTGTGAAAAATACGAATGTTTGTGCTCGAGTCTTAGATGTTTAATATGTATTTATCTATATTGGTATGTGTATCTGTTTTCTATACTATAGCACTCATTGTACAAGCTTTGCTTAGTATGGGACTAGGTCAATTGGTGCCAATCGTCCCATGATTTTTTTTTTATTTTATTGAGTATATTACTGTTATGTTTGTGCTTAAATTATTTATACACTAGATAGAGCTTAGGCGGCATGAAAACATCCCGTAAAATATAAGCCAATTGTTGGCTTATATGTCATTTGCCCCCTTCAGTCTGAATGACGTCCAACTCGATCGTAAGATGAAGCTGTCAAATGGGTTTTTGGACGTTTTGTATCGCAGTGTTTGCTACTGACTCTCTATCTAGTTTTTAAATAATCTAAGTGTTTTTGTAATATTATAGTACCTATAAGTTATGGAAATTCCTAGAGGGACTTCAGACTTCAATCTAACTGCTAGATCTACTTCATGATATACCTACCCAAGCGAAGTAACATGTAAGCGTTAGTAAAATAATTGTTTTTGAACACTAAGAGAGCAATGAAATAATATGAAGGTTGAATAATTATGCATATAAAGAACAATACAATGAATGACTCTTTGTTATACCCGACAGTAAGACAATACAGAAAAACAAGTAGGTACAAAGAAAAAATATATAATGTAAGCAATATCAGAATCTTCACCATTTTAGTGTGCACATAGTATTATTTTAATGTCCTGCATTTTAATGAAATTGATACCTATAAACCATTAAAACATTTTTCAACCGTCATGCATTGCATTTTTACTTAAAAATGCATATTTTAATACCTGCACGCTAATGCCGGCATTTTTATTCAGCTAAAACATTTGCTGTAACACTAACGTATCCAGGCAAGTTCATTACGTAGTTATATTATGGTACTTTATTGAATCAGGCGTTACTTTGCGGAGGTCCATATTAATGAACTAAAACAATTACTTTGCTCACCCGCGACCTTACAATAGTTACGTTTATGCAAGAAATGTGTGTTCATGCAGTTCCTCCACCTCCACACTGTACGAACACACACAAATCACATAAACCCAACCATCACCACCACCAAGCTACACTGACGCGTTTCGAACTCAACGTTACTCAACTGGAGGTGGAGGAACTGCATGAACACACATTTCTTGCATAAACGTAACTATTGTAAGGTCGCGGGTGAGCAAAGTATTTTTTTTTTTTATTTTTTTTTTTATTTTTTATTTTTTTATAAATAAATAAATATCACGGGATAATTCACACCAATTGACCTAGTCCCAAAGTAAGCTTAGCAAATTGTTTTAGTTCAATATTATGGTACCTAATGTGTGAAGGAATTTGAGTTTTTGTGTGCTTTTTTTGTTAACTCTACTTACTTGAACTGTCATTTAAACTAGATATCCGTAGTTTATTACTTAAATATATGTCCCGCTACTGGGCACAAGCTTCTTCTCAGAATGAAAGGGCTCAGGTTGTAGTTCTCACGCGGGCCCAGTGCGGATTGGAAACTTCATACACACCATTGAATTACTTTGCAGGGTGTGTGTAATTTTCAACCACCGTGAAACTCATCGTAATATAATTTAGACATAGACATAGACATAGACATAGACATAGACATAACTTTATTCGACATCAAAAAAGAAAATACACTGACTAATACACTGAGAAAAATAAAAAGAACAATAATAACAATAAAAACAAAAAACATAATTATAGATGTCGAAAAGGAATTTGACTCAGCATAAGCTGCAGTAGATGCCTGCTACAGCGCTGATTTTCAGTCAAACCCTTCATATCCCTGCATCAAACTTGTTGGACCGAAATCAGCACAAACAAATTCTGTATAAAAAGTGTAAAATAAACAGATACATATATTATAGTGGGAGTTAGTTCTTTTTTATTATTATTTATTTCAATTATACATAGTTATACATTATATTATATACATAGACATTTATACATTTCCCTCATGAATCCTGAAAAAAATCAGGTGCGAGCCCGGATTGTAACCCACGATCCTCTGCTTGACAGGCCGCTTGTAAAACCACCAGTGGCGAAGGGTGCTAACAACCCGATTCCTTCCGGGTTGCCTAAAATTTTGAAGTAATCAAACGCTTCTATTAATAACCCGTTGTTTGTAATACAGGCATACTCTTCCCTAATAAACTTAACTTTTTTTCAACACGATGCAGAATCAAAAAGCAACGTAATACTCTCACAAAAACGATTCATTCACGATCTCTAATAGTAAATGCCGGTCGGAAATATTAGAAATTGTACACTCAGACATTTAAATAATTCATTGACAAACACCCACACCACTCCAGGAAACATTGTGTGTTTATGCTACTTAGATAACCCGGGATTAAGCGGCTTATTACATTTAAAAAAAGACTTTGTGTGTTGTGCGTAAGGCTCACTTTCACTTTGCCTGCCGAAGCCGCGAGCCGCGAGCCGTGAGCGGCTTCTTGGAACATTTTTGGCGCTACGATCGCCTACTTATACAAAATTACTGCAGCGAAATGGAACGTAAAATATCGATGATTTAGTGTAAAACAAAAACAATTATATTTTATCTGCTTTTATTATTAAGGTTTATAAACTGGCGAAATTAATATTAGATTAGAATTTTATAAAATAACACCGTCACTTATTGGAAATAATTGTAATGACAACATTACGATTGATTTGTCATTGATTACAAACTTCATATTTCGTTTCTTGTTGTGAAGTATTATTATTGTTTGTTATTAGTAGTACATATATTGTTTTAATTTAATAAAAAATACATAGCCAGATTAGTGTTGATGCTCGAAACCAGTGAAATTTCGTAATATCGGATTGTGCAAACTTATAGTGTCAAGTGGTCAGTTTAATTTATATTTTATCTTCGGTCGGACTCGCTAGATAAATTATTTTGTATTTACTAGGCTTAATAAAAGTAGAAAAGGCTCCTTTAATTAAAACTGATTGTGGATGCGAATTTGTTGAGTGACGATTTTAGAAGTTATGTCCTAATTTTCAAGAAGAGAATAAATAAAAAGGGTAAGATAAAGGTTAATAGTTTTCGCCAGAGGCGGCGCTGGGTAAGGGCGACGTGGGCCACCGTCCTCGGCCTCGCGGTCTGAGGGTCCTCGCGCCTCGAAAGTTTCCCGTTTTTTGCTCATTACATCCGTAATCTAATGTGTGGCGCGCCATCACAGGGCCTCACAAAATGTGTCTTGTCTTGCCCACACCAAATTTAGGTCCTGCGCCGCCACTGGTTTTCGCTACGGCTTTACCTGAAAAAAATTTCACGCTTCGCCACTGAAAACCACTAGGCTACCATGGCTGTATAGTAGCTTTTCAACCTTAACTCGTTGACATAGAGTCGAAAAGTGACGAACCTGTACAAACACTAAATATAAATGGGTAAATAGAGTACAGCTCATCATCGAAACCCGTCAGTGTAGTTTGGTGGTGAAAATAGTTGGGTTTGTGTAATTTGTTTGTGTTTGTACAGTGCGGAGGTGGAGGAACTGCATGAACACATATTTCTTGCATTAACGTAGCTATCATAAAGATCGCGGGAGAGCAAAGTAATTGTTTCAGTTCATTAATATGGACCTCCGCAAAGTAACGCCTGATTCAACAAATAATTTGAATATAATTATTATAAAGGTACATGAATTATTCAATGTCAGTTTAGTAGATAATTGGCTCTATCTCCGACGATGCGCTCATTTCTCTACTATACTTTAGTTATTCTTTCCAGGAAAATACATAAAAACTTCACTATTTCATATTAAATAGTCTTCCAATTATACTTTTAAAGTAACCGCTATAAAAGTGTTTACTAAGTTTCAAGTTGTTTTTGTTTGCGCTAGCATTACAGCACCACCTTATTTGCAGGAGGATAATATTACTGTTGGGAACTAAAACAAACTATATCTTATAACAACTTTGCTAAAAGTAAGAATAAAGTTTTTGCTCTTTAATTTTAAATCCGTAACGTGAGAATGCGGGCGTGATTCTGTCTCCTTTTTGGCTGGAGCCGCGGCCAGCACTTTACCTGGTTCTCGAAACGTAATGGTTCACTGGCTTAAGGCCGCTGCGTGTGTGTGTCACGTCACGCACACGCACCAGTTATAATGAAAGAAACTGTAAGAAAGATGGCACACTAGATGCGTGCACATGGTGCGCCATCTTTCTTACAGTTTCATTCATTGCAACTGGTGCGTGACACGCACACGCATCTGGTCTGCGCCGGCCTTTGTAGATCAGATTAGTCGTGAAGACATTTGGAAGTTTAATTGTTTGGATGTTACGTAACTATGCATGTTACTCAAACACGCAATTATTGCTGATCAGATTTAGATGAATGGCGTACAGATGGAATAAGATCTGGATTAAGACATAGGATACTAATATCCCGGTAACGAGTTCCCGTAGGATAATATTTTTAATTAGAACAAAAACCGGCCAAGTGCGAGTCGGACTCGCGCACGAAGGGTTCCGTACCATTATCTACAAAAACGGCAAAAATAACGGTTGTTCTATGGGAGCCCTCCTTAAATATTTGTTTTATTTTAATTTTTTTTTTTTTAAGTAAATATATAACTAAATATTCTGTGAATATTTCAAGCGTCTACCTGTTGCGGTTGTCAATAACGAGCAAAAATGAGCAAAAAAAATCACGTTTGTTGTATGGGAGCCCCCTTAAATATCTATTTTATTCTGTTTTTTTAGTATTTGTTGTTTTAGCGGCAACCGAAATGAAACCGATCTGTGAAAATTTCAACTGTCTAGCTATCACTGTTCTTGAGATACAGCCTGGTGACAGACCGACAGATGGAAAGGACCGACAGACGGACGGACAGCGAAGTCTCCGTAATAGGGTTCCGTTTTTAGCCTTTCGGTACGGAACCCTAAAAAAAGAGGTCGCTTTCCAAAAACGTTCAAGTAACTCGGCTTTCAAGATACGCGTTAACTTAATCTGTAATCCATAGATGGCATTGTCTAAGCAAACGTTGTCCTTTAAAAGTATTACCGTAACCTTTTTCATGGATTTCCAACACGGGCGATGCCGCAGGATAAGCTAGTAAAAAACAAAACAGAAAAACATAGACACAATTAACTAAAAGCATACGCTTACAAAAGCTAAATAGTGTTCCCTAATTGCCAAGAAAGGACAAATTGATTACTACATTCCTATTTATAAGAACGGCCGCAAACATGATGGATCGCGGGGGAAATAATCTGTCTTGTTTGCGCTCGGTCGTTAATTTCCTCCATGTTCTAGGGGAGTTCTAATGGGCGGTACAAAGGACTAAGCAAATGTTTGAGTGAAAAAAAAATTATCAAGTGTTATTCGGTCAACAGTTATATTGCTTATCGATTTTTTTTGTAGCTTATTGTCAGATTTACAGTTGCAGAAACAATCTATACATGAGGTTAAGAGTACTTAATTTTTTTTATCAAAATATTTCAAAATAGTTTTGGTCTTTGAAACTACAAAACTGCATGATTATAATATCTTGTCTAAATATTATGATTAATTTTTTTAATCGTCACATTTTATCATTTTTGGACCAATTATTATTAGCATCTATCCCAATTACTAGTAATCTTACCCGAAGGGTTCAAAGGCGCCTTGAAACTTGTTCAGCATTCAGTAGAAAACGAGATATAGCTAATAGGGTAGAAAATTTGAGGTCAAATTGCTTTTTATTTAACAGACTTGAATGTATATTTCAAATGTTGGAAAATATCCCGAAGAAACAATTCCGTGTTCCACTTATTTTATTTTTACTAGCTTTTTCTGTCTATTTTGTATGAATGAACCGAATGTGCCTGATGTATTAATTTTGCGGTCTTAAACCATCTTCCGATTACTGCCTTTCAAATGAAATCGGTTTGGGGCACATCGATTGGATAGTTTCAGAATTTAACTGGTTCGGGAATCGAACCCTGGCGTGTTGAAGACAGATAATATTTACATTCCAGTCCCGTCTGTCGGTAACCAAATCTAGAAAGTTAAATTTGAGCTACTTCTCGCTGTCGGATTGACTTCATATACATATAGTATACATAATATGGATGTATCTATAAAAAATCATGTAACAAAAGTGCAGCTTGTATTAAAAATTAAGTTTTCCAAAAAAAAAAACTTTTTTTTAAATTTATAAACGAAGTGTTTCTTGCCACTTAAATCAATGGCATTGTTCATAGACAGACTGCAACATCAAAGGATTGAAGATACGTTGCCAAACTGGAGTACTTAGATAGAATACCTCTTCTTTTTTTATCGCATTTTTGTAAACCTTTGAAAGAAAGATAGAAAGAAAGAAAAAACAATTGATTGTCACAAAAAAAAACAAATTATATCCTACATATTAAACATAAAACAGTCGTAGAAGCCTTTGGGCATACGCGTCTCCAATCTTTTTCCATCCAGATCAGTTATCTATTAACTGCTGCTTGGTGGCAAGATTACCGAGTGAACCGCGAAGTCCTACTATCTTTCCTTCAAGATCTACCACCGCATACGTCCGCAAAAAGCCTAGAAACTTAAGTAAATATACCGCTTATGTGCCCAATTCCTTCTAACTAACAGGTCATCTGGTGAATAATTAACATCCTCTTTAATTATACATACAACCTTGAGAACTGTTTGACTTTTGTCTTGCGTAGCTTCAGGCAAGTCATTAAGAACACTTATGTTGTGCGCCAAGTGTTGTTATACTTGGCTTCGCTTTAGTAATAGATTGTTAGCTTTAGCAGATAGATAGCAAATAGTTCGTAATGTGTGAAAGTAGACCTTTTTAGTTTCGTTGCTTTGCATAGTTACTTGAATCATTTTGAGGGCTTAAAATAATCCCACTAACATTACAAACGTAAACGTTTGTATGGACGCATGGATGGAAGTAACTCTTTCACGCTAAAACGGTTTGACGGATTCTGATGAAAATATACATATAGATAATTTATAACCTGGATAGGATACTTCTTATTTTATAGTGATAAACTAATTCTTCGTAGACGGAATGGTGGGCAACGGCTAGTATAAAAATAAATAAAAGACAAAAACGAGTGCAGTACAGGGACCAGTTTATGTATTAAAAAAAAATATCGAAACCTATTACCTGAGGCAGCGATCCTAGCATGCCTGCGGCATTCTCTCGCTGCACGGCTATGCTCAGTGCCTCGCCGAAAACGGACCCGGTCCTGAGGTTGCCAGAAACGCCAACTAAGTTATCCGACACCTCGACAAAAAAGGGTCTCAATAAAGATACAGATGGAGAACAAAATAATCCTTCCTAAACCTTTTTGACACCAATGACGCATATATTAAATCCGCACCGCAGGTTCAACGCCAACGACGGATATATGAATCACGGCGAGCAGAGCGATATCTACTTACATGCATTTATGTAGGGTTCAACTTTGCGTTTGACATTCCGATGTCATGGCGTATGAGTGAGAGCTGTTGTATTTGACAAAACGTTGAAAAGGTTAAAAATGTACTAAAAATATGAGCCAAAGGCAAAACCCATCTGTGATGTTTTCAGCTCCGTAAATCTGTTTACAAAGTATTATTTCATACTCTACACTGCACTCTTATCGTTCATATTCAAAGTGCCATTACATAGCCCCTGTAATGCGTTCTTGATGTTATCTGGAATAGTTTTATGTATTTTATGTATATTTAAGAGTCTTGGACCGTGGCCCGCGTAGCGCTTTAGCGGGGTGCCAAGACTTGAACAATGGACATGAGGTTTCGCTAGTCATATTCTTGGCTCTTTTTATCCATTTGAATAGTTATTTTTGGATATAAAATTATGAATTGATTCAATGCGGGAAGAACGTTGTAATGTCTTATGCAATGTTTAATGTAAGTTGTGGTTGACATAAAGAGACATTTTGCGGATCAGTTGTTGGATTTTAGAAAAATGTTTTTTGGTATTTTTGGGGTTACAGCAATAAGAGACAAATAACGTAACTACCAGCACTTTAAAATGCGGAAAAATTGTATAGTGAGCTGTTTTTATGGACTTTTTGTAGACTACAATCATACTTTAATTGTATCCAAACCTCACCTCCGTTCAACATTTAAAGCCAACCCTATCACTAAAAGTGTACTAACTGTTCAGGTGTTACTTTACGGAGGTCCATATCTATTATTATTTTACCCTCCTTCTCCGTTACTCACCGTAAACCACTGCCACATTTATAAGACTATAAATATTGCAAGAAAACAGAAATATGTAGGCATTGCAAAGACGTGTAGCTGTGGTGCACGATAGGTAGCAGAAAAGCAAAGTAGAAATGCAATATTTCATTGCAATTGGACTATCAAGAATTCACTGGAGCAAACAAACATTATTAAATGAAATAAAAATATATATTATTAAATAAAATTATAAAAGGCACTTAAACGACTGCCAAAAAATGTAAGTACATAGTTTGTACACTAATATGTATTTATTACAACATAAGACTTTCCGAAAAAGACTGCGAACTTTTCTATGACGACAGTAATAAAATAAAACTTACTCAGTCTGAAATAAAATTTAAATAGAAATTCGGATAAATCCAAATTTGCTGAACGTTATTCGAAATAACAGTCATTAAATTGCCGAAAACAATCGCAAACGCTTGAAACCTTTAAATTGATGAACGTTAGAATGCAAATTTAACTAATTAGTGATTCTGGTTTAAAATGGCGAACATAAATTAGCATAATTTGCTTAATTTAATTTATCAATGTTTCAAAATGCTCGTGAGCTCGAACCATTGTATTTATCAGGTTGTTATTTTGTGGATGGATCTGATATTTGAATTTAACGGGATGTCATTGAAAGAAAAAAAATCGTAATTGTCATGAGATTAAGGCGAGTGTATTTAGATGGAAATATTGAAAGGGGAAGACCAAGAAGGACATTCCACGATCATGGTCATCATGATGATTGAGAATGTCTTGAAGAAAGGTCAGGTCAAGAGTATCCGAAACCGCGAGCATGTATGAAAAGACTAATGAGCTTTACACTACCAAATTCGATTTTCAAACGTTGTATGATGCTGTTTGGTTTACACTAATAGTGTTAAACAGAAGAGTGACAGGGGCAGTATGATAAGAACTTCAATTTCGTAGCCACAAAGGATCGTAGCAGCTGGAAACAAATAGTTTCTGCCTACCCCTTTGCTGGGGAAGAGGCGTGATTGTGTTTATGTATGTCATTGATATACAAGCTTATACCTTGCCACTCTACTACTACACGTGCGAGACTATCACATACCTAATAAAAAAAAATTCTTCATACTCGTATAATCCCCCTAAAATAAGGCGTAAGAGTCAGGCTAAGCGCACTGCATGGTTCCGTAGATGCCCGACAAGATATGCAGCCACACATTCAAAAACAACTATTTCGGAGACAATGTATGTATGTATGTAAACACTTTATTGTACATAAAACACAAAAATAATACAAAACAACAAAACAAAAAGAGTATAAAGGCGAACTTATCCCTAAAAGGGATCTTTTCAAGCATAATTCCAGCCTATATGCGTCCCACTGTGGGGCACAAGCCTCTTTCCAGAATGAGACGGCTTGCGCCGTAGTGCCCACGCGATCCCAGTGCGGATTAGAACAATTTCATACACACAATTGAATTTCTTCGCAGGTGTACAAATCTCCTCCTCCTCACGATATTTTCCTTCAACGTAAACCTCATGGTAAATTTCGAATGTAATTTTGCACTTTAATCCATAAGGTCGGAGGTCAAACCGACTCTTAGTGGAAAATTATCAATATGATCATACAACAGTTTATAATAACAGGATTTTAGACAAATATTCTACGGAATCTATACATCATATTTACTTGTAATGAGCTCTCGATATTTCAGCGTGCCTTGATTTACCGTTAGATACCGATATCTTTGTGGCAGTTGAGTCTACTCGTGAACATGTACACAGTAAAAGCGTCAAAAGTTGGGGAATTAATAATTAATTAAAAGTTATCGCGGATTCCAGAGAAAACAAGAGTGATATAAAAAAAAAACACGTTGAAGTGGATCCCTGAATCGAAACTACAATATTTTTTAAAGACCTAAGTTTATTGACACTACATACTCTGCATCAATTCATATTTTCTGATGTTTTATTTTCTTACTCATTTGGCGTCATTATAAAATTTCTCATATACGTACAGACGGAGGTGGCGGAATTATAATGATTCCGTTTTTACCACTTATTAACGGAACACTAGAAAGCACAAACAAGATAGTAATAACCATTAAGCGATGAAAGAATATTCTAGAATATGTTAACACCAAAATCGTTGGTACGCAGATTGCTCGATTTCTCCGTTTAATGTAAAAATTAATGTTAAAAGAAACTCGATATTTCTTTTAAGAAACTAAAACAATTACTTTGCTCACCCGCGACCTTCAATTACCCGCGACCTTTAATTGTTTTAGTTCATTAATATGGACCTCCGCAAAGTAACGCCTGATTCAATAAATTTCTTTTAAGATCTTCTAATTCTCATACTTTCTTGGTGAAATGGCTATTTATTCAAAATGCAATGCTAATTATAAAGTAGAGAAGATTTATCCGATGTAAAGATTATATGAAATTCTTCAATTGTTTTTATATCTTTGGGTGTAAAAGTTAGCGAAATAAAAGATTGTAAGATTATAGTACCTAACTATAGTTAGCAAAATTATACGTTGTTATTTCTAGAACAAAACCTCACTAATGAAGTTGCTCATACGTTCCTTCGCTACCGCAGCTCCTTCCGTTCCGAATAGAAGTTTCAAGTACTCTCTGCAAAGTTTCACATCGCAATTTGAGCAGTTAGTGAAGTGTGAAAAAGCTTTGGTCTTGGTTAGTCTCATTATTTTTCAGTGGGTTTAAAAATATACACGAAGTTCTGCTTTGAGTTAAATTCTTCATCCATGGGGCTAAATGTAATTAAAAATCGTGCCGAAAACATTGACATAGTTTATAATATTCTGATTTATTCCATCCTGGTACATGAAAATAAAACATAAAATATAAAGCATTAAGTAATCATAAAGTCATCGGTAGTCAAAGAGCCAATTGAAACGGCCCAACTTTTACAATTCGAGACATAATAAAATCATCGCTTTCTAAAAGCTGTTTGAACAACAAAAACGGCAAAGATCGAGGTCGGTAATTACCATAGCGTCAATCTTCAGCCTCACACTCCAGAGGTTTTAATTTCTTATCAACACTTCAGCGACAAAACAGAACACTTCACAAAAGATAACAGAAACAAAGGAACGGCCGAGAAGTCTTTTGTTTCCCTTTCAAGTTTGGAACTCGGGACACTGGCACGAAAAACAAAATGGTAAAAGCGCGAGTTTTTTTCGTAAATGGCTAACCGAACTCGTGGGCGCTGAGGGGATGGTTGCGGGTTGCTTTCGCGTCTGTAGGGCCACCACTGCGATGTGTCGCGCGTACCGCGCCTGCGTAGCTTTGCGCCACCATCCTGCACTCATAATAGTACGTTTCTGCTTCAATTAATCCAGCTCTCTCAATTACACCTACGTTCCTGTCCTGGCAATATTGAATAGAAAGTGATCGAGATGTAGTTTAAACGGCAATTATTGATTCTCCTCTCTCGTTTCTTGTTACTTTTAATGAGTCGTGTAGCTAGAAAGTTATTGAAAGAAAAGAGATTTTAAAAGTGAGGTATATTTTTATTTTAAGATCTGTATAACAATTAGTTTCCTAGTATATTTACAATTTTACATTCTATAAACTATGTTAGTAATTAAAAAAATATACTTAAAGGTGTAAATATAAGACTAAAACTACTGTCAACATGAAGCCGTGGCCTAGGGGTCAATGAACTGCGTTGCAAAAGGCATAAGACGTTACGCTACACATATTATTACGTTAACTTTTGTTTTTATGATTTTATGTTTTCACAAAAGTATTCGACTGTATTCGATTGTTTCTTAGTATTGTACATTCATGATTGCTTAGAACAATGATTACGAGTACAACCGTTGTAGTTTCAAAATCTAAACACACCTTGGTGCCACTATTGGGAACCAAAAGGCCGACAGCTATCTCCCTGAACGGTTTGGCACCGCTATTAAACGACGGAACTCTTCCAGCCTTTTGAATAATTAATTTTGAGCAACTAGTTTTATTTCAGTATATTTTAGTTTTTGTTATGTGAGTACGATAAATCCAACAAATACGTAAAGGTCGCGGGTGAGCAAAGTAATTGTTTTAGTTCATTATATATGTACTATTATGAATTTGAAAACTTATAAGTGAGTGCGTATGTGTGTTTTTGTTAACCTTTCTAGATAAAACGGTTGGACTGATTTGGACGAAATTTTTATAGCTGAACCCCTAAAACAACATAATAGGCTACTTTTTACTCCGATATTGTCACGGGATCCATATAAAATACCAAAATCTTTAACGCTTAGTCTATGTTCTAGACAATTCTAGACTCTAGAAACATAAAGATTGGCGCGGTTATAATTCATACAATGTAAATAACTCTCCAACTTATTCTCGGAATTTCACTTCGATTGCCGGACCTAATTGTTTAAGCAATTGAAACTCCGGATAATGGTTAGTATTTTCTAGAAACTGAAAAAAAGGATCTGAAGTTTCGTAATATAACTTAGATGACGTTAAACAAAGGTGACCCTAATCCAAAGTTCCAAATATGCTACCAGCAATCATAAGAAAACAATTGAACGCTATAAGAAGCCCGATTCGGGATTCATAAAAAAAAACTTATATTATATGAATTTGTGTAGAACGGGGCCTTCACGGTCCGTTTGCTTCTCTCGTTAGGCTGCTCTATAAAGAAGGCTCATCTTAACCGTGGGCCTGTGATGCATGGGCTGGCAGGGATATATACATATACCTTTTTGGGATAATATTGTTTTTAATACTGAGATTTTCTTTGACATTCACACATTATGTGATTTAATATTTTTATTGACATTTTTGTTTTATAATTACACTTTTATTGGTTTTAATATTACTATTTTTGTGACATTTTATATTAATGTATTTATCATTTATGTTTTCCAAATTCTTTTGACGATCTTCTTGTGAATTCTTTATATTTGTGACATTTGGGATGCTGAATATAATTGTAATTTTCAATCTGAAATAAATTAACCTAATCTGATGTGTAAGCTTATTCAACTTGTATTATACTTTTAGCTAGACATATGTCTAATAAAATTTGGTATGAATTAGCTGGATTTCTGGAATAACACTGGAATAACTGGATCATTAAACTAGAGTAAAACTGAATTTTTTCGGCGGATAAAGTTACCCACTGCAGCAACATTTTTACTGAATTACAAAATCTTACTCCATATTTGCTAAAAGGTGCCCCAAATTTTTGCATGTGGACGTAAATATAATGTACTTTAACGTGAAATATTGATTCTACAAATATTATTCGATACAAAACTGAACGCAAATAAATAAATCGTGTAAAAGTACTTTGATATAATTCTAAAATATTTAGCAACATTTTTTATTTTAAGAAAAATCTAATTTTGTCTACGATTTTGCCTGCGACGCACGGGATAATTATCTAGATAATTATAAGACAACTCTTCATAGTTACGTTCTGACAATTGTACAATACAATGTACAATTGTATTCTTACTCCACATAACAAACAGTTTAAAGTAAGATTGTTTTTTTGGAGTCTTATTGTATTTTTTAAAGTCATTGTCATTTTTTGGTTTAAAGTAATAATAGTACATAAAAATACACGATAGGCAATGGGGGGGTTTTATCGCTACAGAGCAAATTACCAATTACACTCAATGATGATAAAGTTTATGCCTATATGATTTTATTTGTGAAGACTATCATTTATGTATCCGAATGCTGATAATACTGGTGTGTCACTTTTTTGGCATCAAGTGGACTGAGTATATTCGAACACAAGAAATTTAACAATTAGGTACTTTAACAAGTACCTAAGTAAGGAAGTTAGTACTCTTTACTAAAGTAAACGTTTTTTTGATGAATAATAGCTGCATAGTTATCTAATAATTATCCATGAGCATAATTATCTGTATCAAGAAATCAATTTCCAACCATAGCTTTTCTCTCCCTTTCTACTCAGCCTTTTCATAATTTGTTGGCTGTGCTTTGCGAAAATTTTTTTTTCAATATTTTATTTTTTTCCATCTCGCATTTGTTTTGCACAAACATTTTTCGCGTTTATTATTTATAACACATCTTTCACCAATACATTTATGGCGGAAAAGAGATCGCGGCCAAAACATTACGACGTCGTTAAGGTATATTCGAGCTAGCCTTTTCGAGCTCTATCGCTCGAAAACTAACGGTCAACGAATCCGAACACACGGAAACTCACGCAGTGTTCCTGTTCCGTTAAATATAATGAGAATGGAACAACATTGGGTTCCGTAAGAATCCCTCCCACTAATATTATGAACGTGAAAGTTTGTACGGATGAATGGATGTATCGATGTTTGTTACACTTTCACGCTGAAAGGGTTTACGGATTCTGATGAAATTTGACACAGAGAAAATTAAATTCCACGTCGCAACCCTAAAAACTGTAGTAGGTAGTGTGTGATAATAATATTCTCAGCTGAATCCGGTATCTAGGATGAAGTATAGTAATGTTATCTCGGGCAAGTACTAAGTTTCCTGCATCAATCGTAAGCCAAGATACCCAGTAGGTACCGTTTTAAAAAAAAGATTTGTTGACGCTTTATGGTTTTTTTTCAGTTTATATCGTGTCGTTTTCAGTTTCGTAAACAATTTCACTGCAATTTTTTTATGGTTCATTATAATAATATATTCTTTTTCATCCATATATCATCATTATTTAATTGTGCAAGTATCTTAGTAAGTTTTTATTTTGACACTGGAATCAACTGATAAGGTATGCAGACTCAGACTCGTCTATATCAGAATCTTTCACCACGCAGTGGAATAAATTTAGATACTCATGAAAAAAATCGAATTTTTAATAATAAATACAACACCCAGTTATTTATGCCGAATCTTTCAGACGTTAAAATATTTTATACGATTCCCTGATTAGCTATTAATGACTCGTCATTTTGATTTATCTTTAGAACGTGGTACACTAAACTTAATTTTTTTTTCATACAAAGAAGTCGAGACACTTATATTATTATAGTTAATGCCATTTACGATAACGCGTGAATTTGACAAAATTAGACATTAATAACATTGTAATAAGAGCACGCCACGCGTCATCAGTTGTTGTTAGTTGCAATCAGCTATTCAACCTTTTTCCAAAAGTAAAAAAAAGTGTTTTTACTTTGAATTGTAACTGATCAGCATTAAACCCAGTACATTACCAGATATCGAATAGCGGAACAAAAATAAACAAGCTATATTATGGTGATGCACAAAACTTCATTAAGAACGAGGCAAGGATTGCCCAAAGGAACGTAATGTTTATTCAACCTTACTTTTCCTACGACTTAGAATTCATTATCTTCCTTAGATTCTTAATAATTTTAGATTTTCGTCTCGTTCTTACAGTAACTAACTACGTTTGATAGTAAGGGATAGAAAAACATAATCGACGAGTAAACGTTAATGTGGGATGGTTTCGAATAGTTTGGATAGCGGTTGTCATCCTAAGGGACGTCTCTTTGCCGTACAGTCAATAAAAGTTTTCATACAAGTAAAGGAAAATCTTAAGCTTATAAATATGGTGGTTTCTGGGACATTTTGCTCTAAGTATAAAAGAAGTGGAGAAAGTTATCGTTTTAGTTGTTAATGTTGTTCCGATATTTACTAAATAATGTAAGTAAATCGTTCCTAACGTTTTCTTGTACTGGAATCCGTTTTAATACAACAATGGAAGTTTTTTTTCATGCTACTTTTTGTCGACTGTACTACTTACATTGTTATCCAATCCATATACTACAAGAAGGGGTATGCGTCATAATATCGAATTTCAAAACCACAAATGATTATTTAAACGAAAGCTTTAAAACCCGAAGACCGTAATACCGGAGATTAAATATACCTAGGCGCAGGTTCATCAACGTCATCATCATCCCAGCCTGCCGCAGGCGCAGACGCTGTTTACATAAATTCAATTGGTCGAGATTTTAGCATTCGGTGTTTTGTAATTTAGATCATTTGAAAATTTAAATAAGTAAGTGTCGATATTGCACTCATAGGTGTTGTAAATTTGATGCGTATCCACTAAAATGGGTAAATTTATTTGCAAGATTTTATTTAGGTATCATACAACATACCATTTTGGTAAACATGTTCCCAGTCTGTTAAACGGCTTTTCGGTGGTATCACAGAACATTCGGAGTATTTACACAAATTTCTCTAACCTACAGGTAGCTCTTTCTCAACTAGAGTTCGTCCCCGATATAATAATATTAACCGAATGTTGGATTAACCACGCGAAACCAATTCCAGCCCTGACAAACTATGTAGCTAAATGTACTTTAAATAACCTAAACCAGAATGATGGAGTGGTTGTTTATACTAGGAACTGTCTGAATGCTAACATTGAAGAGGTTATTTTAGGGCATGCCTCATGCATTCAGGTCGACCTGGTGAATACTACCATTTTAGGAATTTACCGTTCTCCTTCAAATCCTAACGCTTCAACTTTCATTAACTCGTTAAATAGCCTCTTAGAAACCTTAAAATCAAATAAATCCGTTATAATATCAGGTGACATTAACATTAATTTGATACCTCGTTTTTCTGAACAACATGATGATGTTTCTAATAGAGAAAGTTACCTAAATATGCTCAGTGTGCATGGAATTCTTCCTGGTCTCCTGAAACCTACTAGGCTTGGTAACTGTATTGATCACATTATGCTAAATATAAAAAAGAAATCCACTAAAATATACACAGCTGTCCTTAATACGTCAATTACAGATCATAACACTACAGTCTTACTTTTATTTAACCATGTTAATACAACAATTTCCAGTCCGGTCGAAAAAATTAACTTTAAAGAGGCTGTAACTTCTCTCTCGGAGATGAATTTGGAAAATCTTTTATCTTCTAATGATCCCAACTTTGTAGTGGAGCAACTATTAATTTGTCTTGGGAATGCTATTAATAACAGTAAAGTTTCAAAACCTACACCGAGTAATCGTAGAATTATAAAACCTTGGATCACCCCCGGTTTATTACGATGTATCAGAAATAGGAACAGGATGCAGCTACGTCTGCGAAATGACCCAGATAATATTGTTCTTCAGACAACCTTCAAGAGATATCGTAATTTCACTAACAATTTAATTACTAAACTAAAGCGTAACTTTGAGCGGGAAATGCTTGAGAGGAATACTGGAAATGCTAAAGCCCTGTGGTCCTCTATTAAAAAAATCACTAACTATAAACCGCCAAAGACTAATGATGTTCACCTGCTCAACTTTAAGTCTTCTCCCAGTGAGTCTATTGATTTCACAAACGACTTCTTTTCAAATATAGGTAAGAATCTAGCATCACAAATATCTAACAATCACAGAACTAACCAGGCTTATCATTCTGTATCTGCTAACAGAGCAGTTTCCTCATTTGCACTTGTTGACACGGATTCTGAGGAGGTGTCTAGGGTCATAATGTCCTTAAAGACAGACAGTGCACCGGGCTATGACGGTATACCCACCAAACTCCTGAAGCTTTGCCCTAACCTAATTGCCCCAATCATTAGTCACCTGGCAAATCTTTGCTTCACACAAGGAATTTTCCCATCAGCTTTGAAAAAATCTCTTGTTACACCTATTTTTAAGGGTGGGGTTAAAACTGAACCAGATAGCTATAGACCAATCTCTGTGTTGACAGCCATTTCTAAAATTATCGAAAAGCTGATCAATATTAGGCTTAAAAGTTACCTAAATAAATATAACCTACTTTCTAAATCACAATTTGGTTTTAGACAGGGCTTGTCAACGGAGGATGCTGTGCTGAACTTGTCACAACTTGTAAGTAAAGAGGTCGATGGGGGTAATAAATGTGCTGCCGTTTTTCTTGACCTAAAAAAAGCGTTCGATACTGTGTCTCTTCCGTTGTTACTATACAAGCTGGAACACCTGATGGGAATCAGGGGTAAACCGCTTGAACTTTTTCGTGACTACCTACAGAATCGGAGCCAAAGAGTTAAGATTAAAGACTATCTCAGCGCAGAGAGTGATATCTCTTTTGGTGTACCGCAGGGAAGCGTTCTTGGCCCGACTCTCTTTCTTATCTACATCAATGACCTCGCTGACGTTTGTTGTTCTGAGGGAGAGGTAATTTTATACGCTGATGACACTGTGGCACTTTTTTGTGGAAAGAGTTGGGATATAGTGTTTGCTGTAGCTGAAAGGGGATTGTCTAACATTAGTTCATGGCTTACCTCTAACTTACTGACTCTCAACGCTGCCAAGTCTAATTTCATTTGTTTCTCTAAAAACAGTGCTGGTCAACCCCCTGAATCATATAAACTCAAAATTCACAATTGTAACTGTCCTCGTGGCAGTGCAACTTTTTATTGTACACAGTTAGAGTGAGTGAGCTCTACTAAATACCTGGGTGTAATTTTTGACCAGAGACTTTCTTGGCACCCGCACATTGACTTCATTAAAAACCGTGTCCGTAAGTTGATGTGGATCTTCAAAACACTCAGACATGTCACCTCTCCTTCTCTGTTGACCAGGATTTACATTGCACTAGCGCAGTCCGTTATGACTTATTGTATTCCAGCCTGGGGCGGAGCTAACAAGACTAAATTCTTGGAAGTGGAAAGGGCTCAAAGATGCCTTCTGAAAATAATGTTCTTTAAATCTTACAGGTATCCTACAACAGAACTTTATAACCACTGTGATCTCCTTAGTATGCGAAAACTTTACATATTATCAGTTGTATTAAAATTGCACAAAAATCTATTTTTTTACCCATCGTATAATAATCAAAGGAGAATGAAAAATGTAGCTCCTTTTCCTCCCTCTAAATCCGCTTTTGCTAGAAGACAGTATGATATGCTATCTGCTTCACTTTATAATAACATGAATAAAAAACTTAACTTCTATCCGCTGAAATTTCATGACTGTAAGACTGCTGTAGCAAACTGGCTCAAACAGCTGAACTACTATGAGACAGAAGACCTTATTTCACCTTAGATTGTTTTATATCATGGTTCTGTATATTGCTATTAGGTACAGTTAAGTGTTAAGCATGTTTCTATTAGATTTGTTTTAATAACATGTTCTGCTTCTTGAAATCACATATTATTACTTGTATTGTATTGTGAATCTCTTGAGACATTCAATTTCTGTTATTGTTGTAAATGCATTGAGATGTTCCTTTGTTGGCTTGATCAGGGTTATCATGGTTTGTATACTGGTGCTCTCTCGAACATGCAGATGTAAAGCAACACCAAAAATTTACTGGACTCTTTACAGTCACACGAGCACTGACACACTTGACATGCACGCTCATACGCACGCACGTATGCGCACACTTTCACACACAAATTCACTCACGTTCATGCACTCTCACGCACTCACATACATACACTCATACACACTCACACACGCACACACACACACACACACACACTTTATTTAGGTTTAAGTCTTTTTTTAGTTATAGTCTTAGTAATAATTTTTTTCTTGGAAGAGCGAGGCCTCCTAACACAAGTTCCAACTTAATGGGAGGCCTCAACCTTTTATGTAAAACTTCTGTTAAATGCAAATAAAGTTTATTTTTTTTTTTTTTTTTTTATACCAGTTAAGTTCATAAAGCACTCTTTTTCTTTGGACAGTCGTTTAAAGACTAGGCTTATAAAAATCGTCATGAATCTCATTAGCAGTGAATATGTGGTGGTGGGAGTGGTTTGATTTTGCGTGCTTAGGTGCTAGGTAGTGACTGTTTTTTACTAATATGTTTTATTTTTGTATAGAGATGAGTTCTGATATCTTTTTGTATCAAAATTTGTGTGGCACAACTTTGCGATTGTTCGCGTACTTTCTTTTTTTTTATTCTTGGTTCTATTTGTGAGATCCTATAATTGGCTCCTATGTTATTACATGTTTAACCTACTCTGTAATTTGTAGCTGTTGGTTCTCCGAAAGTAAATAAATAAATAAATAAATTTTGCGAGTCTTCAGTGCGTAAGCATAGTATGGACACAGCTTATAACCCCAGGATTTTAATTGAAAAGTTTTTATAAACTTTACTATCGTATTTTATTTCATGATTAAATAATAATAAATAAAAAATAATAAATATCACGGAACAATTCACACCAATTGACCTAGTCCCAAAGTAAGCTAAGCAAAGCTTGTGTTATGGGTACTGAGCAACGAATAAACACCCAAGACCCGAGAACAAAAATTCGTATTTTTCATACAAATATCTGCCCCGACACGTGATTCGAACTGGGACATAAAGTTTCTTAGTCAGGTCTTCTAACCACTAGGCCTTTGGGTTAATTAAGTGATGATATAAATTACATATTACTATGTTTTATTACGTGGTAACCATTTTGCAACTTTTAAACAAACTATTTAATGTTAAATAAACTAATGTACCCATTTACAACCATAAAAACTTTTACTTTCGAATTTTCCCATATAAATAAATGTCATGTCAAAAAACTAGTTTGTAGTAAAAAATAAAATATGGGTACGGGAATCCCGGGTCTTATCCATATTAAGTATTATGTTTAAGGTCATTCATCCTAAATTGCACCTCCTATTTCCGATTACTGCTAATTAGTCAGTATTCAGTCAGCACCTGATATTACATCACAAACTTTCTATGAAGAATTTATAAACAACTGTGCCTCATGTCTAACAATAAATGCTCGTGATGTCAGGTTGTTAGACTTCGCATTTTACGAAAATATTCGAATAAGGTAACACGAGAATCTTCCCATTATTTAGTTTGTTAGAGACCTGGGAAACAGCGATAAGCTCGAAACCTTTGGAGGTGTTCATGTAGGCTAGGCTTTTGTATTATATCGGTAAAGCTTAAGCCTTATACACGGCGCGTGAAACATCATATCAGTTTCTTTACATTGCGGCTTCGCGTCGCTATTAATTCAAAAGCAATCAATCATCGACGGCAATGTACCGCACTCGCATGATATTTCTCTCACCGTCTAAATTTAATATTCGAATGAAGTTAACGTAAAACAAACTTCTTTTTCATCAAATTCACGACACGAGAGCTGGGCACAGATCGTCTTTTTGTTTGTAGACTAAGATTTTAATTTTCGTGTTCCCTAGAACTTCATAGATACTTTAGAGAGCGTGCGTAAGTTTCATGTTTTATTTTGACGACCGCTCGACGCTTGACGGTTCGAACCCCGGTCGTGGCAGATATTTGTATGAAAAATATGAATGTTTGTTCTGTACCCATAGTACAAGTTTTGCTTAGTTAACGACTAGGTCGACTAGTGTCAATTATGTATGTATATATTTAAAACTCTTTATTGTTAAGTTAGTTAGAGTTATGTTTATGTATTTCATCAAAAAATGATCTTCCACAGAAAAATGATTACAGACTCATACCGAAAACCTTTTGCTTAAGAGGCTACAACCAAACTAGGTTACCGTACTTTTTTACTCAAATGGGGCCTGAAAAGTGCTTTTTTTCACATAAAACTATGAAATATGGAGATGAAGCCAAAGATCACACTGGTTCAGTAATAGCTTATTCACTCTAGCCTTGATGATCCCTAGGAGCTATCTGGAAATAAAGACGATAAAAGCGAATCCCATTCTTCAGCAGTTCGTATGAGGATTATCATTATCATTATCCCAGCTTATTATATGTCCCACTGCAGAGCTCAGGTCTCCTCTCAGCCGCCCGCGTCAGCGGCTCTGGACCGTAGTTCCCACGCGGGCCCAGTGCGGATTGGGAACTTCACACACACTATTGATATTATCATTGATATTGTTTAGACGACCAGGGCCCAATTGCATAAGAAAATACAAGCAAATAATATTAGTGAATTTCAATACAAAATAGCTAATACTATTAGTTTGTAAGTAATTTGTTATGCAATTGGGCCCTGATGGCCTAGTTTGTGGTTAGAGAACCTGATTCCCGGGTTCTATTCCCATGTCGGGGGAGATATTTATATGAAAAATACAAATGTTTGCTTTCGGGTCTTGGGTGTTTATGTATTTGAGTATGTATCTAAGTATGTTTATCCGTTGCTTAATACCCATAACACAAGCTTTGCTTAGCTTGCTTTGGAACTAGGTCAATTGGTGTGAATTGTTCCGTGATATTTATTTATTTATTTTATTTATTATATGAAGACGCTCCACTCGTCTGGATGTCCGTCGGTAAAATGGAGATGGAGTAGGTATGTACTTAATTATATCATTTAATCACATCAAAATAAAATATAATGTGATTAAATCATAGTGAACGTTTATCTTCGTTTAATTAGTTGAAAGTCGAGATTTAACCGCGATACTGTGTTTATTAATTGTGTTGATAATTTGTCGTTACAAACGAAAAATAATTAACGCTGAATAAAATTCGCTGCGATGAAATAATAAAATTGAACCCAATTGAGATTTGTAATAAAATTCGTTCCATTTATAACTGGTTATGAAAGGTATGGAGCGATAAATACAATGTTGCGCAATAACGTTGAATATAACAACAAAAACGTTCAAATTGTTTTCAAATGACGACCAATGTGTCTGGTTGTATACTTAGAACGTTTAATATTTAATAACAAAATAAGTATAATTTTATTGAAATATACATTTTTCGCGGCTCGCAACGAGTTCTTCTGGTTAGATCCGTTATTAGTTCATAGATAGATAGATTTCTTTATCCATACTGAGAGCCTGAGAGGAGGCCTTTGCCCTGCAGTGGGACGGATATAGGCATGATGATGATGATGAACCCTTCCCTTACTTAACTCACGGTATTTCATCGCGTTATTTTTTCCTTTCAAATTGGCAATAAAATCAATTTATTTTCCATTAAGGGTTAAACAGAATGGTTACCAAAAGAAATAGGGCAGATGGAATAAATTCATTCAATATCGGGCACAACCATGCGTGAAGGCCTTCGGAAGCCTTTTTAACACTTATACATGTGCTTTTATATGTATTTTTTAAAGTAAAAAGGTCTGAGCAAAGGTTTGAAAGGGGTAATGAATTCAGAAAAAAAATCTTATGTATTACATTTGTGAGGACATAGGAACTATTTAGTGATCTTCTCTTCAGAAAACGAGCCTATTCTTTTCTCAAAAAATCGGCAACGCGTAACTCAATTTAAATTATGGGTGGCGGTGATTGTTATCCATCAGGGGACCCGCTTGGTTTGCCCTCTATCATATGAAAAAAGAAACGTGCACTAATATCACTTACAAACCGAAAAACGCACTGTGCACGACGTTAAATTACATCCACTGTTGCCCGGAACTCTCGTGATATCGGCTATCTACCTACTGGATGGTTTGCTAATGATTTAGTTAATTTTAGCCACTTGAGAACTCTTCTCTCTCAACGGTTGTCTGTTCTCCGAGCGATGTTGCTACCTTATTGGCTTTTCAATTTGAAAATTCCTCGAGCTATATCGGTGACTTTAGTTCTTCGGCGAATTTCCTTATTACGGATTCTATTTGTTTTCTTATTAGCTAGCTGTGACCGACGGCTTGGCCAGCTTTAGAAATATCTTGACAATAAACATTTACAATCTTTTACAATTACAAAATACAATTAAAAAAAAGTGCTGTCAATCAAACAAGCCGCCCCGGATCGTACCTGGCGCAAAGGTGCCCAATACACCTAGCTGCGTTGCCACGTTGAGTCGCGATGAACCTTTGCACCAGAAACGACTCAGAGCGAGGGTCAAGACATCTCTCACAGAGACAGCGCCCCACTTCTTTAAAAAAAGCTTCGCCTCGATAATCTTATCTTTTACGGCGTAGGCTCGGATAACGCCATTTATTGATTGCATATGAAGTTAACATGTTATCTTGAAAGCCAAGCTACTTTAGCGTTCGTAGAGAGCGACCTTCCTTTTTTATTTGAAAATAAAATACTATTCCTTGGAAACGCACGCTTGAAATATTATTAATAATAATAACAATTTATTACAAAACAAGTCCATATTGTGTTAGTTTACATGACTTATTGGCTATGTTAGTAATTGAGTAAGTAAAATAAGGCTCATAAAACTATAAATAGAACCCCTGGACTTCATAAGCACAGAGTTCCAGTGCCTACTTATCGCACACGCAGGGTCAGTCCAAACCAGCAGAGCTGCAGGTGGCTGTTGGGACTGTCACGCACCCGGCACATCAAGGAGGCAGTTCTCTTGCGAAGAATCGCACTAAATCTATCGATCCTCAAAATATTCAATGATATTATTATATTAAGTATCATGTCACAATCCAGTTTATCGTTAATCTGTACCCAAAGTTTTGCCTAAATCTATTTAACCGTTATTCAGTGATTGTCGATCACAAACATTCTCATTTATAATTTTGTGATAATAATGCAGTCGTTTTATACAAGTGATTACTTTCCAGCTCTCTACCCAAACTGATGCATTCCAAATTTTCATTACTCCTCCATACCCATAGTTTACTAAACTCGTCGATTAGCGAATTGAATTCGTCTTCGCATCGTGCAATCAGAGCAGTCACTTAATATTACGAATTGTGTTTTCGCGTGTTCAGCGTTTGACGTAAGCGTTCTGTACGGGGTGTTGTGTGTTAGTGATTATATGCAATTACAACATTTCCAACATAAATCCTACTAAGTTCATGAAGATTTTGTGGATGTTTAAATGTTTGTTAGTCAATCGCATAATAACGGTTGAACGAGTTAGATGAAACTTGTGTACACATAAACAAAAATGGCAATAGATTTTTATGATTTTTTAATTTGAGAAGGAGGCAAACGATCAAGCGGATCATCTGATGGAAAATGATCACCACCGCCCATAAATATCAACAACTCAAAAAGAGTCACTGATCTATTGCCGAACTTTAAAAAAGGAGAGGGAATAGGGGAGGGGGACGGGGAGAGGTATTGGCCCCCCGGCGCTCTCACTGACAATACGAAACGCAGCAGGAGTACTGCTGCTTCCTCCCGGTGTTCTGTGAGAGGGTTGTACTGCCCCGGACGAGCCAGCCCATCCGTGATGCAGCGGGTAACCACAACATATTTCTACCACTAGAAAAAAAAATTGAGTCATAGAATACTTAATATCCTGGTACTGAGTGAATGCTGCATTTTTATTTGATTCCAAGTCGAGGTGGAATCAATAATAGAACAAATTTATTACTTGCTTTTGATGAGTTGACGAACAAAGTTAATTATATAAACATAAATGTAATTAATCATCATCATCATTTCAGTTTCATACGCCCCACTGCAGGACACAGGCATCCTCTTAGAATGAGAGGAGTTGGGCCGTAATTCCCACGCGGGCCCAGTGCAGATTGGCAAATGTAATTAATTTATAATTATTTTCTCCTTAAAGAACTCCACCTGTATATTCATCGTTACTCTCTCAGTAGCGTATCTTATCAAGTCACACTAAGCTAAAACTAACCTTATGTTAAACCAAATACTGACAGTTTTTGAGCTACGTCTTATTGTCAAATAAGAGGTTGAGAAAATTATATGTGTTAGAAGGATTACTAACAAGGTTCTTTCACGCTTAATGTAAACTAAAATTAATTCTAATTAATTTGACGAATAGAAATAGGCAGTGTTATGTAGGTCTTCATGGTTATTTTGATGTAAACGAAGTGTAATCGTACAATTAAGTGCAAAATTACTGGTTTTCGAGTAGAGCAAATTTGATGTTTAAGTATATGAAAGTTTCCGGCTTCACATCCTGTTCTAATTATTATAAACTAGCTTTCCTTTGGGTCACTGCGCCCTGGCAGTAAGTAAGTAAGTAAGCTTTCCGTCTGCAGCTTCGCCCGCGATAAATGAATTTTCCCGTAGGAACAGGTATTTTCCCGCGGTAAAAAGTAGCCTATGTCACTCAGTGATAATGTAGCTTTCTAACGGCAAAATAATTTTTGAAATCGGTCCAGTACTTTCGGAGCCTATTCAATGCAAACAAACAAACAATCAAATCTTTCCTCTTTATAATATTAGTATAGATGGAAAAGCTAGTGTGTTGAATGACATTTGATTGTTTAAATATATTTGACAGCAAAATAATTATTACTTTACGGCATTCACAATTTAAATAACCTCAAATCTGTAGCAGCTTGGGTAGCTAACAAAAGGCGTAGCATTTGCTACGAATATGTAGCGTTTGCTATGGAAAGCGTAGCAAATGGCTGGTTACAGAAAGGTTCACAGCAATATTGCTCTGAACGCATTGATCTTAGAAAATAATTTCATACAAGAAATCACTTTTATTTATTTCTAAGCCCTAAGACGTGAAGCGTATTAATGATGTTTGCATCAGAAAATACGTATAAAATTATTTTTTCATCTCTCCTGTTTGGAAAGTTAATTTTCATGGGTAGATAGCCGGGTGGAAAATTGCGTTTTCATCTCTAGGGTGGAAAGTAAAATATTTTTAATTTTTACGATCTGCCTTGGAGTCGAAGATAAGTCAGTTACGTCAGTGACACTTTTTTCACGTTTCGGCATGGCCACCTAGATGCACGTCGTGACCATGGAGCTTATATACAACACTGGAGGTTGTACGAACTTTTTAAATTTGCTTACTAACATTAAACTGACAAAGGAAAAATTACATACAGCCAACTCTAAGCATTCTTACGATATAAAAAAATATATCTTCTTTTGATGGATGGATGGATGGATGCATGGATGGATGGATGGATGGAAGGATGGATGGATTGTAGTATTTTGCTTTCCTCACAGTCGAATGAAAAGTAGAGTGTCTTAACTCGGGTAAAATTACCCATTTCCCCTCGAACTATTGGCGCTCTCACTTCGTTCAAGCGCCAGAAATATCTCGGGTTATATGGGTCACTTTCCACCCTTGGTTATCAATCTACTATTTCATCTCTCCTGTTTAGAAAGTTAAATTTTCATGGGTAGATAGCCGGGTGGAAAATTGCGTTTTCATCTCTAGGGTGGAAAGTAATTTTTTTTTTATTTTTACGATTAGTCTCGGAGTCGAAGATAATTCAGCTACGTCAGTGACACTTTTTTTCACGTTTCGGCATGGCCATCTAGATGCACGACGTGACCATGGAGCTTATATACAACACTGGAGGTAGTACGCTGAACATCCGTTTGAAACAAGAAACTTTTTAAATTTGCTTACTAACATTAAACTGACAAAGGAAAAATTACATACAGCCAACTCTAAGCAATCTTTTTTTTTTATAGCCTATAATATGTCCCACTGCTGGGCAAAGGCCTCCCTGCATTCTTACGACATAAAAAAATGGATGGATGGATGGATGGATGGCGATGGCGATGGCGATGGTGATGGCGATGGTGATGGTGATGGTGATGGTAGTATTTTATTTTCCTCACAGTCGAAATGAAAAGTAGAGTGTCTAACTCGGGTGAAATAACCCATTTCCCCTCGAACTATTGGCGCTCTCACTTCGTTCGAGCGCCAGAAATATCTCGGGTTAAATGGGTCACTTTCCACCCTTGGTTATCAATCTACTATACTATTTCGAATTACTACATACTTTTTGTTACTTAAAGATCGTTAAAGTTTGGATGTAAATAAGAATTTAAAAATACAACTTTAATAGTTTTTTGTTGTTGTTTTTATATAACCTGTTTTATTGTTAAATAAAAAATAAATATCACGAGACAATAAAATTAACATCAATAAGCAAAGCTTGAGTGTTAGACAACGGAATAATTGAAGTTAAATACATAATTAGTAGCCGTGGTGGCCTAATGGTTTAACCTATTGCCTCTGAAGCAGAAGGTCGTGGGTTCGAATCAGGGCTCGCACCTCTGAATTTTTCGAAATTAATGTGCGATATTATATTTGAAATTTACCATGAGCTTTACGGTGAAGGAAAACATCGTGAGGAGAACTGCACACTCCTGAGAAGAAATTCAGTGGTGTGTGTGAAGTTGCCAATCCGCACTGGGATCACGTGGGAACTACGGCCCAAACCCTCTCACTCTGAGAGGAGGCCTGTGCCCTGCAGTGCGACGTATATAGGCTGAGATGATGATGATGATAATGACAAAATTATTTAACTCTTAAGACTCGTGAACAAATATTTGTAGTTTTTAGGGTTCCGTAGTCAACTAGGAACCCTTATAGTTTCGCCATGTCTGTCCGTCTGTCTGTCTGTCTGTCTGTCCGCGGCTAAGCTCAGAGAATGTTAGTACTAAAAAGCTGTAATTTGGCATGAATATACATATCTGTTACGCCAACAAAGTGGTAAAATAAAAAATATTTTTTTTTAGGGTACCTCCCATAGACGTAAAGTGGGGGTGATTTTTTTTTCTCGACTAACCCTTTAGTGCGGGGTATCTTTGGATAGGTATTTTAAAACCATTAGGGGGTTGCTAACATGATTTTTCTATTCAGTGATCCGTTTGCGAAATATTCAACTTTAAAGTGAAAATTTTCATTAAAATCGACCGTCCCCCCCCCTCTAAAATCTAAACTATTGGGTGGAAAAATTTGAAAAAATTCAGAATGGTAGTAAATATATCAAATTTACTAGGAAAATTATAGCGGCTAAGATTGCTTGGAAATTATTTGTAGTTTAAGAGTAAATAGTAGCCTAAGGTATAAAACATACCTAAACTTGGATGATTCCGTACACATACGAAATTCTTAGAAAAATATTACTTGATTTTTTCGTAATGGCTACGGAACCCTACCTTGGGCGTGTCCGACACGCTCTTGGCCGGTTTTTATATAATAATATCTGCTCAGACCAGGGATCGAAGGAGCTCAAGCAATAAAATGAAGCAGCGTCGATTCTGTGGCGTCCAGTCTCACACACTGAGGAAATTGCTTTTAACAACTTTAATTGGACTCACAAGAAAAAACTTTTCCAATCTGCCTTTGTAAGTGCCTTTAAAAGGCAAGATTAAAACGCTTATTAAACACGAGTTTATGAAGGATACATCGTTTATTTATAACATAAGTTGCTGCTGCTATTATTGTTTGTGAAAATTTACTTGGCGGAAATGTACCACTTTTATGTTTGATGTTTTGAGAGATTCAAGCGTAATTTAATAATTAAAATCTTTCACGACTTTTTAACTGACTTGAACAAAAAGAGGTTTGTGGTACGTCAAAATATACGCTATAATAAACGGCCGTACTTAGTGAAAACATACGGATAACTCACGTCTATGATCTAGTTTAGCTTGACATGTTTGGGCTAATCCGTAGCCCTTCTTCCCGGAGCCACACGTTACGTCGGCTGCCAAACGCGCACTGCTCGATCATAAACGTGACTTATCCGTTTTTTTTTTGCGTGATTTTCACGGTAGTTTTATGTGCAAAACGGCCATATTTTTCTATAAGACTCAGTATTAGCAAAATCCTGCTTCAAAGCTACATATACACAGTGAGGTTATTTTATGTTCGTCCGTCATCGTAATCTCACTCTATATACGTCCCACTGCAGTGCACAGGCCTCTTCTTATCTCTTTCTCTCACTCTTACGTCATCATCATCATTATTTCTGATGTGAAGGCTAATGTTCGTTTAAAAAAAATATTATTTGGTATTGTAGCGGCAATAGAGATGCACATTGCTGTCTATCTATTACGGTTTTTGAGATTTAGTCATGTGACGGACAGATGGACGGACAGACAGCGTAACGACATTAATAGGGTTTCGTTTGTCAACCTTCGGGTGCTCGGCACAGGTCTTGGTTGGTTTGAAGGAAACGCTGAACATAAACTTAAATAGGGCTGTGTTTCCACTTCCAATTTCATACAGTGCTTTTGCGTGGGCGGTCGCCATACAACTAACTGTTCTTACATTATGTATTTACCTGCAAACTAGGACATAGATTATTAAAACGTCTGTACGGTATCGTATGTACGAAACCCTAAAAAATGACAGCAAAATGTTAACGACAACTACGATTCAGCGAACAGAATGTTTGTAGTGAAAAGGTGGTGATTGCAATTCGCTTGGCGAACCGTTAACTGCCGTACCTAAAACCAAAAAATGGTTTGTTCTCTGACGACCCATTCAGTCTTTATCTGCTGGTGGATATTTTCCCCAACTGTTTCCTGAAAATGAGAAAGAAACAAGCTCGTCGTACGAAAATAAAAAAGGAAAAACTCGTGGTTATAAAATAACAAGCATACTATTCATGCTGTGGGTAACACAAAGCTTTTAATATTAGGTATCTTAACGGACAAAAATGTGACGTTACAAAAAATTTCTTTACGAAGCAAAGGAAAATTAGATTTGGTGCCAGACCACGGTGTTGGAAAGACGCGGAGTTGACTAATAATAATTTTGCCATGACACATAAAGTGCGAATTTTTCATTCAAAGGAATTCCTTCTTTATGTAATATGACTATAGAGAAGGTTATCAAGTTTAATAAGTAAGAAAGAGAAAAAGAAAGAAAAATATTTATTCGTGACATAATCTTAAATTAACAAATAAAAACGGTAACAGACACAACATTATCACGAAATGGTCCCAACTCAGCATGATGTCGGCCGTGAAGCTGACGCTGGTCTTCCGTTGGAACCATTTTACCCACAATTCGAACATAAACTGTTCAGTGAAACCGACAACTAAAATTTAATCAGTAAGCAAAAAAATATATAAAAAAAAATATATTAAAATACAAAAGGCAACTATAAAAAGCATACAAGAAAACAAAACGCACAAAGGTGTCTGCATAGACCGAAAGCCTTTGCCCTTGCCACTTATAAAGTGCAGTAAATTTACAGATAGATAATATCGTCGTTAAGCGTTTTTTTTTTTCGTTACAGAAAATAGAAAACGCGTGTGAAACCTTGAGTAACTTTTGGAAGAAATAATGGTACTAATGTTTAAGAACAATATACCTAAAACTAAAAACCTTAAGAAATATAATAATAATAACTAAAATATATATTATGAAAAGGAGTCGGAACCTTGCCTAAAGGGACTCTTCATACAGGCAGCGTTCCACCTTTGAATAGCCAAACTAATTCTATGTCCGAGGTATTCTATGTTCGATCTCCTTGATGTTTTGTTAATGAACGATACATAGATATTATCATAATTCATTACCTTTTGAAAAAAAAAGTTATAAAGACATCCCAAGTAATTATAAGAAATTTGTAAACGGATTGTCATCATGTACGGTCTGCTGCAGAGAAAAGTACCCCGGTGTGGTTACCGCCATTACAGGAGGGTACCATTTCTTTGCAGCAATCTGTACCCATATAAAATAACTAGCTTTTGCCCGCGACTTCGTACGCGAAGACAATAACGTTAGTTGTTTGCAGGAAATTTGGTACACAGGTAGTTTATTACGTGGATTAACACATAGGATAATGCCAGTAAAATGCAAAGTTCCCGCGGAATTTGAATAAGTGAATTCTTTTTTACTAATTTCTATCCCGTGGAAATTTTGCATTTTCCCGAGAAAAATGTACCCTGTGTCAAATAAGGATACTGTAGCTTACTATTAGTGAAGGTATTTTTAAAATCAGCCTCAAAGTTGAATTCAAATTTTTGTATCCCGTGGGAATTTTGTATTTTCCCGAAGAAAAAGTAGCCTATGTCCATTGGGGATAGTCGTATCACATCATATTAAAGAATTTTTAAAATCAGTGCCAAAGTTGAATTTACTTATTTCTATCCCGTGGGAATTCTGCATTTTCCCGGGAAAAATATACCCTGTGTAAATCAAGTATACTGTTGCTTACTATTGAGAAAGAATTTTTAAAATCAGCCCCAAAGTTTGAATTCAGATTTTTCTATCCCGTGGGAATTTTGTATTTTCCTGAATAAAAAGTAGTCTTTGTCAATCGGGGATAGTCATATCACATAATATGTAAGAATTGTTAAAATCAGCCCCGAAATTAAATTAATTTATTTCTATCCCGTGGGAATTTTGCATTTTCCCGGGAAATATGTACCTTGTATCAGTCAAAGATACTGTAGCTTACTATTGGTGAAAGAATTTTTAAAATCAGCCCCAAAGTTGAATTATGATTTTTCTATCCCGTGGGAATTTTGCATTTTCCCCGAAAAAAAAGTAGCCTCTGTCAATAAAGGATAATGTAGCTTTCTAATTCTGAAAGAATTTTTAAAATCGGCTCAACAGTTTCAGAGATTCCGCTACAAACAAATAAACAAAGAAAGTTTAGATATTTCCCTATCCCGTGGGAATTTCGAAAAATCCTTCCTTAGTGCACCTCTACAATACTCAAGGTACATGTGTGTCAAATTTCAAGTCTCTAGCTCCAGTAGTTTAGGCTGTGCGTTGTCTGTCAGTCAGTCAGTCAGTCAGTCAGTCAGTCAGTCAGTCACGGTACTGTTTTATAAGTATAGATAGAAGAAGATGGATAAATAACAATCAAAATACAATAAAATTTCAGCTAAAAATAAAATTAGAATTACGATTAAAAATAATAAGAACAATAATGAACAGATATCAAACCATTGTGTTTCTAATTTACTTTGTAAAATAGTAAAAATGTGCTACGTCATTACAATATAGAAATTTCGCAATCTTTCTTTAACAACGCATGCTTTTAAAATTCCTCTGCTTAATAGAGTAACTTTTTTGACGGTGTAGTAAAAATGGCAGTGTGTTTTTATTATTTCGGGTTAATTTTGAAGTTAAGGTGAGACTTTAATTATACAAGATAAAAAATTGTGCTTAACGAAAAGCACAAACAAGTTACAACCGCGTTTTAACTGAGCTATTCGTTTTTGTCGCGTTTTCTACTTCATTACAGTTTTTGTTTAGTTAAAAAAACTTTTTCATAATATATGTCTCTTGTACTCGATAACATTTAAAAACAAATTAGAAAGCTGTCGACTACTTTCGGGTTTCAACTTGAACCTCAGGACAATAGTGATTAAATCTTTTACAAACGGAATACTGAAAACAAAACACAATATTGTTACTTTAAATCATTGTCGCTGGATAAAGACATTCACGGGATGGATAAGGATCTCCACGATGATGGGTTGGGTGCTGGCTATGTCAATGTCAATGGCTCTTCGCGACCAACAGTTTACATCACAATTTTTAGAGACAAATGAATCGTTTTCTGTACCATTGTTGTTCATGTATGTATGAATATAAACTTTTTATTATACAAAAATAAAGAAAGAAACAGAATTGACAACTGTTAATTTCAGATACAAGTATAAAGGTAAACTTATATCTTTTGAGGGACCCAGTACCAGTCAAATGAATTAGTGAGAAACAGACAAAGAGTAAGTTTTAAAGTGAGAAATAGTGAAAGCTGCAAAACATCTACCTATATAAAATAAATATCACGAGACAATAAAATTAACATCAATAAGCAAAGCTTGAGTGTTAGACAACGGAATAAATTGAAGTTAAATACATAATTAGTAGCCGTGGTGGCCTTGTGGTTTAACCTATTGCCTCTGAAGCAGAAGGTCGTGGGTTCGAATCAGGGCTCGCACCTCTGAATTTTTCGAAATTAATGTGCGATATTATATTTGAAATTTACCATGAGCTTTACGGTGAAGAAAACCTGAGAAGAAATTCAGTGGTGTGTGTGAAGTTGCCAATCGGCACTGGGATCACGTGGGAACTACGGCCCAAACCCTCTCACTCTGAGAGGAGGCCTGTGCCCTGCAGTGGGACGTATATAGGCTGAGATGATGATGATGATAATGACAAAATTATTTAACTCTTAAGACTCATAAACAAATATTTGTAGTTTTTAGGGTTCCGTAGTCAACTATTAGGGTTCCGTAGTCAACTAGGAACCCTTATAGTTTCGCCATGTCTGTCCGTCTGTCTGTCTGTCTGTCCACGGCTAAGCTCAGAGAATGTTAGTACTACAAAGCTGTAATTTGGCATGAATATACATATCAGTTACGCCAACAAAATGGTAAAATAAAAAAATAAAAAATATTTTTTTTAGGGTACCTCCCATAGACGTAAAGTGGGGGTGATTTTTTTTCTCGACTAACCCTATAGTGCGGGGTATCTTTGGATAGGTCTTTTAAAACCATTAGGGGGTTGCTAACATGATTTTTCTATTCAGTGATCTGTTTGCGAAATATTCAACTTTAAAATGAAAATTTTCATTAAAATCGACCGTCCCCTCCCCCATCTAAAATCTAAACTGTTGGGTGGAAAAATTTGAAAAAATTCAGAATGGTAGTAAATATATCAAATTTACTAGAAAAATTATAGCAGCTAAGATAGCATGGAAATTATTTGTAGTTTAAGAGTAAATAGTAGCCTAAGGTGTAAAACATACCTAAACTTGGATGATTCCGTACACATACGAAATCCTTAGAAAAATATTACTTGATTTTTTCGTAATGGCTACGGAACCCTACCTTGGGCGTGTCCGACACGCTCTTGGCCGGTTTTTATATAATAATATCTGCTCAGACCAGGGATCGAAGGAGCTCAAGCAATAAAATGAAGTAGCGTCGATTCTGTTGCGTCCAGTCTCACACACTGAGGAAATTGCTTTTAACAACTTTAATTGGACTCACAAGAAAAAACTTTTCCAATCTGCCTTTGTAAGTGCCTTTAAAAGGCAAGATTAAAACGCTTATTAAACACGAGTTTATGAAGGATACATCGTTTATTTATAACATAAGTTGCTGCTGCTATTATTGTTTGTGAAAATTTACTTGGCGGAAATGTACCACTTTTATGTTTGATGTTTTGAGAGATTCAAGCGTAATTTAATAATTAAAATCTTTCACGACTTTTTAACTGACTTGAACAAAAAGAGGTTTGTGGTACGTCAAAATATAGGCTATAATAAACGGCCGTACTTAGTGAAAATATACGGATAACTTACGTCTATGATCTAGTTTAGCTTGACATGTTTGGGCTAATCCGTAGCCCTTCTTCCCGGAGCCACACGTTACATCGGCTGCCAAACGCGCACTGCTCGATCATAAACGTGACTTATCCGTTTTTTTTTTGCGTGATTTTCACGGTAGTTTTATGTGCAAAACGGCCATATTTTTCTATAAGACTCAGTATTAGCATAATCCTGCTTCAAAGCTAAATATACACAGTGGGGTTATTTTATGTTCGTCCGTCATCGTAATCTCACTCTATATACGTCCCACTGCAGTGCACAGGCCTCTTCTTATCTCTTTCTCTCACTCTTACGTCATCATCATCATTATTTCTGATGTGAAGGCTAATGTTCGTTTAAAAAAAATATTATTTGGTATTGTAGCGGCAATAGAGATGCACATTGCTGTCTATCTATTACGGTTTTTGAGATTTAGTCATGTGACGGACAGATGGACGGACAGACAGCGTAACGACATTAATAGGGTTTCGTTTGTCAACCTTCGGGTGCTCGGCACAGGTCTTGGTTGGTTTGAAGGAAACGCTGAACATAAACTTAAATAGGGCTGTGTTTCCACTTCCAATTTCATACAGTGTTTTTGCGTGGGCGGTCGCCATACAACTAACTGTTCTTACATTATGTATTTACCTGCAAACTAGGACATAGATTATTAAAACGTCTGTACGGTATCGTATGTACGAAACCCTAAAAAATGACAGCAAAATGTTAACGACAACTACGATTCAGCGAACAGAATGTTTGTAGTGAAAAGGTGGTGATTGCAATTCGCTTGGCGAACCGTTAACTGCCGTACCTAAAACCAAAAAATGGTTTGTTCTCTGACGACCCATTCAGTCTTTATCTGCTGGTGGATATTTTCCCCAACTGTTTCCTGAAAATTAGAAAAAAACAAGCTCGTCGTACGAAAATAAAAAAGGAAAACTCGTGGATATAAAATAACAAGCATACTATTCATGCTGTGGGTAACACAAAGCTTTTAATATTAGGTATCTTAACGGACAAAAATGTGACGTTACAAAAAATTTCTTTACGAAGCAAAGGAAAATTAGATTTGGTGCCAGACCACGGTGTTGGAAAGACGCGGAGTTGACTAATAATAATTTTACCATGACACATAAAGTGCGAATTTTTCATTCAAAGGAATTCCTTCTTTATGTAATATGACTATAGAGAAGGTTATCAAGTTTAATAAGTAAGAAAGAGAAGAAGAAAGAAAAATATTTATTCGTGACATAATCTTAAATTAACAAATAAAAACGGTAACAGACACAACATTATCACGAAATGGTCCCAACTCAGCATGATGTCGGCCGTGAAGCTGACGCTGGTCTTCCGTTGGAACCATTTTACCCACAATTCGAACATAAACTGTTCAGTGAAACCGACAACTAAAATTTAATCAGTAAGCAAAAAAATATATAAAAAAAAATATATTAAAATACAAAAGGCAACTATAAAAAGCATACAAGAAAACAAAACGCACAAAGGTGTCTGCATAGACCGAAAGCCTTTGCCCTTGCCACTTATAAAGTGCAGTAAATTTACAGATAGATAATATCGTCGTTAAGCGTTTTTTTTTTTCGTTACAGAAAATAGAAAACGCGTGTGAAACCTTCAGTAACTTTTGGAAGAAATAATGGTACTAATGTTTAAGAACAATATACCTAAAACTAAAAACCTTAAGAAATATAATAATAATAACTAAAATATATATTATGAAAAGGAGTCCCTTTAGGCAAGGTTCCGAAGGGACTCTTCATACAGGCAGCGTTCCACCTTTGAATAGCTAAACTAATTCTATGTCCGAGGTATCTGCCAGCTCTTCGGTCTCCTTGATGTTTTGTTAATGAACGATACATAGATATTATCATAATTCATTACCTTTTGAAAAAAAAAGTTATAAAGACATCCCAAGTAATTATAAGAAATTTGTAAACGGATTGTCATCATGTACGGTCAGCTGCAGAGAAAAGTACCCCGGTGTGGTTACCGCCATTACAGGAGGGTACCATTTCTTTGCAGCAATCTGTACCCATATAAAATAATGGATAAATAACAATCAAAATACAATAAATTTTCAGCTAAAAATAAAATTAGAATTACGATTAAAAATAATAAGAACAATAATGAACAGATATCAAACCATTGTGTTTCTAATTTACTTTGTAAAATAGTAAAAATGTGCTACGTCATTACAATATAGAAATTTCGCAATCTTTCTTTAACAACGCATGCTTTTGAAATTCCTCTGCGTAATAGAGTAACTTTTTTGACGGTGTAGTAAAAATGGCAGTGTGTTTTTATTATTTCGGGTTAATTTTGAAGTTAAGGTGAGACTTTAATTATACAAGATAAAAAATTGTGCTTAACGAAAAGCACAAACAAGTTACAGCCGCGTTTTAACTGAGCTGTTCGTTTTTGTCGCGTTTTCTACTTCATTACAGTTTTTGTTTAGTTAAAAAAACTTTTTCATAATATATGTCTCTTGTACTCGATAACATTTAAAAACAAATTAGAAAGCTGTCGACTACTTTCGGGTTTCAACTTGAACCTCAGGACAATAGTGATTCAATCTTTTACAAACGGAATACTGAAAACAAAACAAAACACGGGATGGATAAGGATCTTCACGATGATGGGTTGGGTGCTGGCTATGTCAATGTCAATGGCTCTTCGCGACCAACAGTTTACTTCACAATTTTTAGAGACAAATGAATCGTTTTTTGTACCATTGTTGTTCATGTATGTATGAATATAAACTTTTTATTATACAAAAATAAAGAAAGAAACAGAATTGACAACTGTTAATTTCAGATACAAGTATAAAGGTAAACTTATATCTTTAGAGGGACCCAGTACCAGTCAAATGAATTAGTGAGAAACAGACAAAGAGTAAGTTTTAAAGTGAGAAATAGTGAAAGCTGCAAAACATCTACCTATTATATAATATAAAAATAAAAATTTATCACCGAAATGTATATACGCGCGTAACTTCCGATCGACTGCACCATATTGAATAATTCTTTTTTTTGCGTTTGTTGTTGCTAAAGTTATTATGAAATAAATTTTAGAAATTACACAACGGGAGCGAAGCCGCGGGCATCAGCTAGTTTTAAATAAACTACATATACAATGCATGGCATAAATTTAAAAAATGCCTTTCTCGAATCTTACGGACCCCCCCGTAACGCGTCAACCGCGTATTTTTTGAATAAGAATCTCCTCCCAAATCTTCTGTCACCCAAGCCCCAGACATTTCACATGCGGTCTTAGGGATTCGCGGATTCCAGTTTAAATAAATTTGCATATCAGACGGAACACGGAACGCAGGCGGTTGTGACGACGCGCACGAAATTACGGCCTGATACACGCAATATTTTATACTTGCCCTTGTGGGTTAATATTGGTGTTAAGCGATGTACGTTAAATAATGTATGGTGCTCCGAGAATGACGCCTTAATGTTATGTGGCGTTTATTAGAATAAAAAAAATATATTAAAAAAAAAATAGGACCGTATGGCCTAATCTGTATACTGCACTGAGTAATGTCACATTTCTTTCTATATTTTTTTAGGTTTCATTGTATGTAGTATAACTATGTTGTGTATGTTTAACTTAGTTTAGTTTTTAGTTACTGTGGACCCACTGAATATCAGCGTCGTGGCACCTCGTGCCATGCATGATATGCTGAGTGGTGTCCTTTTTTTTGTAGTAACTACATTCAAGTCTATGTTTATGGTCTGTTGTGTATTTTTTTAAGCTCTATTATTGTAGTTGTTCAAAAATAAATATGTATTTTTTGTTGCCGGCCCTTTGAGAGATAGATAGGCTCGTTTTTTAAAAATTCCTAATTAGTATCGCTCCGGGAATGTTTCTAGGAAGCTTGTCCCATGACTTCGTGGTTCGTAGGAAAAAGTTCCGCTTGAATAATCCGCGGGTGAGGATGAATTCCAATCCGCATTGACGATCTCTCGCTTCAAACGCCTATCTACTGTGTTAAAAATTAAGTTTTACCTATTTATTAAAGTGAAGATCACTGTGACGTTTATAATAACGAAATCACAATACTTAAATATATAAATTTACAACTATCCTAGACTAAAAATAAGTACAATAGGTCCTAGAATAGGAAAAAGAAAACAAAAATATAAAATAACGATATAATAATTATTAAATACTTTGATGTAAGTAATTAATTAACACTACAGATCGGTTTACAAAGAAATTTAAACCGATTAGACCAACACATTAGTAGTACACAGAATACTTGACTAAGGAACAGCTAGATACAGGCACCTATCAGTTGCCCTCAACTGTCTGCCTGATAATGTAAATAATAATAATAATAATAAATAGGTATACCTTGTTGAGATTTTTGGAGAATTCTTCTTGACAGGATTTTTTCGAACCAGTGGTCGATTCTCCGAAATTCATAAATGCTTTTTATAGCCTTGAATAAAGTTATCTTGACATTGATTTTTGAGATCCCGGATTCGATCTTTGGACGGAGCAAATACAATTATGTATGAAAAATAAGTAAATATTTTATTACACAAAATGTCTCCCCCTACCTGGAATTGAAAACGGTATCCCTAGCTCCATTAAGGTTTTACCATTTAGGCTATCCGATCATCGTAATAAAAAAACAAAGGCTCAAGGAAAACTGAAACAAAGTAAGTTAATTACCTTTCAGTCCTTTCACGGCTAATAACCTTTCTGAAGGTACACGTTTCGTTGGCACCAATTATTAAGGCCGTATATTCGTGTGAGATTAGCATACTAACAATCAAGGCAATGGTTGCTGACAGTATGGGCGTGACTACAGAAGCCTGGTGCCTGACTAACTACTAACTCAGTTAAACACAGTGTTGACGTTCGAAGTAAAAGTTACACAGTGTCAGCCGTGTTTGCTAATGCTTTTGTAAATGGAAAACGGTGGAAGGCTGGCTGTGTGCCAGTGTTTCGCGTATCCCTAGCATATTGATTCCTTTGCTGTCATGAATCTTTGTAAGTGCATAGTGGGATGTTATTTACTTCAGCTTGGTGATTTGTGGGAATGTGTCCAGTGGCTTGGGTTTGAGACCATTTTTAAATATTATATTAACTAGCTTTCAGTGGTGTGGCGCTGTAACGATTCGACGGCGATGACAAGTTTGAGTTTAGTCGACTAAGTAGGTCACTACCAATTTTTATAATAGTTCCTACATCAAAATAAATTCAATAAGACAGATTATCACGTTGATTTGTAAGTGAAAGTGTTATTTATACTACTATCACTAATAAACTTAATTGCAGCGCCCAACAGAGTACATCATGTGTTCCTAGCTTAAGCCAAAACATCATCTGTAATACCATTATGTGCATTATGAATTGAATTGAATATATTTTTAGCCGTACAACTGACATTGAACCTCAGTGATAAAGGAATTTCTTGGTTGACTATTATAGTCGACCAAGAAAACACTAATTGTTTAAAACATACCTACAATACAATACAAATAATATAATTAATGCTTTATTTACAAATGACGCTTTACTCACTCTCATAGCTAGCTTTACATGCCTAGCTTTGACAACCGCATAGACCTGTGGTTAGAAAATGTGATTAAAACGCTTAAAATCCCTAGTTCGACCCAGATCGAGTTGGGGCCGATTATGTATGAAAACTAGGAATGTTAGTTCTCGAGCCTTGTGTGCTTTAGTGTTAGCACCAATTTAAAAAACAAAAGAAGTTTTGACAGTTGACACTGTTATAGTTTATAATTGCATTGGGCGTGTTCACATGACCTTCTGACTAACCCTATTCAGTAGTGGGGCAGTTTCCAGTCACGTCTTTCTGTACGTGGCTTTACCGAATATCTCTTTTTACGACTATTGAGCGATTTTTCTAGGATGGATGTATGAGTTAGTTGCCGGGGCAAGTGTCAGCGTTTCCAGCGGAAAAAGGTACTTTTAGGTAAGAATATATTCTGTGAAACGAGTGACTAAAAAGTTTAAGAATTAAAAAAGGTTGATAGCGTATATGAACAGACAATACCTAATCTTTATCCTTTTAATCCTTTTATGCGAAAGTGTGTCTGTCTGTCTGGCTGTCCGTTACCTCTTCACGCTTAAATCACTAAACCGATTATCGGTATGGAGATAGTTTGAGACCCTGCGAAGGATATAGGATAGTTTTTATTCCCCAAAATTGCAAAGTTCCCGCGGGATAGAGATAAATGTATTATTTGCAGAGGTAGTGGCGGGAAACAGCTAGAAAAAAATTCTAAAATTGTATCCATTTAGTTCGATATAATTGGAATTTTTTAACTAGTTTAAAACCACATTTCGACATGTTATTTAGTTATTTTTTTTAAATCTAGTTTTATTCTTTACTTTTTATCAAATTTCCTGGTCGAATCACGGCTCAAAATTAAAAATATCATTAATTATAAAAGCTGTAGAATAACAATTAAGCTGCAAAATATCACAGCAACTTAAAAAAAAAAAACAAATTAAAGAAGTTTTACATCTCGTTCAAACGAAACCGTCTCATCATTCAACAATTAAAATTATCTTCGAAGTAAATTCCCCAACAATTTGTTATTCAAAAAACTTGGGAACAAAGACCTAATCAAGAACAAATTACTTAAACGACTAATCCGATGCAGAGAAACACTTAAATTGGCCTTTTAACGGAATGACTGGAATAATTAGTTAACAGAGCTTTATATAAGCCGTGTCGAGGCAAAGTTTGCTGCAAATGCAACTGCATTTGGCACGATGCCAAAGCTGGTAAGAAAACCTGTGCGTATCGATTTGAGTAGGCTATTTACTTTGAAGCTAAGCAGTTTCTAAATAGGGAAAGTCAACATTTTCTCACGTAGTTATTTAGATTATACAATCACAAGTCAACACTTTCTCATAAACTTATTACCTACTTATATCATCATCATCGCAGCCTATATACGTTCCACTGCAGGGCACAGTCCTCCTCTCAGACTGAGAGAGCTTGGGCCCAGTGTGGATTGGAAACTTCACAGACACCATTGAATTTCTTTTCAGGTTTCCTCACGATGTTTTTATTCACTGCAAAGCTCATGGTAAATTACAAATGTATTTAATTTCGCACATTAATTTTCAAAACTCAGAGTTGCGAGCCCGGGCTCGAACCCACTACTCTCTGCTTGATAGACCATAGGGCAAATCATTAAGCCACCACGGCTGCACGACAAGGCCAGCACTACTTCAGCATTAGTTAGTGTATAATCAGATACCACCAGACTGTAGTGGTAGAGTCATGTTGTAGCTAGCCACTGCATCGCAAAAGGCCCGGCTCGCCGGGGCAGTACCACTCTCTCACAGAACACCGGCGTGAAGCAGCAGTACTCTTGTTGCGTTTCCTGCCGTCAGTGAGAGCGCCGGGGAGGGGGGGGGGACAATAATATCTCTCCCCTCCCCCTCCACTATTCCCTCTCTTTTTTTAAAGGCCGTCTACAGATTAGTGACTCTCGCTGAGTTATTGTTAATATTTATTGGCGGTTGGGATCATTTTCCATCAAATGACCCGCATGCTCGTTTTCCTCCCTTTCATTAAAAAAAAATATATATTTGTCGCAACATAATGTATCACAAACACTGTACAAAATGCTACGAGTAACTGTGTTTTTTAGTAAATATTTAAAATCCGCAGTTCAAAAATATAAAAAATAAAATTAAGATCAGTAATTTCTAGAAAGCAGCAATTCATCATTCCCCGTGTGGTGTCAGGTTTCGAGTTACACCTCTCCATTTAATTTTCGTCCGTGGATGTCGTAAGAAACGACTAAGGAAATAGGTTAAGGTATATCTTAGGTCACCTGTCACTATTATACAACTTCCTTTAAACCTAAAATTGTTAAAACGTGGCCTCGAAACGTAAACGTAACGTTTCGTGTGCTTTGCCTACCCCCTTTGGGAATACGGGCCTGATTTTATGTACCTTCTAGCTGACCCGGCGAACTTTGGTCCACCTTACATTCTGGCGTTCGCCGCTCTCTTGCAACTGGCCTTCCCGGCTCATGTACTTACTTACATTGCGTCATCCTTTTTCGTGTATGCAGCCGGCGTTCATCGATTTACTAGACGTTCTCACGTCAACAATTAAGGGGTGAAACACCCTTAACATTAAGGGGTATGAAAAATAATTGTTGGCCGATTCTCAGACCTACCCGATATGCACACAAAATTTCATGACAATCGGTCGAACCATTTCGGAGGAGTTTGGTAACAAACACCGCGACACGAGAATTTTATATACAAGATTACTAGCTGTTGCCCGCGACTCCGTTCGCGAAGAAAAGTAGCCTAGGACCTATTCTCAGACCTGCCGAATGCAGAGAAAAAGTTTCATAAAAATCGGTCAAGCCGTTTCTGAGGAGTTCGGTAACAAACACCGTGACACGAGATTTTTAGATATTAGACTAGCTGTTGCCCGCGACTCCGTCCGCGAAGGATAGGGGTAGGTACAAAAAAAATTGCCTACGACCTATTCTCAGACCTACCGAATGCAGAGAAAAAGGTTTCATAAAAATCGGTCAAGCCGTTTCGGAGGAGTTCGGTAACAAACACCGTGACACGAGATTTTTATATATTAGATTATGTAGCAATCATCACCCAGCCTTTATACCTCCCACTGCAGAGTACAGGCCTCCTCTCAGAATGAAAGGGCTTGGACCGTAGTTGAAATATTCCTATTTAATTTTATAACACGTTGTAGGTATAAGGGTGTTAAAAACCGGCCAAGTGCGAGTCGGACTCGCGCACGAAGGGTTCCGTACCATTTTCTATAAAAAAGGCAAAAAATCATGTTTGTTATATGGGAGCCCCCTTAAATATTTATTTATTTTGATTTAATTATTTATTTTTAAATTAAATATAAAACTTAATATTCTGTGAATATTTCAAGCGTCTACCTGTTGCCGTTATCAATATCGAGCAAAAACGAGCAAAAAAATCACGTTTGTTGTATGGGAGCCCCCCTTAAATATTTATTTTATTCTATTTTTTAGTATTTGTTGTTATAGCGGCAACCGAAATACACCACCTGTGAAAATTTATATTATATAGCTATCATGGTTCATGAGATACAGCCTGGTGACAGACGGACGCACAGTGAAGTCTCAGTATTAGGGTCCCGTTTTTACCCTTTGGGTACAGAACCCTAAAAACTAGCCCTTCTCTTCATCAGCTCCCTATCATTTTTTAAACTAAAATGTTAACATTTTTCTTTCATCTACCTTTACCCAATCGAGCCTGAATCTCATCAAAATAAAATAAATACACAAGAGTTTGAAATAAAAACATCTCTCGCGATCAAAGCATTTTAATTTGCAAAAGCAACATAAAAATATGATAACAATTTACAGCTCGTCATCATCAAACTCCGTTTCATTTAACAAAAGCCTGTGAAATTCTTTGTTAAAATAATCAGAAATCATGTTCCAAACGTTAATTGAATACCAAGCAACTATACTCAAAGAGAAAACTACACGAAATATTAACCCAAGCATTTTAATTGAAGTTAAGAGTATAAAACCTAATTCAATTTCTCCCTTACGAATGTATATGAGATTAAGTTCGTACGAAATATTTTAAGTGGGTATTTAGGAATTGTACTCTTAGTATAATGCTTCAGTTATTTTTTATTAGCGGGGCTTAATTTCTTGTAACTAAATTAAATCGCCATCTGTTGGCAAACAATTAAGAACAGCCATTTAAATTCACTTAAAAGACCAAAAATTCTTTTTAAAACATGAAAAAAGAATTCACAAGTCAGAAATTCTTGTATAACCGTTCGTTTTGCCGATAAATTTTTCTTTGCATGTAGAGTAGTGTAACTGCAGATACTCAATATAGCTCGTCTGTGCCGTATATCACCTCTGATATGATGGAGAATATGGTTTGGATGTGTGGGTAAGCTATGGTTGTAAGCATCACTATGCTGTTGGCTAAAACGAAGAGTTTCATAGTTTCCATACCATCTGATGACCTGAAAGAAGATAAGTATAAAAGTTTAGACCGTTTGTTAAGATACTTATCTTGAATGGTGTCGGACGTTGATTCAAAAGGCAAGTAAAATGTTATGATTTATGCCGGCCTTTTAGCACTCTAAAAATTAATCGGTTAGCGGACAATGAATCCAATACATTTCATACCATTTTACTTGCACCTGTTTAAGGTAAACGTACCAATGCTCGACACTTCAACGCCCAGTTGATGACACCCATCTGTCACCTCTCATACTATGACATAAGATTGAAGGTGCCATGTATTGGGTCAGTGTCGAGCGCAGGGACGTTTACCTTAGTTTCATAAAAATTATAGTGTGACCCACATAGGTCTCTCAAGCAGCAGCAGAGAGTGGTGGGTTCGAACAACACATAACACATGTGTGCGAAATTACATTTGAAATTTGCCATGAGCTTGACCCGCGATGAAATTCAATGGGTGTATCTGAAGTTCTCATTCCACACTGGGCCCGCGTGACTACGACCCAGGCTCATTCCTAGCCCTGCATTAGGATGTTTAAAGGCTGGGGCGATGAATATCGATCGTACCGGATTTAAAATGTTTTAAAAGGAGTTGTTATAGAGTTTTGTGGGTGCTGGATACATAAAAAAATATCTTATTTACTAGTAAGCTAAAGGACTTGTCCGTTGTCTGTTCATCCGTTTGTGAGACTAACCTTTCTTAGTTTCAATTATGTTAACTTTGCATTTATTTTGTTGAAACAATGACCGAAATTTTGTCGTTAATTAAGTTCCCATACAGAGATCTTTTTTGATGGTTTGTGTTTAGTTAACCAAATATTATCAAAAACACATAATTTAACTCGTTAAAAGTAAATACTTGTAGTTCAGTTACAAAGATTTTTAATATTATTTTATTAATTGCACACGCTCTAATTTTGCGTTCAATAGATTGTTTAAAGCTAAAAAGAACGTTATGTTGAAACATGATCTTACTTAAGCCATCCACCGAAGTTTTGATCTTCGTCATCTAAAGAGTCTACCTTGGAAGATGTTTCCAACTTTTTAGGCTCAGTGTCTAATATTTTAACAGATTTCTTGATACCGTTTGATTTTGTTACCTTATTCTTCTTCATAATCTGTGAAAAACAAAAGAACAACAATATTTAGGAACCGTCAACTGGGGGGGCCGTACCGGCTTACGGTACTTTAAAGAACCTTATCATTTTGTTACAATCTGTGAAAAACAAAAGAACAACAATATTTAAGTACCGTCAACTGGGGGGGCCGTAACGGCTTACGGTACTTTAAAGAACCTTATCATTTTGTTACAATTACTTAATTAATATTTAGATTCAACTAGCTCCGTCTTCGAAAAATTCTGTATCACGAAAACAATGCAATATTCTGGGGTGAAATATTCTATCCTATGTCTTTTCAAGAGTCTCAAACTATCTCCATACCAAATCTAAATCGGTTCAGAGATTTAAACGTGAAGAGGTAACATACAGACAGACAGCTTTAACTTCGATGAATAAGTAAGGATTGTTAGAATCTTAATTTGGAAATGTTTAAAACCTTATAAAGAGGTATCTAGGTGAATAATTTAAGTAAATGATTTGTATGTACTACGTAGTAGTAACGCAGTAGGGCAGGTCCAAAAGTTTCCGGCCTAACAAAGAAAAGAAGTACATATATTTACAAAACTTCTTTTATTTTTCGATATAGTCTTTTCTATTTCAATTCAATCTGAAAAGTGCATTGAAATAGAGGGAGACTAAACTTTTGGACCTGCCCTCGTATATAAACAACCGTTCCAAATTTGAAAAATGATTTGAGCTCCATATCAATTTTGTACACAGTTACATACCCACCCACGTGCTTTTTTGCATTTACTGGCATTTATCGACAAGTGATTTCAAACATTATTGACTTAAGGAATAAATTTGATTGAAATAAATAAATAAATTGGCAACTATAGATAGTGGCACAAACCATGTGAGTAGATAGAACAGATCCTTTACCTAAGTTTTTCACATATAAGGGTCTATTTTCTGTTCCAATGTCGGCAAAAGTAATACCTATTAAGTGTACAAATTATTTTTATCACAGTAGCCAATTATGTTCGCAAAGAATAATTCCAATTACGGCCAGTATTAAATTGCCAATTCGATAAATGGGACGCGATTCATTTTTATTAATACGAGTATTTGATGACAGTTAATTTATGCAAATTCAATTTTCATCGCCGTCACAAGTTACCAAAATGTGATTTTATTAAATTTAGTAGAGATTTAATTTAACTTCGATTTGTCTTTGCATTCATAACAAATTTAAAAGCACTAATTGCGTGAATGATGAATTTTATTATATTATTATAATTTTGAAATGCGTCTAAATGAAGATAAGTTCAATGGATTCGCAATTGAAGACTAATATAAGTAAAACAATCTCTAACAATTTGTAATTAGATACCAAAATAATTATAAACAAGCGACGTAACTTTTCCAGGTTGTCTTTTTTAACTTTAAATTATAGAAATAAAAGTGACCAGTCATATTTCATTTAAGTACATGACTTATTTATTTCATTTGTTCTGAGAACATTGACAAACAAAAGAAAGAGTTTTTGCTCAGATGCTCCACAATAGAACATAGAAATAAAAGCTAGTCAAGTGCGATTCGTATTCCGACACCGAAGATTTCGTTCAAACTTATTAGTAAGCACATAGTTCGTTAGTATCTAATCACAATTTTTTTTGAGGTAGGTATAACAAATTAACGATTGTTCCCTTTACTTGTGCTGTAAGATCTTTTTTCATGAAAATTTCATGATTCTTGGTCCATGGGAAATAGCCTATCAAATGGCCGTATCTTTGCATTACATTCACTTTTAAAGATTGTTTTTTTTTTTTTTTAGCTTCAAAGGACCGCAGTTTATTTTAATGTGAATATAAACTTGATACCGCCACTCGTTCCTAAAGGAAAAAGTCTTGACAGATATACAGAGAAACGGCCAGTAAAATGATCCTTAAGGGTTCCGTTTTAAGTAAGTTACGAAACCCTAAAAAAATATTGCAGAAACTCCGTAGCAAACGTAATAAAAATATAATAATTGCCCTGTCTTCTAAGAAGTAGCAAATATACTTCGCCTACTCATTTTAAAATATCACAATAAAAAATATACATAAATACAAACTTGGTTTTACAATATTCGCAGGTATCACCTGCTTACTAATTGGGCATTAATCTCTCTAAACTAAGATAATTAAAACAGATACTGTTGCGATAAAGGGTCAATCAATTAGCAAGAACTATATATCAATATCCCTTTGAAGTTAAATTTAGCAAAATTTTAGTACACCTACGTGCTTTTTCTCTTAATAGATACTTTATATAAATAAAATTATAACTTAGAAATAAAATATAAAATATTGACTTAGTACGTCGGTCGCTTGCCACCGTGTCAGTGCCTTCGGCTTTAGAGCCGGCTGGCATGGCAAGGGACGATGGCAAGCGTCCAGACGGGGTCACACTGGTGCCGTGGAGGCTCGGTAGGGCTCTGGTGTGGGACGCTACATGCGTTGATACTTTCGCTCTGTCCCACATCAAGGCAACTAGCTCACAAGCCGGCGCTGCGGCTGATCAGGCCCAACTCCTCAAGCGCCGCAAATACTCATCTTTATTAAAGGATTACGAGTTTGCTGCGCTTGCTGTTGAGACCTTAGGGCCTTGGTCAGCCGACATGAAGTCCTTCATAAAGGCCCTTTCTTCCCGGTTGGTCGACACCTCTGGGGACCCAAGAGCTGGCGTATATTTATCCCAGCGGATCGCACTTGCGGTCCAAAGGGGTAATTCGGCCAGCATCATGGGAACCCTGCCACAGACTGATCTTTTGGACGGGGTATTCTTTTTATAATTTCTATTTTTATAGTAACATGTACATATTTAGTTAATTTTTCTTAGGTAAGTTATCTTTATCTTCTTTTTAGCTGTTAATTTCATGTGTTTATGTTTTTTTATTTTATTTAATATTCCATTATTATTGTTAGTAATAAACATATATATACTTAGAATCATGAAATAAACTTCTCCTGCCCACGTTTTCACTTAAAATTATTCCATGCAAAACACGTGAAAATTCTTAAAGTTCTCAAGATAATTAACACATCCTGAAATAAATCACTTCTCAAGTATTGCTAAAGCTACCTCAATATTTTAAGCTGAATTATATAGCTTAGAGGATAGGTATTTAAGTTGAAGGTGGTCAAGCCGCGTTGCTCGAATAATAGATAGCCGTTAAGGGATAAATGTTCTCGTCTGATGACCAAATTAAAACACATAGCTTTGGTAGGCCTCCTACTAGGTGGGCCGTCGATATCGCGAGATTTAGTGGCAATCGTTTAATTCCGCGTCCAGGTCACGCCAACTCTGCCTGGGCCTGCCTCGCCACCGGTAACCGTCGTGCGGCACCCATCATGTGGCTGAGTCCACCCACCTTTGAGGATGCATCCGGCACTCATGCCCGGCCCAATCCCATCCCCATCCCATTTGGCAGTGGAGCGTAGCATGTTGGGCGTGAAGAGAATCGACCGTATTCGGAACACCACTCTGCGCTCCATACCTCGAATAGACGACGTAGGAAAAGGAAACCCTATCCTGTCATTAAATTTTGCCCTTCTAATTCCGATGTCTGATGTGATGATAATGCAGGGGCCATAGTCACAATTTGAGTGCGTGAGTTAGTGTGCTATTATGAGTCACAATTGGGAAAGTATTTAAACATTACGAGATTTTCAAATTATTTTTGAACGTTCGACACTGGCTAATTAAAACACAAAACAGCTAACAACGCAACACCTGGGATCTTGATCAAATATTATCAGGCCTAATATTACCTCGCGGGGTCGCACGCACGGCTCACACTGACTAACACGTCTAACGAACCGCATTCAGGGGACGCAGTGAGCGACGTTTGGATTAGCATGGATACGCCGTGACAGGTGATATGCCGGATTTTATTATGTGAAAATAATGTTTCATCGCTCGTAGGCGTAATGGCCGATGGGGCAAAAAGGTTCTCGTGTGGCGTCCACGGACCGGAAGACGCAGTGTAGGTAGGCCTCAAACAAGATGGAGCGACGACCTGGTTAAGGCTGCGAGAACGGGTTGGATGTTGATGGCACGGGAGTGATCTGTTTGCCGAGCCTTGGGGGAGGCCTATGTTCAGCATCGGACGTCTTTCGATGATGATGATGAAAGTTTCAAACTTTTGCGATAATTTATAATTACCTACTATTGACTCGGGGTCTTAAGCACGTAAAACTCCCTCTGCCTCTCCGTCCTATTGTGGGCACGGGCCTCCTCCCAATTTGAGAGGTCTTGGAGTATAGTTCCGACGCAAACCTACTACGGATTACGACGGGCACTTTATATACCGCACTGTATTACTGTACAGACGTATGCAGTTTTGCAATTTTCTTTCACCAAAAAGCTTATATTAAATTTCAAGTGTAATTTCGCGCATTATATTCCGGGAACTCAAAAATGTAAACAGTCATCACGTAAAATTAGTCAACAAACTCTTCAATGTTTTGGGCATTTTACACGGTCAAAGTTTTTAAAAATATATTAATAAAACAATCAAATATTTTAGTGGATGATTGCGCAAGTTCGATTAATAACCAGCCCTAACCTTTTTTTAAGATGTTTTAAAACTTAACTCTTTATTATTACAATGAATTACGCACGCACAAATCGCGGGAAAAGATTTGTAAATAAATAACGGGCCTAGTTCTTTAAGTTCAGAATGACGAGCCGTTGCATACTTGTGTCGTTTGATAATTGAGGTGCATGTTTGCTATAGGTAGATATGATTTACCTACAGCACAATAAATTTTACAATGCAACGAGTATGTACCTTATTAAAAGAAAGTATCTTTTACCTAAACTGTGGAAACAGCTTCCGGCAGCAGTGTTTCCAGACAATTATGACATCGAGCTTTCAAGAAAAGGGTTTATACTTCCTTTAAAGGCCGGCAACAGATTGGTGACGGTGACTCTCTTTGAGTTGTTGATATTTATGGGCGGTGTGATCATTTTCCACCAGATGACCCGCTTGCTCGTTTTCCTCCCTCTCATAAAAAACAAAAACAAAAATATCTACCATGTCATATCCATGTAAAAAAACAGAAGTCAATGAAAGAAACCTCTCAAAAGCTGATCGATAGTTATGTGAGTTCTGAACAGGTATTCTCTGGCGTGGAAGTTTTAATCATATGGCGTTTTTGCGGTATCCGTAGTAATCGATACTGGTATCTTCGCCATTTTTGTATGGTTGCTTCTGTCAATAATTTGAGTTTCCAAATGTCAAGTCGGATTTCGATAGAAAATCGGTCTTAACGTAAAATGGACTGTGTTTTTTTTTGTGACAGAATCTATATCTGATATAGTGAAAAATATTAAATGCTGAGTATAAAAATATCTAATCTTTAATTGTGATTTTTTTTTGGTTTAGGTTTTTTTTTTATGCACAAGCAATTTGCACCAAATTTTGAAATGATGTTCTTTATTTAGCTTGGCATCACAACCCAAAGGAACAATTTTTTGTAATCTTATAAAATTAAAGAAATAATATCAAATAAATGAGATATATTTTTACATGACTGTGGAGTAGTAACACCACTAGATTTTTTTTCAGAACAGACCACATACTACTTGTGTAATCATCAAAATATTCCAGGCGGTACTATATTAAATTCCCGAGACTCGAGAATACACATTCGTTTTTTTCATACAAATATAATCTTCCCCGACGCGAGAATTGAACCCGGAACTTCAAGATTCGTAGTGAGGTTCTCTAACCACTAGGCCATTTGGTCGTCTAAAATACAAAAACAGTTCGGAAGTGCAGTGGTTCCTCATTCAACAGTTAGTGGCTGCAAGCTAATTTCAAAACTGAATTGTAAGATTGCCAATAATTTTGAATCTTATTGAATAAGATATTTAAATTAATCGAATATCTGAAGTAAAACTGGCACAAGTCTCAGTCTTCAGCACTCAGCAAATGTAAATCGACTCAACATAGAAATGGGATGCGCGGTTATAATCATAGCAATCAACATTGGAACGAATCTTGAATATGCAGATTGACTTTGGTAAAATAATAGAAACGAGCATACCTTAAATTACGTACAGCTTTGCCATTCATTTATTGCGGGCGACTGAAGACTTATATTGAATTTATTTGTATCCTAGCCTTTATCCGCGTTTTCAGTCGCATTTCCCATTTTTTTTTATTTATTAGGAAAAAAAAACATAAAAAGAAAGAAAGAAAGAAAAATATTTATTCGTGAAACCTTAAATTAACAAATAAAAACAGTAACAGACAAAACATAATCACGAAATTGTCCCAACTCAGCCTGGTGTCGGCCGTGAAGCCTTCCGTTAAAAAGACGATACTATCGATTGTTGAAAATAAGTAGTACTATTGCTAAAGATCAATAGTATCGATCATAAGTAATACTAAATAAATAATAAATAAATAAACTAAACTATAGCTATAATAAAAATCGATAGTTACGATACTATTGAACTTTAGCAATAGTATTACTTATTTTCAACAATCGATAGTATCGATAGTATAGTCTTTTTTAACGCGACACTATCGATAGTATCGACCAAGTTCTATAGTATCGCCTAAATTTCACTATCGATATTATCGATAGTATTGCAAGATGTAGATATTTTCGATAGTACTACCGCATTATCGACTATTTCTCAAGGTCGAATTATCTATAGCAAAACTATCGCTATCGCAAAAACACTGAGCTGGAGCTTCCGAATTAATATTGACGGACGTGGTATAGCCACGCCGCGGTGCATAGTTACCTATCTAGCTAGCCGAGTTGCCGCACTACATATTATAAGTTACACTATGTTTATACTTAGCGTTAGGTTTTTGTAGCCCTGTGTTTACCCACACGCTCTATTTTCTTGGCTTGCGAACAATGCTTTGCCAACATTAATAATAGAAATAGGTCTAACATTGTAACTATTTCTTATAACATGTGAGTGAAATATGTTCTTGTGATATTTGTCGAAGGGTGTAGATTCCTTGCCTGTTAGGCTAGAATAGAAAATAATAATTACCTCTATTTATTTGTAACAACGTCTCTTAGTAATTTTGGCAAAATGTCGAAAACATTATTTAACTATATGTTTACCTGTTTCTTGTTCCTAATGTTAAATAAAAAGGGTAGTTGTGTATGTTTGAACGACTGGATAGCCCAGTGGTTAGAAAACCTGACTACGAAGCTTGAGGTCCCGGGTTCGTCCCCTGTCGGGTTAGATTTTATTATGTTTGAAAAATACGATTGTTTGTTCTTGAAACTTAGATGTTTAACTTATTTAAGTATCATCATCATGTCAGCCGCAGAATGTCCACTGCTGGACATAGGCCTCTCCCATTGATACCCAATCACTACGGTTGTAAGCGGCTTGCTTCCACCTTGGACCCGCAGCATTCACCAAATCGTCCATCCATCTCGTCGATGAGCGACCCACGTTGCGCTTACGAGTCCGCAATTCAAGTATGAATCTAGATAATTAAGTATATTTATCTGTTGGCTAGTATCAACACAAGATTTCTGTTAAATTGATATCAAGTGTCCCTTGACATTATTATAATTATTGTGTTAAATTTGTAAATAATAGCATCTGTAGAACCACAATCCACTTTAACGAGTTTCTAATTATGGGTATCAAAAGCTTACTTAATGATTTCAAACGTAAATACCGAAAAACTAAAATACAAAACCGTCAGCCGTCACTCATGTTCTGCTAAGGCCGAGGACCAAACTACCATGCAATCTGTTTTGTTTGCAAAAGTGATCGTCCGCCTACAACTACCATATTAGCAAGCAAGGCAGCCCCACAAACCAGACTAATCTATATAGGAGCTAAGCAGAGCGTGACATGTGACATGGGCTAATTGTAATCCGTCTACAGTGGCCATAGACAAGCGAATAGGCTAGTAATCGAGCTCGTGTCTTAGCCTAATTAAGCTTGAATGTGTGAATCTAGAGTGCTTGATTGTAGGGGAAGTGGAATTGATTAACGGAAAGATATATTATAGATAATACGTTTGTATTTGTAGCTTGCCGTAGTGGCCTAGTGGTTTGACCTATGGTCTCTCAAGCAGAGGGTCGTGGGTTCAAATCCCGGCTCGCACCTCTAAATTTTTCGGAATTTATATGCGAAATTACATTTGAAATTTACCATGAGCTTAACGGTGAAGGAAAACATCGTGAGGAAACCTGCATACACCTGCGAATAAATTCAGTGGTGTATGTTAAGTTCCCAATCCGCACTGGGCCCGCGTGGGAACTATAATAATAAATAATAATAATAAATATTAGGGGACAATCTTACACAAATCGACCTAGTCCCAAACTAAGCAAAGCTTGTACTATGGGTACTAGACGACGATAAACATACTTATATAGATAAATACATGCTTAAATACATAGAAAACATTCATAACTCAGGAACAAATATTCGTGCTCATCACACAAATAGATACCCTTACCGGGATTTGAACCCAGGACCTCTTACTTCGTAGGCAGGGTCACTACCAACTAGGATAAAGCGGTCGTTAACTATGGCGCAAGCCCTCTCATTCTGAGAGGAGGCCTGTGCCCCTGCAGTGGGTCGTATATAGGTTGGGATGATGATGATGATGATGATGACTGTTTGTATCTGTAGCTTATTGATCTGCGATGCTCTGTAGGTATTTGTTACATCTACTAACCGGCCACCGACAATACAAAGACACATACAATACAATACGACGGCTTCAATTAGTAATGGACGGACAGTAGTAATGGTACATGAAAATATTCTAAAGAGACGATGTTGAACTTTTTATTTGTTCTGAGCTGAATTTGTAGATTTAGAAAAAAGTATACGTAGTTATGGAAGAAAGTTTATGCGTGTGAGTTGGTGTGTGCGCGTGTGTGAGTGCGTGCGTGCGTGTGTGTGAATGACAATGATGATCAAGGGATGCTGTTTCTCACATCTATCAAAACTTTATTTAGAATCAATTGGAGTTGTCTAGTTTTTGGAGTGTATCCTAAATCTAGAACCATTTCGAGATAAATACTTTTATTAGATATCAAATACAATACCTTCATTTAACATTGAAATATATGTCGCACTTAGACGATCCAAGTTTTACTTTATTATGTGTGTAATAGCATTATTTAGAATTCTTCACAATTTACGTGTGGATTACAATAACACTGAAGAATTTGTATATACGTAGTTTGATTTGGACCCGCAGACTGACATCTAACACTTTGATACCGCCGGTAAAGTGACACTGGTTACCACAAGAATAAATAAACGAAACAGAATAAAAGCTTCCGAACAGAGCTCGAAATTCTTACCTATTATCATAGGGTTGTAACTCGGTAAAAAAAAATAATTAAAAAACAAAATATTTTATTCAAACAAGTACTTAAGTATGTAATATCTGTATATCTAAAACACTACAACAGGTAGGCATCTTTAAAAACAACCGAACACCCGAACTATGTAGCTAAACGCTAAATGGTCGCGTCGTCGCTGGCGGCACACCTGAACTTTGTCTACTCACTGAGCTAGTTCAAACCGGTTTGTCTCCGAGCGGGCGCCGGTGCACGCCCCCCCCCCGTCCTGTCTGTTACAGGTCACGCACACATAAATATTGTGCGTGTAGTAGTGTAAAGCGCGCGCGGCGTTGTTTGTATCTTTTTTATTCTGTTCCGTTTATTTATTCCTGTGCTGGTTACAGTTTCCCACTTCACTACAGGTAAAAAAATAATGAAAACGGTGCCTTATCGTACGCATTTAAATATGAAATATGTAGCTGAGTGGGAGTCCTTTAATAAACCACACCAAAATAGTTACCATAATTGATTTTGAAAAAAGTAGTGAACTAAATGAAAAAAATATTTAATATTTTTTTAGACAATCCCAGTTAAAGTTTAATTACTAGAATAGGTAGCCAGAAATCGAAAAACTTTTCCTAAAAAGGTTTTTCATTCAACGACTGTACAAAATGATACTATACATAAACAATGAACATTATTATTTTTATTTTTACATCACATCAATTAAGTGTACTATGTCGTAATTATTCGCGTGAAAGCCTGCAAAAAGTGGCCCTTGTTTATCTAATCCCTATTCAGTTGGAAAATCCGACAATGACTTGTTCAGTTTTTATTCGCAATCTCTTGTGTTCACTTCATTACGAAGGGATTTTAGGGATTCCACTTCAGCGTTCAAAGTTAAACATTGTTTAATGTGAAAATATTTATTTAATACAAAAACATTTCGAAGTCTTTGACGTGAATGAGCATGAAAAGCTTCAGGTTAATTTACTTTAATTCAATTAGACAAGTTGAGTTAGTTTGTGAGATATGTTTCGACACAAGCTTGGCTCTTTATCAAGGTATATAGGCTCGAATGGACAGCAAAATACGAACGCGCATTCATTGGATTCGTGAATTCAATTCTAATAACATTAAATAAGTACTTAAAAATAATAGAAACGAAAGGGCGTAGAAATGGTTTCGAAATCCTAATTTATCAAAATAAATATACCTACCTATTGTTGATAGGCAACTATGAGTAGTCGGTATTTATTATTTGAATGAAAATACAGAGGGAGCCCTTTGCTTCAGTTTGACATCAAATAGGCTAAATAATAATTCAGAACCTACCTAACCTACTGACTAGCCAATCAGCCAAGTGACTGTCTCATCAATGTTTAGCTCCACAGCAGCTCCTTTTAAGATGTTAACGGAATTTGGAAAATTTTCAACGGAAATGACTTTTTATCTGCAACGTAGAATACCAAATGTAACATGTACACAAATGTGTACATGTATGTGTGTGTATATTTGGTAGCACAGTGAACGGTTGCGGTACTCTGAAGATGTGCTCTGGTTGAGTTTGAAAGCAAAGTAATTGTTTCAGTTCACCCCTATTCTTCACAGACGGAGTCGCGGGCAACAGCTAGTTATTGGTTACCTATCATATTCTCGAAAAGCTCATTTCCGAATATTAAAATTCCGAAAACGAAACTCCTTTTTTTCATTTTCCAAATTATTGTTTGTCCGAAATTTTATTTACCATACTTTCTTTTGCCTAATGTTTTAAAATCCATTTTTTTATTTGCCAAATGATTCAAAATCCAACTGCATGAAATTCCGTAGGATAATTTGCCAAATATATATTTATTCCGCAAAATTATTATTCCGCAAAGGTCAGTGGTACAAAAGGCGACCATACAATTATGTGTGGAGCGTAATATTCATTTTGTTGTTTAATGTTGCCCAAATATTTTATTGAGCTTGCTATGTGGGTAGGGGGTTTTGTAGGTGGTTATAAAAAAAATAACTAACACCAAAGGCTAATGCGGGAGCTTCGCTCCGCTACGCTCCCGCATTAGCCTTTGAACCTAATCTATCCGAGTCACTTCCGCTCCGAACCGTCTTGCTCGCTCGCTTCGCTCGCTCGCTAAAAATTAAGCAATGTTGTCTTACTCTGATGTTAGGTTAGGTAGATAATAAAAACTTACTTTCGGCTTTTCGTTACATTTAGATTATGAAAATATGGCAACTGATTAGGTTGGCAAATAAAAAAATGGATTATTGTAATTCGGGATTTTGAATTTGTTGGCAAATAAAACTGTGATTAAATGAATCCGTGGCATTGTGAAGTTGTGGAAAAACAAAACGTATGGATTTTAAAAAGTCGGAGAACCGTTTTCGGATAAATGAAATCCGAGTAAAGGAGTTTCTAAACATCGATAGGTTCCCCTAGTTATTCTATAAGAAACTTAAAATATACGAGACGCATACTTGGAACGTTCCCTATAAAATGTTAATTACCTACTTACCTAAAACTTTACTCATGCATGACGTAGGTTAACCTATTTGTTGATGTTTGTATTCTCGTCTATCACACAAGCACTAAAGGTCACGGACTTTTGAAAGTCACTAGTAAGTCAAACAAATGTTTGGTTCATCTGGCTGAGATACATATATTATTTTCTTTTCAACCAATTAGCTAGTTCCAGCCAACGCTTAATATTTTGGCAACGTCTTCAAAGAGCGTTATTACTTTCATAACGTGATACTTGAATGGTGTTCTTAAAAAGATGAATTGCGAGTTTAGACGACAAGAAAAAGTATGGATTTTATGAACATTTATTTAATAGTGATTTACACAAAGCAGTCAGTCAGTCAGTCGGTTGATCATTCAGAAGTTTTCTTCTTACATGTAAATAACCGAGTATATTTGTTACACAAAATTAAATACTTCAACAAAAACCTCTCCTTGGCATCTTACTCGGTAGCAATTGAACAAAAAACAAAGAGAGGAATATAATAGATACCAAAATTTGTGTATTTTCTAATTAGGTCAACATAAAAAAAAGAAAGCTCATTCTATCCATTATTTATTAAAATACCTAAATAATTATTTCTATAGAGATAATCCCGGTATTTGTGTGATTCGTTTTTTGTTGGAACATCATTAAAGAATCTCGAGAAGTTACTGCGAAAGTGAAAAGGCCGTCTTATAGGATATTTTTAGCCAAATTGTTTACTTTGCGCGAACTGCCAATCATTTAATTATCCGGCTGGCAGTTTCTATCCTTAGATTTACTTGTGGCTATTTAAAGTAAAAGAAATAGAGTTTTTATGGTTCCGGAGCCAAAACGACAAAACGGAACCCTTATAGTTTCATCATATGTCTGTCTGTCCGTCCGTCTGACTGTCCGCGGCTTAGCACAATGGCTATTAGTGCTAGAAAGCTGTAATTTTGTATGAATATATATAGAAATTACGCAAAAAAACGATACAATAAAATGACAAAAAAAAATTTTTTTTTTTTTCTGCCCATAGACGTAAAGCGGGGTGATTTTTTTTTTCTCGTTTAATTTTTTAGTGTGTGGTATCGTTGAATAGGTCTTTTTAAATCATTACGGGGTTGTTAAGACGATATTTCGATACAGTGATTTCTTTGCGAAATATTCAACTATAAAATGCAACTTTTTTGTTAAAATCGAGCATTTTGGAAAAAATCAGAATGGTAAAAAATATCTCAAATTAACAAGGAAAACTATAAACGATTCAGTTTGCTTGAGAATTATTAGTAGTTTAAGAGTAAATATAGCAGCGTGACCTATAAAATATTGCTTGTTTAATACGGACAGTAATAATTAATAGTAAAATAATAAGATTTTCACGCTAATGGCCAATTTTTTTACAAGCTTTTATTTACAATACCTATCCCGTTGTCTGTGTGTCATGCAATCTTGGAAGTTAAATTTGACCCACTTATCAAATTTCCGATTGAACTGAAATTTTGAATGCATTTGTAAATCAGATGACAATGTAATATTATTATGACACGGAGCTGAAGATAGGACTGGAAGGTGGCCACAGGAACTCTGTGATAAAACGACACGACTGCATCGAGTTTGGACTCATTTGGTTCGTCTTGAAGAGTACTTAAGTAACCAGGGAAAAAGCTTGTATTAAAAAAAGATTTGCTTAACAAAAACTTATTAATTAATGTAGAATTAAGGTATCAATCCTATCAAAATAATTATTAAAAGGCGTAAATTTAAGTGTTTGTTATTCTTTTACGCTATAACTTTTACACCCTAAATAGAGGTTCTCAATCATTTTCCGAATTTTTATATGCCATAATTTGTCATAATTTGTTATATATCATAATTTGTCATAAAGTAATTTCTTAGGTAGACAGAATAGTTACTAAATTAATCGCACCTAACCAACTGCATTCTATAAAAGATATTTTTTTAATAATTTGAAAATAGCACAGCTTACGATGGTTTTGTAACTGTCGATTAGGTATTTTGTTTTTTATGCGTTTCCATGTGTTTTTTTGTGTCATTTTGGTATAACTATTTAAATAGGTTTTGCACTTTTTCTTTGCTAATATTCTGATTTCTTATCGGTTGTCTGCTGCAGCTGCTACTCCGTCCACGAAGAATTAATAAATAATAATAATAATAATCGTATATTTTCTCCTCACAAAAGTACAATTCCGCGGGAACTATGCATTTTTCTGAGATAAAAAGTATGTTAATCCTGGTTATAAACTAACTCATTAAAATCGGTGAATCCGTTTTAGGGTGAAAGAGTAACAAACATCCAGCCTTAAAAACTTTCGTGTTTCTAATATTAATAAGATTACATAAAAGCAATACAATTCTAGTACGGTCAAGTGCAAAAATATGTATCGATTTAATCCTCTCATTATTATGCCACTGTAGGCGTATGTAAGCGATTAAGAATTTCGGGGAAGTCGGTTGGATGCGACGTGGTTCAGTTGGTAGAACCCCAGGTTGGGGCGCATACCCAGGAGACGTGGGTTCAAGTCCCACCGGCGCACCCGGAAAACTTTTTCACTTTTAAATCTTAGATTCGGTGAGCAGACGTAACTGCTAATAAATAATTACATTGTGCATCTAGGGCCGTAAGTAGGGGATTACTAATGAGAGTCTATTAGAAGCCCGACGCCGAAGGCGGAGGGCTTTTAATGACTCGAGTTTGTAATCCCCTTACTGCCCGTGATACACACAATGATTTTCATCACATTGCGAGAAAAAAAAACCAAAAATAAAATTATTTCGTCTCTAAACACTTAAATTGAATAAAATAATGGCTACCCGCCAATACAGAATGTCACTTTTTTCGAGTCACCTACCATAGATAATGTAAACTGCGTTTAGTTTAGAATTCGAAAGGTCATACGGCCAGATTCTGCCAACATGTTTAAAAAAATATTTTTTCTAAAATTATTGCAAAACTATTTGATATAAATTTAAAATATAAAAATAACGAATTTTCATGAAGCTTAGATAACTTTTGTGTTGTAAAATTTGGGTTATAGCTAAGTTTTAAAGATAATAAATAAAACGTTGGCTGACTTGAAACCTCCTTAGTCTGAAATGACTTGTTTGCAAATTTTAAAACTAAAGTTAGAACTCCTTTGGGTAGAAAAACTGTATGTAAATCTATAACTCCCTTAAGAACAATTTAGGCCATTGTCATTTAGTATACAAGCATGGAATAACACCATTGACGAGCAAGTGTGATGAAAAATAAATAATATTATGTACCGATCCCTTAATTCGACGACATAAGAGCTATTGGACATATTTATGAGCAAGTTGTATGGACCCATATTTTTACACTTGACTGTTCATACATATAAGAACAATATTAACAAACATTATTTATTTTTATCAAACAAAAATACACAAAAAATATTTTTAAAAGGGTAATATTATATCAGAGTAGTAATTTCATTTATCACTAACGTTTCATTTAAAACAAAGAGATACGTAAATTAAGGTTGCAGTGAGGAAACCAACCCAGTCCCTAGTATTAATCACCAAACTATTAATAAGGTCACGTACCTACACATCGAAATTTTTCTTTCTATTCGAATCAATATTTCAAATTTTTCAAATGTTCAGTAATAAAACCCCGAGAGGAAGGAATCTAAGGCGTTGACATCTCGATTCCAGGGTAAAAGCAAATACTAACAAAGTTTTAAAAAGAAAATACTAACAAGTCTTATAAGAAAGTCGCTTCAGAACTCATGTTCAGTTTTCGATTTGCTTTGCTATATTCAACCGATAGTGCTATTTTGAACTTACACGGAACAAACCAGTAGTAAAACGTTAAATCTTAAAGAGTATGTATACAGGATGCCTCTTATTAAGTTTTATAATTTACTAGATATTGGAATAAGTATACTCGTAGATGTAGAAAACAAAATCAGGAATCATAGTCTTTCTTTCTCTTGATAACTTTAAAAACTTTAAGTATAAATAAAATCGGAGAAGTACTGCCTGCCTGATAATTTAAGCCCTTGTAGCCACTTAGCACTCACTCACTCAGCATTACATTTGAAATTTACCATGAGATTTACGGTGAACAAAAACATCGTAAGGAAAACTGCATAAACCTGTGTGTGTGAAGTTCCCAGTCCGCATTGGGCCCGCGTGGGAACTACGGCCCAAGCCCTCTCATTCTGAGAGGAAGCCTGTGCCCTGCAGTGGGACGTATATAGGCTGTGATGATGATGATGATCCGCTAAGCTGCTTTTTTTGCATTTTGCTGTCATTTATTAACAAGTGATTTCAAATAATGTCATTATTGTTAAGGAATAAATGTGATTAAAATAAATAAATAAATTTACAACTGTACTCGCACAAAGCATGTGAGTGGGTAGCAATTACATGAAAATTTCAACTACCAGGGGCCTGTTGCATAACAAAGTACAACTAATATTACAAGCGGAACTCTCGCTTCAGTTATATTAACTAGAAAGGGAGTTCCGCTTGTAATATAAGTTGTACTTTGTTATGCAACAGGCCCCAGGTCTTATACATTATTGACTGTAATTCGTTCCAGGTCGACAATTACAGGATGTAGGTACTTACACCATTCCCCAAACAAACATCACTGTTTAAATCATAACCATTTCTTTTGGCTTTGCCGTAGTTTGGTAAAATAGTGCATGACGATTCAATTATAACACAACTAAGGTAAAATTCAATAACTGTGACAATTTCTTTCGCTTTCCGTTACGGAATGATATAATTTTGCGAAGATTTCCACACGAACGAGGAATAACGTCACGCACAAAGACCCCTGAGTAAGTCGTAAGTGTAACAACATACTGGGTGATATTTTGGACGGGAGCGTAGTATTTTGATAAGCTATTAAATTGGGGCTACATTTTGTTACGGGATGTAGACTATAATTTTTTTTGATGGGCTCCTGATATTTTGACTTCATGAAATCCAAAATACAAATCAGGATGTTTTCGAGTTCTACTAAAAAGCAAATTTTCATCACATCGATTTTGTCAATGGTTGTGTCTGTGTCGGAGAAAATTAAATGTCATTACACTACTTAAACGGGACTAAAAACTTTTTGTATCGGGTAAAACGATTTTAGAGCATTTTTAGTGCTTTCGTGTAGACTACCAACATAGCGAAAAGCAATTTGTTTATAATATTTTGCCAAATAATGGTATTTCAAGGAATTTATGAAAAAACTGGCTAACATTATCCGCTTGTATTAAGTCTATTTCATAAAATACTCGTAGGTACGTCTCGAAAAGCGCTGAGAAAAAAATTAATACTAAAAAAGAGATCATCTTAAGGTACTGTCCGTTTACTCTCTGCTACCGTCGACATAGTATTCCTTAAATTACCTCGATCTTCACATTACTGCGGATAGTCTATTGCTCTTTTAGTCTATGCATGGCCACGACCGCTGCCATGCTATCGGAGATAGCGTCGTGATTAATCACAATGGCTCGGCCACGACAGTGGCAGCGGTGAGCATTATCTCCGTCCATTGCGCGGCCGAGACGCTCGCTGCACAGTGATTATCTGGCGGCACACGCAATGAATAGATAAAACGCTGGCCGCTGCCGCCGGTCGCGCGAAGTGTAACGGTTTTTCACCAATTCGACACCTGAAACGCAGCGTTTTCTCCACCAGCCGTATGTGCCCACAATAATTTGACGCGATTATCGGCGGAGTGTATTCCGGACGCGACCCATTCGTTCCTCGGACGTTATCTCGCCGGGCGAGCGTCACAGGTTCGTTTGTCACCCGCTGTCTCTCACGTTACCTGCCGTGACATAGAAGGCGATTTGGAAGAAGAATTATCTTTCGGCTGACTGTAGATATTCTGGTGAATTTCATAAAAGGTTTTTGGCGAACGTTTGTCCATTTGTGATTTAAGTCAGTGGGTCAACTTGGCAGGTGGCAGATGATTTACGATGGGATTGTTTTCTAGGGCTGACCTTGTGATGTGACTGTAAATCATGCGTGAACAACCCGCAGTTATGTGAACTTAACCCGTAGAGCGTCCGATGGCCACTATTTTTGTGCCTTAACTTTTTGTGCCGGTAGTGTCCAGTGACCAAGTTGAGGGAGAAATGGATTGGTGTCCATCGGACGCTCCACGGGTTAAGATGTAGTATTTACCTAGACATAATAAATTAATTGAATAAATAAATAAATAAATAATATAAGATTAACTTAAATTACAGATACAGATAAAGGTACAAACAGAAAAGCTATTGAAATGGGTAGGATTTTTTTAAATATTGACCATTTTACCACAAGAACTTGGACAACCATTGAAAATGTGTTTAAAATACGTCAGTTTTTAATAATAATGTCATTTTAAGTATGTTTTAGACGTGTCTAACTTTTTTGTTGTAAGATCAATAAAGTCATTCCACGTTTTGTAGTACTTTCAACTGTATAACTTCTAGAGATAAGTCTTGTAAGGACCTTGTCGATACAAGCTTTATTTCGCACTGCATTTGCCTTGTCATCCTGTCTATATATCCGCTCCAAATTTCAAGTAAATCCGATCACTCAAAACGAGTGAAATGAGACTTTCGAGAGTTCAAGTCCAAGTACTTTTCATGCTTAAATACGAACATTGGCAGTAAAATTAAAGCTTAATAACAGAAAAAAAATGCGCATTGGACTTATATTAACATTTCTGCAAAGAAAATAAAATAATAAAGGAAATAAAAAAAATAGCAAGCAATTGTAAATCTCCTTTTTAAAAATAGGTTTACATGAAGCTTTTCACTGATACGAGTATAAACCACAGAAACACAGAGGCGTCCTAATAAAATGGTCATAAACGTTTGGATACCGAACCCCAAAAAACTTTACTAGTTCTTAACTAAACTTTCAATACGTTTAAGAACTCATCCTCCAGTTTTTAAATATCTTGGAACAAAAATAAGAAGATTGCTATCTCCTCAATTCAAATCGAAACAATCGTACCCCATTATAAGTACTGAGTTGGCACTCCGATTTTGCAAAACTAATGTTTTTCCTCCAGCGAGTTCAAGGAAAAGCCTGAATGAACTCGCTATCTTGAATTTTGTATTCCATCTAACTCGATTCTGATTCCACGGAGGGAAATGCGAATTCCATTCCATTTCGCTCACGCTTTTTTTCTTTTTATTTTTCTGTGCCCACTGGAACGTACGCTTAAAAATTGTGTGATCGTAATTAATACTTTGTTCGTAATAAAGGTCAGTATATTTTCTTACATTCATACATTTTTTTATTTTCTTTTACGCACCTTGCATTCCCCTTATGGAGTTTTAAAGTTAAATGGTGCAGCTTTTATAAACTTAGTGTAGCAGTCAACTCAACTTAAAATGAATAGGTACCTACGAAATATTTCAGCAGATTGAGAGTTATGTTAAGGTTCAATAAGATTATACTTTAGTATGAAGTTTTATTATTTAATTGTTTTGTACTACTCGTAGATATTCGTAACTTATTGTTAGAAACATTTTCTACGGGAGACTCCACCTATCAGCATAATGTTCATAAAATTTTAACCATAATCAATACTCTGTAGAATTTAATGTACAAATTAATTAAGCAGGTAAACGTAAAAGCAGACAATCGTGGCTCACACCTGTCTTTTCTAAAATTTATTCGCGAAATTACGCTTGAAAATAACTAATGCTGAGATGAAGCCTGTGCCATTTAGTGTTACGTATTCAAGCTCTGATGATGAATTAACCGTCTTCTCAACGAATTATTGAGCAATCAATTTCGACAGCATCAATCGTTCTATGCATCAAAAGGAAGACAGCAGTCTCCAAGCCCGGCTTTTGTTAAATATTCATCCCAATCCTCATGCATCTTCATCGATGCATTCGCAAAGCTCCGTTCAGTAGCATACTCAGTTCTTTGAGCCATTTGATGTATCTTACTAGCGGAATATCAAATAGGTTTTCCTTTAAAAACACTCAAAGCCGGTTTGGGGACTACGACTTTCAATAGAGTGCATGAATAATTTATATACGTAGCGGACCCCTGTTGCGGCCAAGTAGATAAATCTTTCATTTTACACACTGAATCTCGTTATGTTTTTATTGAAACTGGGACGTCGATAGCGTGGAGACACACGTGGCTTTAGATGTGGCATTCCATGTAACAACACGCATTCATTTCCTTATTCAACATCACCCGGAAGTCATTTATTTCATCAACATTATCATCGTCTTAGCCTATGTATATACGTCCCACTGCAAGGCACAGGGCTCTCATAGAGAGGGCTTGGGCCGTAGTTCCAAAGCGGGCCCAGGGTGGATTGGGAACTTCACACACATCATTGAATTTCTTTGCAGGTCTGTGTAAGTTTCCTCGCGATGTTTTCCTTCACTGTAAAGCTCATGGTAAATTTCAAATGTAGTTTTGCACGTAAATTCCGAAAAACTCAAAGGTCTGAGCCTGGATTCGAACCCAAAAGTCTCTGGAAGAATATACTGTTTTAAACTTTAACTTTTGTTAACTCGTGATCACGGCTGCTGCAATGTGGCCGAAACGTCGAGGTAAATATTGTTTGCGTGATAAGTCCCGTTTAGTATACAATACAAAACAATGACTCTTTATTGTACACCACAAAGAAAAAAATACAGAAAAACAATTACATGGAAAAAATATAAAAGTTAAGCAATAGTATATAGTAATTATTCTCTGGAACAATTCCATTCTAAAGTAATTTTCCGTTTGTTTTCCATTTCTATACATACAACATAGTTTCCGTTTGAAGTTAAAATAAGTTCTACACTTTTTATTAGCTACTTACTCAGTAAACCAGTACTGAGCTTTTTATTACTATTTCTTCGTACGATATCAAAAAGGGTCATTTTTTATTGCGTAAACTAAAACTCCATGCTTGTATCGCACGTGCGCAGCATAGGTTACTTACCGTAATCAAGAAATAATGAACTTTTCTGCCTTCATAGCTTCAGGAAGCCGTTGTTGGTCAAAAGTTATTTATAAGCTATAGGTGTTTCAGCATTCCGTAAGTAAAAAAATTAACCAAATTTTATGCACAATTTTGTAGAGGCGTTTTGTTTTGTGCCATTCATTGTCATAGGCTAATACAATTTTCAGTTGGCATTGGATTTTATTAAAGAATTAATAACTAATTATTTATTGAGTCAAGCGTTACTTTGCGGAGGTCCATATTAATGAATTAAAACAATTACTTTGCTCACCTGCGTCCTTATTTGAGGTCGCGAGTGAGCTAAGTAATTGTTTCAGTTCATTGAATTAGTTACTATTAGTCGATGCCCAATGGCGACTTTATTTAATCAATATAGTGGTTTGGTAAAATAAACTAGACATTATATGTGTGGTAATTATTCAAAACATTATTCTTAGGAAGATTTAGTTTATTAAGTTATTCAAAAGTAACATACCATCAATAGTAGTTGCAATATTATTCGTTAGTTTGAGAAAAGAGTTGTATGTAAATATGTTATTTTTTTTAAATAAGTACTGAACTGATTCCAAAGCAGTTTTTTGTATCATGTTAATATTATTTCAGAGGACGTTTTTAGATATTATGATTTACACAATTTGTAGACAACCTATCAGAGATTGTTAACCAATATTAATCTGCTTCTGTAAATTTCTCAAAACTACTCAACCGATATGAATGTAATTTTTGCATAGCACATTTTTCGAAGACAATTTTTAGTCGCACATTGTTCATTTTTCATACAATGGAACACAGTTCGATAGACACTGTTACGCGAGTTGTCAAGTCGTACGGAAGCCATATTTTAGATCGTTGTTCATCTTTTTTCATTCATTTCGCAATAATACGGAACCTGCACAAAATCACGCATTTTAACGTAGGTAACAGACCGTAATAAGTGTCGTGTATAAAATTGTCGATGTCCCGTGCCGGGGTGCCATTATTCATGGCAACCGCTTGCCCGCGACGCGGCTCGACCAATATATCCCAATTTAAAAATAGCCCCCCGAGCTTGAAACTGTATGGTAATGCAGTTTTTGCGAAAGGCTTTAAACGGTGTAGTAGATTCCGTTTAACAGAGACCCTTTTGGAGAAGTTTAGGTAAAATTAAACTTTATTTTACGAATCAAGTAAGTACTAGGTAGTTATGTTTCCCTGCTTTCCCGTGGCGAAACTCTCACAATATCGTCAGTCCAAGTTCAGGCTTACCAACGCCTTCCCTTTCGACTCGAGGTTGTCATGTCACGGGAGCACCTTTCTCCATCAAGGGTTATCTGTTCTTGGGGCGATGTAGCCCGCCTATTGTCGCTTCAATTTGCATATTCATTGAGCTACTAAAAAGTACAACAACTGAAGCTTATGAGCGAAATGCATGTAATCGTCCGAAAAAACTGATCTCTCTAAATAAATATGCAAACATTTCTGAAAGTATACATTCAAATGCATTCTAATGCATAGCAGTAAATTATGTATAATTTTATGTCATTATGTTGTACTGTATTACACTGTGTACAGTTTAATAAAATCCACTCGCCTTTTAAAATATATCCAATTATTATTTCCGACAGCAAAATTGGAACCTGTCGCTATGAGAAAACTTAACTAATTGCATATCATAAACCTTATTAACTCCTAATAGAGGGTGTTGAGGATAAAAAGCTTTGAACACGCGACCTAGCTTGGCTCAAATCTTATGCAAATTCATGTATATTGCTATTAAACTTATTACTGTAATGCCCATACATTAGTATTAGGCATCAGGCGATTTAATTATTCCCGAAGGGACGACGGGCTCTTGATGCCTAGTTAATAATTGAAATTATTGTTCTTGTGAACCCAGAGATTATTGACCCCGATAAAACTGCTTATAAATTTTACTTTATTTATATAACACTTGCTTTAACCCATGGTTTCGCCCACTTTAGAAACACCTTCATAAGAAACATTTACAGTCTGAGAGTTTGGCCTAAAAAACCTTATGGTAACATTTTTATAGCACAAAGTACACTCTGACAACACCGTCATTGATTGCGAACGAAGTAAACGCATCGTCTTGAAAGCCGAGGTACCTCAACGTTCTTCGACAGTGCCCTCTATTCTTGTTCAAAATTTAAAAGATTACCGGGAAATTTAGCACCTATGTTTTTGTCTATCTGTACGCTAAGTTTCATCCGAATCCGTTCAGACATGATTGACTAACAAATAATCAAAGATGCTAACACCTAAACAAAATTTGACATTAATAATATTAGTAGTAGACAACATGACATTGCAATATCTAAAAAAGAACCTTATTATTGTTGGACTATATTTCTGTACATTTTTTTTTTCATAAATAAATAAATGAAGCACTAAGTTTAAAAAAGGAAGAGTTTATCAATTTTAATTTTGTTATTTCAGAACTCAGTCATTTCTAAATCGATTAAACTTTTCTTTTGGTTGGAACTTGGACTCTCGTTCTAAGAAAAGGCCTGTGTCCCGCAGTGGGACGTTTTAAAGCCGAGATGACGATAATGGTTTTGTTTCAGTAGGTATTTTTTTTAACACAATACACATTTACGAAACAATTGGCTGATCCACTATAATCCTTTTCAAATAGCTGTCATTAAGCAATTAAAGGGTGGCGACAATGTAAATTCGAATCGTTTTTTTGCGATTTCCGATAAGTCGGGTCCCAAGATTCAGGCACAGCCTAGTTTGGGATCCACAATATAATGAATGATTGTAATCTCCTGGTGCTATAATAAAACATTATTATTATTATTATTCTCAAGTAGTTTTAATCTCTACATAAAGTCGGTTTGTTTTTTGGTTCATAATACGGGCACAAGCCAAGTATCATGTGACCATGGTGTAGGTTATGTTTTGTTATTTGTGTAGTGCCTGTGTTAGTGTTATACATCGTTCTCGGGACGAAATACCAAATTGATATCGTACGTCAGGCATCGCCTTCTGTCATGATTAATGGTGTCCAAATAGAGGAGTCGTTGATAGTGAAAAATCTTGGTATGCTATTTGACGGTACTTTGAAATTCGAAGAACATGTTAAATCTAAGATAGGGAAGTGTTATGGCGCTCTTAAGACACTGTATAAAATCCGTCCATTTGTAAGCACAAGTGTAAGATTGAAGTTAACGGATGCCTTGGTTTTGTCCGGCTTAGATTACTGTGACGTAGTGTATGGTCCAGGGTTTTATAAGAAAACCGAGAGAAAAATTCAAAGGGTGCAAAATTCATGCATTCGGTACTGTTATGATATTCACCGTTACTCCCACATCACGCCATACTTGAATAAATATGATATCCTTAACATGAAAAATAGACGCAAATTTAAATTGGGATCGCTTGTGTACAATCTCAAGTGGAATGGTCGCCCAAAATATCTGTATAATAAACTGTTGTGGCGCAATGATGATAGTAGGACTGGTTCTGTGGGGGTGCCACGGGTGCGCAGACTGGTTTCTTTTAGGGGCAGCTTTCGTTTCGCAGCATCAAAATGCTGGAATGATTTACCACCACCTATAAAAAAGGCGAAATCTTTATACACCTTTAAAAGGCTCAGCAAGCAATGGCTCCTGTCGCAACAAAAATCAAGTACCTACCTAAATATGTAAAGTTACCGCCTTTGCTTTTGTGTTTGTTGTGATGTTGTGGTTGTTGTAGACTTCCGTAAAGTAATGCCTAAACTAATCAATTATCTGTAAGCTTTAGTTCCAGAATCGATTCGAAAGTGAAATTGTTTTGTGTCTGCCCCTTTTCTAAGTAAAAATAAGCTATGATGATAGATAATGTATGTTCGACGCCTAAGTTAGGTAGTCATAGTGTCGCTCTGGCAGCGGCTTCACCTTTAGTTACTTAGTTGTTTAAGGTTAGTTTTAGTCAGGTTGGAGACTGAAAACCAGCGGGCTCGCTGAGTCTCATTTCCTATTTATCTCATACTTAAAAACTAGATAATGTGTAGTACTATATTCGTAAATTTGTAACTTTTTGTATGTTGGTAAATAAAAATTTCTTTTATTATTATTATTTATTATTATTATTATTATTAAGTAGGTAGGTATGTAATCGATTTCATTAGTGATAGTTTATTAGTTTATTTGATGGCGTGGAATTGAAAAAAAAGGAAATGTCACCTTACCCAAGCTATTTGAAAAGGTCTAGAACAGATATTTAAGGTAAACAACATGAAGTACGTTTGTATAATAATTTACTGTACACATAAAACACATGAAATTACCAGATAAGTAAATGGATACCTACATAGACGGCTAAATGTGAACTAACTTACCTATATTGAAAATTATTCAGAAATAAAACTATTATATATATTTTTTTTAAACCGTACACACTACAACTGCACTGGGTGTTTAAAGCTATATTATTTCCATTTCGTTGAGTTCTCATGCTACAACTAAATAATGCGAGGTAAATTAAATAAAACTAACCGTGATAAACTACAAATTCACAGTAACATACTCGTATTACTTTCACCTCATTATGCCACGTTGCCGTCGTACGACTTAATATTTTACACGCTAAACAGCTGAATTGCAGTCATCACACTACGTAGCCCTAATGATAGTGTATTAAATGTATTAAAGGATAGCAGGTAGTTTTACGCCTTTTACGAATACAAAAAGTCGGTTTTATTGATAACAAAATTGCATGTTTATGGTCAAAATACATACAAATTAAAATAATAAACTAGCTTCTCTTGGCTACCCGTGCCGTGTATGCAAAGCAATTGCACCAATTCCGCTTTGGAACTACAGCCTTAACCCTCTCATGCTGAGAGGAGGCCTGTGACAGTCTGGAACGTATATATAGGCTAAGACGATGACTAGTAAACTTGGATTAACCAGTTTATATTCAATACAGCTGTAACGTTCCGCCATTGCAGCGCGAAAATCCTCCAAGGCACGTCATTTAGTTATGCATGCCTCGTCCTTAACAAAAGGTGTCACATTTCAGACAAAAGACCCTCCGGCGGTGCACGTACGCTCTTGCAGCTCCTAACTTTGAGATAAAGATGTGGTCTTACGTGCCAAACGAAAAATTGGGGGTCCTTTGTGGGACCCAGGAATTTATGCATGCTACACTTTAAAGCCACTTGGGTTTGAATAAGTAATTTTATTTTAAATTAATGCGATTTTATTTCGTTTTATAAACTTCATACTAGTACGACTTAATTTAAGTTATTAAAGCTACGATTAATGGAGTCAACGCGTTTCATTCGCTTAGATGTTCTGACGATATTGTAGTACTAGCTGTTGCCTGCAACTCCGTCTGCGAAGTAGTCGTTTATCGCTGTCCCGTATGAACTATGGATTTTTTGGGTAAAAAGTATCCTATGTTAAACCAGGTCACGAACTATCTATTTGGGAAATTTCATTAGAATGCGTAAAACCGTCTTTTTGGGTTTATAATATTAATAAGATAAAATAATAGAGCGGCTAATTCATCAAAATAAACTGTCGCGACCCGGTTGACATTGTCAATATTCAGAATAAAAAATAAATAGAAACTATACTACTATTGCTTACCTTGTATATTTTTTCCATGAACTTGTTTTTCTGTTTTGTTTTCATTGTGGTGTATTGTATTGTATTGTAAACTAGTGTCAGGTTTTACCTACTTCATAGTAGCCCTGAACTGTAATTTCTACGAATTTGACTTTTCACCATTGGCAAAAAACACAGAATTAATGAAAAGTAATTCAGCACGTGTTAACATAAACATTTAAACTTTCATTTTATTATACTTCGGTCGGAAGTTTCCAACTGAACTAATCCGAAATTGCAAACCAAGTCAGGTAATCAATCTGGCTATAGAGCTGAACAAATTTAACTTCTCAGCACATTTTTAATTAGTTCTACTAAAGAAAACATTGGGCGCTGCCGAGCACAACGCTTGCAAATCTCAAACTGTTGACTTGTACGTGAGTGGCATGGCATGTGAAAAGAAAGCTCTGGATGACGTCGTCCATTAGTCCAATTTCGTCACCTTCTTAAGTTGTCCACAGTACCATGTTGTCAGCCTACAATTCCTAAATCGTCAACTTCCTAACTCGTCCACTTTCTTTTATCGACCACAGTGCTTAAGACACTTTATTTTTTTTATGGATTTCACGGGATAGGTAACCGTAAAAATAAAAAATAAATGTACCTAGTTGAAAAATAAAAATACAAAAAGACTCGAAAAACAATCTTGGGAAATTAGTTACAACTCTACAAATACAAAAAAAATACCTCGTGTGCCGTTTATTCCATCAGCTGGCACTACTACTTAACGGCAGGATATCGACTAAGAAACTTCTAAACTTATGTCGAAATTTGTCACCAGTGCCAACTGTCCACATCCCGTCATCGACCACAGGTGCTGCTTCGTATAAATAGGAATGTTGACGAGTTAGCACTGTAGTCGAAATAAAACTGTTGGCGAGTTGGCACAGCGGTCGAAATAGAAATGTTGACGAGTTGGTACTGTGGTCCACGTACAAATGCAGACAAGATAGAAAAGTGACGATATAGGAATGTTGGCGAATCAGAACAGTAGATCATTTTGACAATGAGGACGATATAAGAAAGTGACAAAATGGGATTGTGCAGGAAGTCGTCCTGAGACGAAAAGAAACTGAACGCTGGCTGGAAAGTTTGAAAAGCCATCGATGACAATTTTCAGGGATGTAGGCATTTTTTTTTCACGCAATTTCGATAGGTGCATACCTTTCTCGTACCTATGTAAATATTCTAATATTGTAACATACGTGTAAGTATTGATTAACGAACTAAAACAATTACTTTGCTCACCCGCGACCTTACAATAGTTACGTTTCGAACACAACGTTTCGTTGAGTTCGAAACGCGTCAGTATAGCTTGGTGGTGGTGATGGTTGTGTTTATGTGATTTGTGTGTGTTCGTACAGTGTGGAGGTGGAGGAACTGCATGAACACACATTTCTAGCATAAACGTAACTATTGTAAGGTCGCGGGTGAGCAAAGTAATTGTTTTAGTTCATTAATATGGACCTCCGCAAAGTAACGCCTGATTCAATAAATTAAGTATTGATTCACCTAAACGTTAAGACCTAAACACGATACAAGCGAGACATTTTAAGCTCGAGAAAATCAACTTCAAGATCTTTTGAGGGATTGAATCCGGAGCGGATCGCAAAGGCAGCAGAGGCACCGATGTAGCTCAAGAGATTAGCGCATCTCGTAAACCGTCACACTTAAACCACTTGTGCCAGGAGCTACATTTTAGGGAATTGCACTGCATTGTTTTCTGCGGCGTCAACGACAAACAAATTAGTTACAATCATACAAAATACAAACTGAAACTAGGATGCACAGAAAAACCCAGAAAAAAAACAGCTCTGGGAATCGAACCCAGGTCCTCAGCATTCCGTGCTGTGTGCTAAACCCCTACACTACTACTAGTCGGGGCTTGCGACACTTTATTTTTTTCTATGGATTTCACGGGATAACCGTAAAAATAAAAAAAAATGTAGTTGAAAAATAAAAATACAAAAAGATTCCAAAAAAAACAATCTTGGGAAATTAGTTACAACTCTACAAATAAAATACCTCGTGTGCCGTTTATTCCATCAGCTGGCAGTACTACTTAACGGTAGGATATCGACTAAGAAACTTTTTTAACTCATGCTGAAATTTCTTACGTTCCTACAAACTCACATAAATGAAGACATGAGTGGATGAAGGGGGTATGTCACAAAAACATTATTTCGAGTAAATCGCAGTTAAAGGTTTTTATGTTGTAATTTTGTTTTTAAGTTGAATAGAGTATTGTTACTTTTATAAAAATCAACCAAATAGCCTGATCTATTGATTTTTTTAATAAATGCTTTTAAAAAACATTTTTTTTATGTAAAAACCCTAATGTTTTCTTTTTTTTGGGATATCGGATATGGCAGTTTTTTTTTTTATTTTTTTTTATTAGCCAATTTTTGTGTCCCACTGCTGGGCAAAGGCCTCTCCTCTCTTGCTCCACTCCTGCCTATTAAAGGCGAGCTCCCGCCATCCCACATTATAAGCATCTAGGTCGTCCCTCCATCTCCTCTTCGGTCTGCCTCTATTACGGTATCCGTCACTAGGGACCCATTCCGTGGCGATTCTGGCCCAACGTTCTGGGTTCATTCGACAGACATGTCCAGCCCAGTCCCACTTCAACTTGGCCGTCTTTACGCCCACGTCAGCAATTCGAGTATTTGAGCGTAGCTTAGTGTTTTTAATTCGGTCCACTCTTCGGACACCAAGAATGCTTCGCTTGAGCCTTGAACCTTGAGTTGAGTTGTCAGATTAAGAGAAAATAAAAGTTTGTCTCATAACATGGATGAAGGAGCTAAGTGCGTACATGACATTTACTTCTGTTACATTCACTCGCAAACTGGTAACCACTTCTAGAGTCATGTGCCCTTAGCACGTTCATTCACGAAGATCGTAACTTATTCTTGTACATAGGTCCTTCATACACTGGGTTTAAAGCAGTTATAGTTTAAAAACATGAGAACTGATAGCTTTCGATGTTGCATTATGACTTAGAACCTTCATTTATGGCATAAAACCGAAAATGAAAAAAATGCGACATACCCCCTTCATCCACTCACGTCTTCAAATGCGAAAGACGCACACAAAGGATTTACCATGGCCAATGTGTTTATTGCTTGTCATATTTTTGGCAAAATAAAAACGCGCGCTACAATCTCCTGTCATAAGTACTTTGTGGCCGCGCTGATACATTTCGTTTCAGTTGTTGCATCTCCGTCTTTTACCTGAAAAACGAAAGTGACACAACCAACGTTGAATACATCGAAATTGCCAGCGTCTCATTCTGCATGAGAAACACGTACGCTGATACGAGCTGCGAGAATCGGATTCCTCGGTGGCGAAGGGAAAATATTGTTTTCACTTGCGACTTTAAAACTGGAATAAATTTAGCATAATTTATAGCCGTAGCTGGGCTGGCGCATGTTTGTAATGTTATTAGCAATTTCATGAAACAGTATACGTTATTTTGCTTTTGTTAAAAAATTTAAATAGTTCAGTGCCTACTTGAAGTACTCGTACTTTTAAGATTTAGAAACAAAAACAAAAAACAGAAGGTACAGTTACACAAGAAATAACTAATCAGAGCCAAAAGGGCTTGCAGCTCAGCAATGCTGTGGTTCAGTCGCTTTATAAGTGTTAGTATTGGAAAAAGGATAATATTATGGAAAAGATCCTACGGTGATTAAAAATAAAGTATTAAAACTAGCCTTTTAACCGTGACATTGCTCGTATCACTAAAATCTGAGATATTACTAAATTCCATAAGATTTCCCATAATCGACATCGTGTTATTCACTGATTGTATAAAGAACACCACGAGGAGACAGACACGGTAACGGTTCTGCTGCAATATATTATTAGCACAGCGAACTATAAGCCACCACACCGGGGTTGCTCCAAGAATCGACGTGAAGGATCTGTTGGGATTTGGGATTCCTCTAAGGGCTAGGCTATTATCACAAATAGGCGTACATAGACGTCGAGTTGTGGAGGAAAGCCTGCTTTTACCTATACATTACAAAGAACACAAGTGCTAAATTCCATATCACCAGACTTAGCCGTTAAAATTTTGGGATTTTGTTTCGGAAATCCTCATCCAATAAGAATTATCATCTCGGTTTTTTACGTCCCTCTGCTGGGACGTAGTAGAATGCCTGTGTGTCCTCTCAAAATGTAGTCCAAACGCGGGCCCAGCGCGGATTGGGAACTTCGCAATGTGTGCAGGATTTCTCACAATGTCCTCCACCGTGAAGCTCATGGTAAATTTCAAATATAGGTACTTAATTTCGCAGAACTTCGAAAAATTCAGAGGTTGCTTGAGAGACTGTAGATCGAACCATTTTTTTTTACACACGCATACATGCAGGCACGCACGCACACACAGACCCCTCCAAAGCACCCTGCGCTATTTCCCTATTTAATACACATAATACTAAATAGACTTCTCATCAAAGCGCACGTCTTGGCCTACATAACATCCTACGTAATGATTAATGGTGCATCCGATGCTATATTTCTGCCCACACATCTCAGGCTCGTTTTATCGCAAATGAACTTTTTCCTGAATAACGTCGTTATGGTGTTAACATTATATTAGGTTTATTTTGCTTTTTTGGGAATGGTTATAAAAACCTCAATGTCAGCGTTGAAAAGCTACCCTCTTCACTGTCATTTCAAGTTATTTTTGTTTTTTTATACCTTAGTTTCGTCTTGTTGTTTACAAACTATCGATACCACTAATTCCACTAAACGTGAATGTTTGTACGGATGGATGTGTGCATGTTTGTAACTCTTTCAAGCTAAAACGGTTTAACGGACTCTGACATTTTGGCACACAAATATTTTATAACCTGTATTAACATATAGGATAAGTATCATTTTTATCATTCATTTTATCTCAGAAAATTGTATAGTTCCCGTGGAAAAGCGATAAACGAATACTACGCAGACGGAGGGTAACAGCTGGTGATTATCTAAATAAAATTTTTCTTTAATAAAGTTTTCTATCACGTTTCATACTGTGGCGAAAGCCATATTCTTTAGCATGTACGTGCGAAAGGTTAAGATAGCGGGAAATAGTAAAATAAGATACGATTAAGATTTATGAGGAAACAGAATATTTAATTTTTTGAAGGCGAGTTCAGTTAAAGGAATTTAAACCTACCTACAACGTAGTTTATTTCTTAAATCAATCGAAATCCAGAACGTAAAATTCTGAACACAGCACCGCTTAAGTTACCAATTCAGTTTTCAAGCCTTAGGCACGTTCGCTCTCGTTTTTCAATGTGTTCATGGGAATAAGCCACGTTAGAGGGACTTATGCTAAATAATGTGGCTTTCGCCACATATGTATTTTATGTTAGTGGTGATTTAGTTTAGTTTGTATTAGCAGTAATTACTTTGTCTTCATGAGAAGCAAGTCGTCTCCACAATAATCTAGTAATCAGAGTGGCATGTTGATGAGTCTTGATTTAGGTATTCAAATGCATAGTGCACTATGTGAAAGGATTTAGTTGAAAGCATTGCTAATGACGTAATAAATTCTAAGCACTACACGTCGCATGTCGTCTATTGTAACACCTTATACATCCAGATTATCTTTGTATACATGTATAATAAATCAGTAGAAATCGTGTATCTGAATTAATTTGTAAAAAAATAGTGTTGGCGACAAAAAAGAGTACCTAAGAGAACACGTTAAAGTATTTTTTGACATTTTTGTCTGTCCGTCTGTTTGTATGTGCACGCTAATCTCCGAAACTAACTACTGAACGGATTTCCTTGTGGTTTTCGCAGACAGATGAAGTTTAACAGTCAGTTAACGAAGTGAATAAGTATTTTGTTGATATAGGAAGATCTTTAGCTGTAGCGCTACAAAATAATAATAATCATGCTAGTTTAAATTCATGTCATGCTTCGCAGGACGTTGATCGTAATAGTTCGGCATCTTTTGTTCTGTTAGCTACTGACGAGGATGAAGTAAACCGTCTTATACTTGGCTTAAAAAACACCTGCTCAGTGGGATGGGATAATATCACGAGCGCGGTACTCAAATCGTGTAGGGAGTTTCTTGTCCCTCCATTAACTCATATTTTAAACAATTGCTTGAGGATGGGCGTATTTCCTAAAGCTTTTAAACGTTCAGTTATTACACCAGTTCACAAGGGAGGCGATAGAGACCTTGTCGGAAACTTTAGGCCCATTTCTATTCTACCAGCACTGTCCAAGATCCTTGAAAAGATAATTAATGTCAGGCTCATTAACTTTTTTGAAACCAATAATGTAATATCTAAAAATCAATTTGGTTTTCGTCGTGGTTTATCGACGAATGATGCAGTGCACGCTGTCACAGATTTTGTAGCTAAAAGTTTAGATAAGGGGCAGAAGTTTATTTCCATATTTATTGACCTTGCTAAGGCTTTCGACACGGTCGCAGTCCCAAAATTATTGGAGAAGCTGAAAAGGCTAGGAATTAGAGGGTTACAGCTAAAGTTACTGGAGAGCTATCTTTCTGATAGATTTCAATGTGTTAAAATTGGTAGTTTTATAAGTGATGAACTCCAAATTTCTTATGGCGTTCCACAGGGCAGTATTTTGGGACCCACGCTTTTTCTTGCCTATATTAATGATCTGTTGTCCCTGACAAACATCCCAGGAAAAGTCGTGTCTTACGCAGATGACACTGCGTTACTCTTTGCCGCGGACACTTGGCCTGATGCTTTTAAGGCTGCTCAAGAGGGGCTTAATGTAGTAACAAGTTGGCTTAGAAACAATATACTAACGTTAAATGTAGACAAAACAAAATATATCGCTTTCTCTATAAGAGATGCTGGCCAACCTGGTGAAACTCATGACATATATGTACATGAATGTAATTCAATGGGAAGTATTGCATGCTCTTGTAGGACTTTAGAACGTGTACCGACAATTAAGTATCTTGGAATAGTTTTGGACAAGAATCTAAATTTTAAGCACCACATAATTTCACTCTCTGCCAAAATTAGAAAACTCATTTATGTTTTTAAAAGCCTGAGGCACGTGGTTGATGCAGTATTATTGAAACAACTCTACTTAGCTCTGTGCCAATCTATCACGTCATACTGTATTTCTTGTTGGGGTGGGGCTCATAAAACGACCTTATTGTCCCTAAAGATAGCCCAGCGTGCAATACTCAAAGTTTGTACTTTTAGACCTATCTTGTTCTCTACCAATCTTTTATACCAATCCTGTGATGTACTCAATGTTAGACAACTGTCCCTGCTCAACGTCATCATGAAACAACACGGTCTAACTATTTATGATAAGTCAATCTTCAAGAAACGAAGAAAGGACATTATCGTACATCAGCCTCTAAAATTCCGTACTTCATTTATAAAGAGATTTTTCTGTTTTCTTGGTCCCTACATATATAATAAAATTAATAAGTTAAAATTTGTGCATCCATTAAATAGGATCCAATGTAAATCTGAGATAAAAAAATTGCTACAAAAATTTACTTATGAGGAAACTGAGGAACTTCTTATTATTCTACGATAATGTAACGATAAATATAACAGATATGTACTCGACTCGAACATGCATACACTCACGCACTCATGCACATGCACACACACACACACACACACACACACACACACACACACACACACACACACACACACACACACACACACACACACACACACACACACACACACACACACACACACACACACACACACAGACACACACACACACTCACACATACTCATACTTATACACATAATAGCTGCTGTTTTTGGCTTTGGTTCTGTTAAGCATGTTAAATAATGTTCTCTGTATTATTCTCGTATTCCTATTTTCAAGTATTGTAGGATTGTGTTGTTGCTAGATTTCAGCACTTTTATTGCTTTCATGAAAGAGCTCCGACTGCTGAAATACAGGTTTTAAACCTAGTTTGGCAGCTGTGGCCCACTTTATTAATGATTTTATCTAGTTTCCACATATATTTGTATAAGATACCTGTACATTATTATGGAAATAAAGAATTATTATTATTATTATTATTAACTGCGCGGACAAAGTCGCGGGCAAAAAGCTGGTTTCTTATAAAACTAAAAATTGCATACATCCCACAGTGCATGCATCATAGTACCCTTAAATATAATAACACACTCTTACTAAGCACCATTGCTCATGTAAACAAATAAAACGTTACTACTACGTACGTAATATGAACAACTCAAAGTAAACATTAAACTTACTCTCAAATTTACTCCCATTTGCCCACGGGTTACGTTCGCAAAGTAATAAAATACAGAAAGTTTATTTTATGCGTAAACGTCGCCAACATAAAATCTATACATATAATAAATCTGTAACAAGTCGGTGTCTGTACATTGAAGATATTTGAGAAAAACTGTTACTAGGGCTATTTACTAGCGCAATAGAACCCAAAACAATGTTTTTTAGAATTATTGTCTGTTTATCTGTTTGTCTGTTTGTCTGTGCGTTTGTGCGCGCTAATCTCAGAAACGGCTTAACCTAGAAGGATGCAGTTTTCACTGATATGTTGGTATTTTCTTGGATTAACATTTAGTGTTTGTTTCATTTGAATCGGTTCACAAATAAGAAAGATACGTCTATTTTAAGAATTTATAGAACAGTTTTTAGAAGTAGTGACTTGGGAGTAGGTACGGTGGTGAATGTGAACGCGGGTGTGTGGGGGGGGGGGTTCGGTGGGGGGTCGGTGTGGGGGGGGTTTGCGGGGGGTGCGGGGGGGGGGGTATTTTTTTTATATCGAGGAACTAAGGAGAGCCATAATTGATGAAAAAGCAAATTGGATAAAAAAATAAGCTGCCCAAATTACTAATTCCACGCGGACGGAGTCGCGGGCAAAAGCTAGTATATAATATATATAATTAAATAAGTAAAGGACCTTTGTTTTATGTAGTAGTAACGTGACCGTATACAAACAAAATTGCCGTTTCCAGTTAGAAAACTGACATAAGTTCGGTATCAATGCTGTGCACTACTACATATAAGTCCTTTACTAAGTTTCTCACCTATATCGGCAATGCAAGTACAGTCAGCGAAAAAACTTGAATTATAAATAAATAATAAATCATGGGCCGATTAACACCAATTTGACCTAGTCCCAAACTAAGCAAAGCTTGTACTATGGGTACTAGACAACGGATAAACCAGCCCTATGTACATTTTTTTTTTTATATAAAATAGGCTTACGTTTGGATTCAATCTCGCTTAATAGAAGGCGAAGATGAGGCCTAAGATGGTACACGTTTGCCTAGAAGGTGTCTGTCCACTTTGACCTTAAAGATCTGTCCAGATTATAGCGTTCCGGAAAAATTCACCTCGGCAAAGAGTTCCACTCCTTAGCCGTCCGCATAATGAAAGAAGAGGCAAACCGCTAAATACATAGGTAATTAAATACATATTAAACAACCAAGACTCGAGCACAAACAATCATATTTTCCACACAAATATCTGCCCCGACCGGGAATCGAACTCGAGACTTTAAGCTTCGTAGTCAGGTTCTCTAACAACTAGGCTACACGGTCGTCTAAATTAAAAATATCTTTTTATCAAAAACTTATTTACGGTAAAAATAGCAGCAGGCAAAGTTAAAAGTGGATGTTCTGTCTCTATCTGTTTGTTGCGTATTTCACACGCGCAGAATTCACACGGAATCCGCAATTAATCTAGTAATGTTTGCTTGGCGTGCAAATAACGATGCTTTGTGCTTTGCTACTTTTAATTGGGCGGCAAAACAAAATAAGTCACGGCGATATAAATTTATGGTAACGAGGATAAGTAATCATATTCGCCTCATTTAAGATACACTATCGTTTGGCCAAATTTTATACAACATATTATTATTCTTATAAGGTCTAAAAAGCAGTGTAGCGCCTCCAACAAGATGGAACTACGACCTGGTTAAGGTTGCGGGAACGCATTGGATGCGGATGGCAAGATCTAGGAAGCCTATGTTAAGTTGTAGACGTCTTTTGGCTGAAATTATGATGATCATGATGATGATTAAGGTCTAAGTTGTGTTGTTCTATATCGTCAATATCGTCAGCTTACTGCAAGAAATCACCAACTAACAAAACTAAAATCTTGAGAAAACAGTTAATTACTCTTGAGTGTATTGAATTACCGGTAATTCAATACAATCTAAAGTCACCATTTTAACTGTTTTCTCAAGATTTTGGTTGTGTTTGTTAGTTATTTCTTGCAGTAAGCTGACGATGTGCACCTATTCTAAAATATAAATATAACATTTCAAAGTCCTGACTGACTGACTTATTTAACAACGCACAGCCCAAATTGCTGCAACTAAAGACTTGAAATTTGGGACACATATACCTTGAGTATTATAGAGGTAAACTAAGTTTAAGAGCTATGATACCACAGACAGACACCCCCCTACACACACACATAGCAGTCAACTATGTAACACCCCTCTTTTTGCTTCGGGGGTTAAAAAACAAGCGTCAGATTAAAATGCATCGTAAGCTCGCCTATCTCTATCTCTATAGATGTTGTTTGTAATAGAACCTTCAAAACAAAGTTTGGCTTTGCCAGCCATATTCGAGCACACAAGTAACAAATGAGCTTAAAGGTTCACCTTTGTCGGACACGACATGGAGGACATCATCATCAGATGTTGTTATTCCAGCTACTTTCACTTATCCGTAGCAGCATAAATCAATGAGATGCCAGTTCGCGTCTCTGCAGGTGAAAAAGCCCTTAAAATCTTAATAAATGTTCAAGTTCGAAATCATCACGCTTCCTAATACAAGTGTAGTCATTTGTAATATTTAGTCGACATTATTATTCCGCAGGAGCGATGTTAAAAATCTGTCGCTACGGTCGCAGTCACGTAGTATCGTGGGCGTCGTCCATTTGTCTGGCTTACCTAACTTTCTATGACGCATTGAGCATTTAACCAATAGAGATAATGTTATTTTTACAAGTTTTAATTTAACATGCAATGCTGTATACAGGAGTCCCAAAACTTTACGAAAACCTGGTACGGGGCGAGAGAGTGCTCGAAAAAATAAGAAAAAAAATTCATGCACAAAAAGTGTTATATTATTTGATCTTATTTTTTCCAGAACTGGTATAATTTGACCTGTCGCCCGATAACCGGTTATTATTGAGTTTTGCGAGATCCTGTATAACTTTATACTTACTTATTTTGATTGGACGCGACTCGATACAATGCAAAATGTGTCTTGTGCAGTTGTATCTAATACGGTTTTTATGATATAAACCAAGGATCGCTTCCGGTACACTTACTACCGGTTTTAATTAAACTATAACCGGTTATAATTGCATTTCGCTATTTATATCGCTAAAGGTCTGATTAGTGCTATAATTAGTACCGGTATTCAAATATATTAGGGCTTTTTGCAGTTGAGAACAGTACTTATATTTCCTACACAATTTATCAATAAAACCACACACAAAAAAAACATAGACTCTGTATTCTGTATAAAAATACCTACATAGCGATAAAAACAAAAGCAAAATGACAACAAAACCTTACCTTATAGAATATAGGTATTACTTTTTTAGCTGCAATCGTTTGACAATTTATTTAAAACCGGTTCTACAATCCCTGACATAAACCCATGTGCATACCTACCTCCACTTAAGAGTCAAATGAAAGCTTTTAATATTACCCAAATTCACGTATTTTAATAAACAGACCCAGTATTGTTCTCTCATAGTTACAGAACCAAATACCAATTATAAATGCGTTAAGCGAATGAATATGAAAAGTTGGAGCAATTAACAAAGCTTAAAAGCATTTTCATAACTCTGAGTACCTAATGAGTTGGAAACTGAATGTTCTTATAGAACTAAAACTGGTTTTTAATAAGTTACTTATCTTTCGCACGATTGAGTTACTGTGTTCTTACAAAACCCACAAAAAACAAATCTAGGGTCAAAATTCGTGACAAGAATCAAATTAATATGAAACACGCAAAAAAAAATTATACCTACGTCCTAGACTAACCGATCTGAATCTATCCAACCGATGTGCCCCAAATTGATTTCATTTGAAAGGCAATAATGCGGAGATGATTTGAGTGCCATTCGCAATCCGTATTGTTGTTAGTCATAATTATAATGTTTGCCATAATGATCATTTGCCATTATTAATTCTTTAACTAAATTTACTATCTAGACCTAAGATTATTTCATGTTTATATTTTGTATCTTATATGATTTTTTTTTTATGAATAAATGAATAAATATTTTTTTATTTATTTATTATTATGGTTTGCCAACAGGTAAAATACTATAAAACTTGCACTACAACATATTAATAAGAAATGGAAGAGTATTCACCCAATTACAGGCAAACACAGCATGCATTAAACATAAACATACGCATGTCGCAAAAGACAAATTGCTACAAAACAACACTTACGACAAGAGCTAGTAACCATAAAAATATGAAGAAACAATATATAATAAACCTAAGTGAGAACAAAAGGTGGTCCTACGAGTACAACTATAAATATACCTACCACAACCAGAAGCAGCGGCAAACAATAAGAACTAAATCGATACCCAAGTAACCTGCTACAGTTTTGAAAGCGTAAAACAATTACAACTACTGGGTCTCGATCCTATGCTAATTATTTATTTTAAATTTATACAGAAGCGTCTTATATTTATTAATAGAAACGATTAAAACATCGACTCTTGTATCCTTAAAAAATCGTTATGATTTCTGCAAATCCTTGGAATAATACTATGAGAGCCAACTTTGGTCCTGTAAGTTTTTGTAGCAAATGGTCGAAAATTAGCCACACGAGCGTGCTGCCTCGGAACGGTCATATTAATTTTTTGTAACAAACGGGGACAGTCTAAGGCCCCATTTACTATTTTATGCAACAAGACTTGATCCGAGACCCAACGTCGATCTTCAAGGGGTTCTTTCAAGGAGGGGATTCTTTCTTTGAAACGGTAAAATTTTCAGGAACTTTGAAGAGGTCCTCCTGGGGAACTGTATAGGTTAGGTTAGTTTGTTTTATAACAATCCAAAACAAAAAAAAAGTTATGGCAAATGATTATTATGGCAAACATTACATTATGAATTTCAATATGTATGTATTCTGAAACCTTTAAAGACGTGTTTTCGTGGCACTGGATTCTTTTCATTGTGAATTGCACTTGATTGTTTTTTTTTTCACCAAACTCAAAATGATTCTGTTCTCATCGCCTAGCTTTATATTATTATGGCAGGCGTGAGTCACACAAGGTTCATTGTTGGCTACAAATGTTATACAAACAACGTCCCATCCTTTGGGACTTAATTCCTTCTTAACTTCTTACAAACTCGAGAAAAATGTTTTAAAGTTGCTGGTGCTTGGCAACACAGGCATCTTTGTTTTTCCTTCGGCCAGCCACAATCATTCGTTTTCCTTATTCGATGTAGAAACTTTATTAACTTCTATATAATAAATTTTACTGTACAAAATAATATCGCCAAAACGCGGGAGTCCAAACGCGGTCCATTAATCGCAGTTTTGTTATTTTAAACAAGTCTTACTTCATGAAAATTAAGTTGTACGAGTAAAAGTTTTATAAAACGATATAAAATCACATTAGTTACTCATTTGAAATCGGCCAAGTGCTAGTCGGACTCGTGCACAATCAATTTCAAGTGTGGTAATTGGCAGACGAACAAATATGGACGGCCAGACAGATGGACGATCGGACAAGCAGCGCGTCTCAGTAATAGGGCCACCCTTGGCTACTGAACCCTAAAAATATGCATGATGTTTATTGCGCAATACGATTACGGTTTTCAAATCAGGAGAACGAACGTATTTGACCGGCTTCAGCTTTCGTTTAAGGAAAATATTACGAGAAATCCAATCGACACACATCTACAAGCAAATTTACTGTACATATTAATGATGTGATATTATGCTTGAAGCTTTCTATCCGAATACAACCAAAATACCATCAAATAAATAAAAATATGTGTGTCTAAATTAAATACAGTTTTCTTTCGTTCTTTTTTTTTTGATAAGTGGAAGCCGAGCGGTATTACGCATAATAAATTCTTAGTAAAGATACGTTACAAAATATGCTCAAAGATCAACCGATAAACATGATCCGAACTTTTTCTTCTTTTTGCTACCATGATTAAAACAATACAATAAAAGTTCTTTTCTTTAATAATAGGTACAAATTATCGCCTTTTACGCTTAATTTTACTGTCGGCGTGCTACCTCTTTTACTATACACTTTATAATACCAGCTGTTGCCTGCGACTCCATCCGCAGAGAATTTGCTTATCGCTATCCTGCAAGAACTATGGAATTATCCGGGATGGGATCTATGGGATTATGGAATTATGGAATTATCCTGTCCTTCCTAAGGTCTCAAACTATCTCCATATCAAATTTTATCTAAATCGGTTTTACTACTAAAACGTGACGTGGTAACAGACAGACTATACTTTCGCATTTATACGAACCGGTCTTACTGTCGGTCTTTTTACGGACCGGAAGACGCAGTGTAGGCAGGCCTCCAACAAGATAGAGCGATGACCTGGTTAAGGTTGCGGGATCGCGTAGGTTGCGAATGGCTAGGGATCGATCTGTTTGGCGAGCCTTGGGGAAGGCTATGTTCAGCAGTGGACGTCTTTCGGCTGAAATGATGACGGTGATGATTTATTAAATAAGTAAGGATAACATAACGTTACTGCAATTAAAGGCGGAATTTCATCAATCAATTAGGTACTAACCCAAACATACATTTACTATAACTATAAGTAATCAACTCAAACAATAACCGTTGATCTAGCCCGTGTATGCGCTGGCTAATTTATGGCTTGTAAACAATAAATATTGACATTCGGATAACCATGGCCAATAATAGCAGTGTTGGGATGCTCACGGCCATTAGGTGACTTACTGATCCATTGTTATTACATAATCCATTACGTGGTCGCTCTCTATTGGCCTTATAAGACGGGTTCAAATCAGTCAAAGAGGAATGGGCCACGCTCGGAGTTTTTCTGCAAAATCGATTTAGAAATGAGGAACCAAGTGTCCAATAGCCCGGAGAATTTCCAAACTGAAATGGCAGTAGACGGGGCAAACATATTGGTAGAAGAACTGATGGCTGCTAAGGACAACGTATCAGTAAATGCAGCGTGCATACACTCATCACAAGGTGGACTGATAACCTGAGGCTGTATTGTCTAACACTTTGATGTTCGCGATCGCATTCTTCATTTCATCCTAGTCTATAGCGCCTAGTCTATAGTCCTAGAGCGTGTGGTGTGACGAAGGAAACGGTGAAAACGATTATAATACAGAGTTTGTAATAAGGACTGTGGTGAAAGTAAAGTTTTGGATGCGAGCGAAGTAGAACAGGTCATTGAGGGGTTACTTGGAGAGGGCTTTGTATAGCCGGTCACGTTTTTGAGCTGATGACGATAATGATGATGGTCTAATAGCTGTCACTTAAAGCCTGTGTGTTTATATACGTAGTATCTTATCGATGACAACTGAATATTGCTACCTATAATAGGCACTCGTAATGTTAGAGGATTGGATATAATGTTGCCAGTCTAGAAGACTAAGGAAGAAAATTTCACGTGATACCAATTTCATTGACTGAGTTAGTCTACTTGCCGGTACACACTGCGTAATGTCTGCTAGTTAATATCCAGATGAGTAGGCTGCAATTTTAAAGATTGCGAGGTACGATGGTAATTGCTTTTTGCTAATGCTTATTCATTTTATTATGTTTCTTATGTCAGAACCAACAGACAACTATTTACTTACTCCGTTTAGTTGCTAACTAGTTTTATAAGTTTTGTTGACTTTGAAATTTGGAGAACCTTAGAACTAGACTAGACACCTGTCCTTAGAAACTGGTGTAAATTTGTCGTTAAATTTACATTACGTGGAGTACGTATGTACATAATAATTAAGTAAATACTGCACGAGTTTTTTGAGGATAGTTAGTTATGGACGTAATTAGATTCGCAAACGACAAAATCAATTATAAGTATAGATGTTCTACGATAACATGGCCCGCCCCTCCACAATTCAAGAAGTCTTCAATGTATTTGTGAAAGTATTTATAAAGCACCACCACAACTCTCTACGCATGTGTGCGTGCTGAGACAGCTGTCAAACAAAAGCAGATACTAGTATTAATTGTTCGACTAGTCATCTCAGTAGTAAGTTGATTACTCGCAGTACAGAGAATATGAAACTCACACGTCCTTCCTGCCGCGCGGCCGGGCAGGTTATGAGTTATGATTAGTTGACCAACAAATCCGGAAATAAGTGAGATTTTACGAGTACTAATTGCACAAAAAATAAAAAATGTTGAAATTGTGTTCAAATAAAAATTGTATTTACTTACTCGAATGTTTGCGTCCTTTATTTTTCTAAAGAAATAAATATTTAGAATATATTTCTAACATTTTTTTTTTAGTTAAGGAGATATCAAAATAAATGGCACACATTATAAATTAACTTAGGTATATTTGTTAGAACTTATAGTGCTGCCGGAAAAAGGTTAGAACTGGTACGCACTATGCAAGTTGATAGCGATTTAGAAATAAAAACACGTATTTAGATCTCCCGTAATGCCTTTATTAAAATGAGAAAAATAATTTGCAATCGCAATATTAGCATTTCCCTGAGAAATGGCCTTAATCAATGTTACATTTGGCTCATTGCAGTATACGGATGCGAGGCTTGGACTAAAAGAAGATCTTAGGAAATATGTAGAGCCTTTTGAGATGTGTTTTTCCTGGCGCGTGCTTTCAATTAGTTAAATTCAGAAAGTCACGAATGCCTTAAGGCTAATAGGAAAGCACAGGAAGGTTGTCCACCTCGTACATGTTTTCCGTCTCAAGTGGTACAACTTACTGCAGTTTATTATCATGGGCAAAATTGTTCGAAAATGCGGTGTTGGCCGAAGAAAAACTCTTGGTTGAGAAACAAAGAACATGGACTGGAGTCACGAGTAGTACTGCTGAGCTGTTCCACCTCGCGTGAGACAAGAAGAAATATTAGGAGTTAGTGGTCAACCTTCAGTTTTTAGAGAGGCACCATAAGAAAAAAACTTTTTTTTTTTTTTTTTTATGCTAGATAGGCCAGACAAACGAACTAGTGGGTCACCTGATGTTAAATGAACACCACTGTCCATAGACACCCGCAGCGCTTTACACGATGCCAGTGCGTTGTCGGCCCTAAAGGAGAGGGAATAGGGGAAGGGGGAGAGGGAGGGGGAGAGGGAAGGGGTGAGGTATTGGGCCCCGGCACTCTCACTGACCGTACGAAACGCAAGCAGGATTACTGCTGCTTCACGCCGGTGTTCTGTGAGAGGGTGGCACTGCCCCGGACGAGCCGGCCCATTCGTGATGCAGCGGCTACAACATGGCTCTACCACTACAAAAAAACTTTATTTGCAATCAGTACTTTCGTGTCACTGAGCGACGTGATAACAATAACTTGACTATCTCAGGCCGCTGCCGGCCTGCTACTGACGATGAATGCTTATAACTACATATACACTCGTTCGTAAAGATGTGACATTAGTAATTTGGAGGGGCGGGCCATGTTATCGTAGAACGAACGTGTTATCGTATATTCTAAGGATATTCTAAAAATTACAAAAAAATTACCATAAATACGACATTTTGATTCGCCATCTAACGGGAGTTTTACAGTGAGGCAGTCCGCCTTGAAGCTGTGGTGGCCTAATGATTTGGCCTTTCAAGCAGAGTGTCGTGGGTTCAAATCCGTGCTCGCACCTCTGAGTTTTTCGAAATTTATTTGCGAAATTATATTTGAAACAAACCGTGAGGAAACCTGCACACACACACACACACACACGTGAGAAGAAATTCAACGGTGTGTGTGAAGTTTCCAATCCGCACTATAGCTAAGCCTCTCATTCTGAGGGGAGGCCTGTGCCCTGCAGTGAAATATAGGCTGGGATGGATGTAATTTACTGTTAGTATGATTTATTGAATCAGGCGTTACTTTGCGGAGGTCCATATTAATGAACAGAGACAATTACTTAGCTCACCCCTTTTTTGCTTTTGCGGGTGAGCGGGAATTTACTTTCAATAGAGCGGATCAACTTGAAATTTGGTACACGTACAATGCAGGTTGGATGAGAATGGAACTGCAGTGCGTAAAAAGTACAGGCAGTAAAAATGATCGTAACCATATTAATATTATTAATGCGAAAGTCTGTCTGTCTGTTTGTTAATTTTTCATGCTTAAACCGATTAACCGATTTAGATAAAGTTTGATATGTACTTAAATTGATTGGAAGGGACAGGACATAGGATAGTTTTTTAACTCAGAAAATTGTATAAGATAAACAATTTCTTCGCAGACGGTGTCGCGGTTATCTAGTTTAATTTACTTTTTTACGAATATTTATTTTAAAAACAAATGAGAAACCTTAAGCAATATTGTGGTAACATTGTAGTTAACTTAATATCAAATTTCGGATACAATTTGCCTGGAATTCCAACACTCTACATTTTGTAACGTCAGCATACTCTTACTTATTACTACTGCCACATTATAACTTTGAAAACTAGCACGATATTTGTACGTACTTAAAGAGATGCTTTGAAATGCGTAAAAGAAAAGTCAAGTGCAATTCAGACGCCCGTTTCGCGTTGTTCGTACCATATAACGTTACATCGGGGTTTCTCTACCTACGGGGTCGAACCAGGATTGAGGAGATTCGAAGAAAAACAAGGTTCATCGACATATCCAAACGGATATGTCGATGAACCTTGAAATGGTAATGGCTCATTGAAATGGTAATGGGCAGGCCATATAGTATGCAGAACAGACGGCCGTTGGGGCTAATTCGTATTTAATTGTTAAGCTATTCGTAACTTTGAGAACGAACTGGCTGCGAAGGAATGGGATTAGGGCATCGCACGAACCAGTTCTTGTTGTACGGGAAGAACTGGATCTTTCGGTTCCCTCCATACATAAAATAACCAGAAGAACCGGATCTCGATGCCCTAGATGGGATCTATTTTTCCTGATAAATACAGCTCAAGACCAGAGTGAATAACTGTAACAATATTTAGCCGTATCTGCACTGACCTTCAGGTGAGATACAAACCAATCGCTGATCGTCTAAAAAAAAGAACTTCTTTAGAGTTAATGTGTAAACATCTCGTAAGGACACAAGGTAAATACGTAACGGGACTATTGTTTAATGCCACATCGCAGAGGCCGTGGTCACATGGCCACTGCAATGTGGCCGAAAAATCGAGGAAAATTATATAAATGCGTGATAGGTCCCGTCCGCCCGCTAACGACCGCTTTAGCCTAGTTGGTAGTTGGTAGTGACCCTGCCTACGAAGCAAGAGGTCCTGGGTTCAAATCCCGGTAAGGGCATTTATTTGTGTGATGAGCACGAATATTTGTTCTTGAGTTATGGATGTTTTCTATGTATTTAAGTATTTATTTATCTATATAAGTATGTTTATCGTCGTCTAGTACCCATAGTACAAGCTTTGCTTAGTTTGGGACTAGGTCGATTTGTGTAAGATTGTCCCCTAATTTTTTTTTTTTTTATATAGTAATAGTTACGAGTGAAAATCACGAAGTTTAAAACATTACCTCGTACGGTGTTAATGATAATAGCGTCTATGTGATATCTTTTTCTGTGTTGTTTTTCCAGTCAAGTGGTGTAAAATACAGTGTCATTGAATTGTTATTATAGGTATATGAGTCGCGTAGAGTGCAAAGAGTGAGCTGCCTTGCATTCCGCTGGTTTCGAAGTAGCCAGGTAACGTATTTGTTCATTTTATAGGCATCCGAAAAGTAACGCTTGTTTCTAACAATCTCTACCCACCAAAACATTGAGCTACCATGCTAGGCCTAATCAGTGACCCATACGTAAGGCATGTTTTCCGCTACAAGCTATAAATTTATCGAATACCGCGTATATTGCTCTGCAGCACTCTCACTTACATGCAAAACGTCTTATGTACCTCGTACACACACACGTGTTTAGTATATTACATCAACACATATGTCATTTTAGACATAGGTAAGCAAGCAGAGGGGAACAGTTTCGGTTAATTAACCAAAACGCGCAAACGTACGTTTGATGAATTATTCTTGAAGCGTTAATTAAAGTTTATTACTTAATTGAAAATACCTCTGGTGGAAGAGACATGTTAAATTTCAAAAAGATCATATTATTAAGATAAATTGAATGGAGACTTTTTAAAAATGTTTTACAAAATTCTTTAAAGTAAGTATTTGAAAAATTGCAGAGGGCCAAATAAGCATATTAATAAAAATGCAACTTATACCGTTTCCTGCAGGCTTATTGACTAACGCTTCTGACGCTTGCCTTCGCAATCACTATTTCTTTCTGTCAAATGGTATAAGATGATGACAGAAAGAGATTGTGAAAACGAAGGCCAGCGTCAGAAACGTTAGACAATACGGTCTCTGATTTGATGTTGTTACAAAATCACTCAGAACAAAAATGTAGAAACAAACAGATATGAAACATATATTTAGATACTGCACTGCAAATATATTGGTGTCACTACCATAACGAGCTTGTTTATTATGTGTATTAATGTTGCTTTCTACTGTTTGGTGGTCGTACTCTTGTAACCTTATATAAAATATTTTTCTTTCTTTCTTTCAAATGATAACGTAATATACGCGTCCTCGAGAGTTAAACAACGAGACGTATTGAGAATTAAACCACAAATGCAATTGTACTCAACTTGTATGTCTTTGAAGGAACCTCTAACACTGTTTGAACGTTTGTTGGTACATCATACAATGGTATTAAATGGATATTTGGTAAAGAAGTGAATACGTAAGGTTTTGGTCAAATGAAAGATCGGGTTGTAAAGATCTCAAATATATGTATATTATTCTTTTATATTATATACTATTAAAAATAGTTTGAAATTGATTGACAAACTTAAAATAAATGTTTGATTTCAATATATTATTGAGTACAATTAAAAAAATATATATTAACATTTTACTGTACGGAACCATCTCCACCCGAGATCGACTCTCATTTGTAAGGTTTTTATTTAATTTTTGTTGTGGTGGCCTAATCAAATATAGGCGTTTTGTGTTACTTTCAAATGTTGCATCTTTTGATGATGCAAACTTAAAAATACTTTTTATTACGTTTGGGAGATACTATAATAACAGCCGTAAATTCTTCATAATATTAATTTCGACTTCATATCTCAAATTATTCCCGAGAAAACAGCCTTGACACATACTCGTAGATCGACAACGAAGTCTATCTATTACGGTCATTTCTTTTCTTTTTGCAATATTTGTCTAAGAAACAGGCTACTTTAGTATTCTAGTTTAGGCATTTAAGTTAAATTATTGTATTGTGTTTAGGTAGGTAGTCAGTGTTCCATTCAGGTCTATTTGTATTATATCGAGTTAATAATTAAGTAACGTCGGTCTTTGTTTACTAACATAGACATAAATTCAGCGCTTATTAACGACTTTTCATGTAAAACAATTATTTATTTTAATAAAAATGTCAATTTCAATATGTAACCAACAATAGCTCTTCTGAAAAGCATTCACTGCAAATCAAAATACGTTAATATCCTACAAGATATTAGTTTTACTTCAGTAGTTGGGGTTGATCGTAATCGTCGTCGATCGTCTGGTTTTTTAGTATGTATTTAGGTATGTATCTATATATATTCCCTAGTAGCCATATATTCATAGGTATTCCTTTATTAACCCGTCGCGCGATCGGTGACATTTTTGGGTAATTTTTTCTAAGTACCCTACGTTAAACTAGAAACAAAAATTTGCAAATTTTGACAGTTAGTTTAGGCACACACGTGTGTGCCTAGGTCGCTCGACGGGTTAATAAAATTAAAAATTTTACATGAGAAATTATTATATAAATTCATTTATAAAATTTATAATTATAACATTAGCTTTGCTTACTTTGGGACTAGGTCTATTGGTGTGAATTATCCCGTGATATTTATTTATTTTTATATTTTAATGCCCATAAAACTTTACCTGCCCATTCGTTATCTAAAACGTCCGTGCTTGACCTATTTCTAGAAGCGACTACTTATTAGCATAAGCATACTTAAGCCGATACCGTCAGTATTTGGAACAGTACAGCCGTATGTAACATGAGATAGTCCCGTTGACAAATGACGTCCGAATATGAGGCCAGTGGTCGACAATGATAATGTCTACAGTTATAAATGGTCGGCTGCAGCGAATGGCGTGATCTATGCTAGAGGACGTATTTCGACAAGGTAACTAACTTCGCTATAATAGAATGGAGTGGACTAGGTCATTTTAACGCCGGTTTCCTTTGTACTTACAAAGTGAGTGGTATCAGGAGACAGCCTTTTTTTACTTTGAACTTGTTTATAAACAGTGAAGGGCTTTGACCATGTTATTATTAACTCACTAGGTAACGTCCACGGCTTCACCTAATTTCCTTTTCTGTATAAAGTAAAAAAAAAAACAACTTTCTACATCGAAAAGTTTGGGCTGGGTGTTGATTAGGCAGTTCAAATTAAGATTTGATAACTATAAATTAAAAAAATTAAAAAACCCCAACGCAATTATGTCACTCGTATGTTTGAACATTATGTCAATGCCCATAATACGTCTAAGATCCCTTCCACAGCTGACAAAAGAGCTGATAACTTTAAAACCGCAGAACCGATTTGATGAAACATATCTAAGAACCATCGCCAAGAAACCTGCTTTCTACTAAAAAAAACCAACTAAATCGGTTCACCAGTTTAAGAGCTATGATGCCACAGACAGACAGACACACACACATAGCGGTCTGGGGTTAAAAAATACAGAGAGGACACTCCGTAATAATTACGGGCTATAGCTACAATAGCGTGATGATACTGCGCACTCAATTTGCCATATTTAATAATTATGAACGACGTGTGCAACCCAGACAGGGGTCCACCAAAACACAATCATCTTCTGCGGGGCGAAGAAGTCTACACTGATGGCAGCAGATAGTAAGCTTTCGGTAGGCAGTATTGTTTATTTTTTTCTGGCTTAGTTTATTAAACTACCCGTTACTATACGTTAGAAGATTTCCCTCAATTTCCTTGGAAATTCCCATTATTGACATCCTGTTCTTCACATTGTGTTATATCAAAAACACCCATGCAAAATTTTATGTAACAAGAGTTACTGGTTAAGGTTTCTTGATTTTACTATATACATTATACACCCTGCTCCCCTAACACGTGTTGGTAACCTGGGTGGTAGCAATGTCTATTAATACAGTGAAATTAATTACAAAACCTTAGGGTAAATATAATAATATAAATAAAATAAATGATAAAGTCCCAGACAGAAACAACACAAATTGCCAGTAATTAACGCGCAAAATCCCACTCTTTCCTCAATTAAATACTACGCAGAATGTGAAAATAATTGCATTGTTATTCTAATAAACTGTTTGGTTTTGGGAAACTCTTCGCTTGCTTGAACCTTGTCGTTTGTTCTGTTTTGAATGGCAAGAGACAAATCGTTTATTTCAAAGCAAGGAGCGCCCTGTAAATTTCCTAACAGAACTTATTATAGACAAATATTTACGGTTGCTTTGGCAAGGAGGAAGTAATTTGTTTCACAGATTAAGTTGTTTGAATCTCATCAATTTTATTGAGGGAGTGTGCGTTTCTTGCCATATTTCGCTTGTTAAACTAGACTGTAATCATATAGGGTTTACATACACCATTTGAAGATCATAATAAAAACTGAGAGACAGAGAGAGATACTAAACACAGCCTAAGTCACTAAAACCACTTATGGTTTAATGTTTGGTTCATCATCATCATCATCCCAGCCTTTATACGTCCCACTGCAGGGCATAGGCCTCCTCTCAGAATGGGAGAGCTTGGGCCGTAGTTCCCACGCGGGTCCAGTGCGGATTGGGAACTTCACGCTTATCATTGAATTTCTTCGCAGCTCGCAGGCGGGTGCAGGTTTTCTCTCGATGTTTTCCTTCACCGTAAAGTTCATGGTTAAATTATAAATGTAATTTCGCACATAAATTCCGAAAAACTCTTAGGTGTGAGGCGGGATTTGAACCCACGACCCTATGCTTGAGAGGCCATACCATAGGTTAAACCACTAGGCCACCACGGCTTTTGTTACTTTTGGTGTAAAAGAGGCGCTAGATTATTCGAAATTTCCATGGGATCTACAAGTATATTTATATTTTTTCTTCCGTTGTTGGCGTAAAGCTGCGATCGTATTAAATAAAATTAAAAACTACCAAATACAGGTTGATATAGTATGCATAACAAAAACAATTGAATAAGTAGAACGGTGTTTTTCAAATGTTTCAATATTTAAATAATATAAATTAAAAATATTAAAAACCCCCAACGTAATTATGTCACACGTATGTTTGAACATAAAGTAAATGCCCATTGTGCGTCTGAGATCCCTTCCGCAGCTAGCAAAAGAGCTACTAACTTTGAAACGGCTGAACAGATTTTAATGAAACAAAACTAAGAACCATCACCAAGAAACTTGCTTTCTAATAAAAAAAACCGCATTCAAATCGGTTCACCCGTTTAAGAGCTATGATGCCACAGACAGACACACACACAGCGGTCAAACTTATAACACCCCTCTTTTTGTGTCGGGGGTTAAAAATAAAATACGATTAAATAACTTCAAAGCGCTAGCCACCCGCAGATTAATAATTTTCCAAAATATATACGTATCAACCCAACGAATCGAATGAAAAGCGAAAACTCAATTTCCGATGTCTCAAGAAAATTTATAAAAGAAGTACGTGCTGTTCCCTCATTATCACTCCTTAATATTAATCTGAAATCAAATTTTGATTAGGTGGCTTTGGGGATTTTTCGTATCTCTTTAGGTATTTTTAATAACATGAATATATGATTTGTTGTGTTTTAACTAACGGGATTGAATATTTTTTTATGCATTTCTATTAAGCATGTGGTATGATACGTTTCATAATATAAGTGATTTAAGACATAAATAATAATAAAATATCTTTTTTTTCAACATGACTTTTTCATTCTGATAAAATTTGGCACACAGATAGCTTATAACTTGGATTTACATATCGATACTTCAGCGCACAATCGTATTAATTACAATGTACTGCACATATAAATTAGCACTGTATGTCCTGCTGTACAAAACTACTACTTAATTGTGCACCTGATTTGTAATTGGTACGATTGTGCGCTAAGGTATCGATATATGTAGATATAAGAAAATCGAACTCGGGAGCTCAGCTTCGCTTAGGCAAATAAGCTCGTTTTCTAAAATACAAACATCGTGAGTTTATAAGCCGTGAAGTTAATGAAGCCGTGGTGGCCTAGTGGTTTAAATACACAATAACTAATAGTACTAACGTACAGAAGGATTACTCTCGAACAAAAGTCAACTTTAGGTATAAAAAATTGCCTACTCTTACGACCGTTTACTGCTTTCACGTGAAATTGAAACTTATCGTGTGATACGAGCATTCTTATTCCGTTGGGCACCGTTGAACCGAAACTAAGGGCACAGGGTTCCCACTCGCCGATATTTAGGTAGGTATATAAACCAAGAAAGATAACAGTGTGTATTGATTCAGTTAACTTCCATTAAACGCAAAAGTATCTTTTATAGGGATTATAAGATCGTTTAGAAGTCATTGTTCGTTGCAAATATCACAAAAAAATAAAATATGCGCGACGCGGCTAGCGTGCGAACCGAATGCCGAGCGACAACCTACTACCATACGCCTGCCCGGGACCGGGAGGTGCTCCGGCCGAACATACCTAAACTGCGGTGTGAAACCCTCCTGCTATTTTGCCTCTCAAGCAGAGGGTCGTGGGTTCGAATCCGGGCTCGCACCTCTGAGTTATTCGGAATTTATGTGCGAAATAATATTTGATATTTACCATAAGCATACGGTGAAGGAAAACATCGCGAGGAAACCGGCCTGCACACACCTGAGAAGAAATTCAATGGTGTTTGTAAAGTTCCCAATCCGCACTGGGCCCACGTGGGAACTACGGCCCAAGCCCTTTCATTCTGAGAGGCAGCCTGTGCCCTGCAGTGGTACGTATATAGGCTAGGATGAAGTTTATAAAAATATTTATGCATTTTTAAGCAAATTTTGGCTGACTGCTGCCAGATTCCATCGGAACTGGTATCGAGGTAAGTATCCGAATTGTCACAAAAATTAGTTTTCTTTTAATTTGAAAAAAAGCTAAGCTTTCAAATTTACGAGCAAACAAAAGCACAGTGAAAATAAACGGATCACTCACGTCTTAAAACGAGTTTAACTCGACTGTTTCGGGCTAACCCGTAGCCCTTCTTCTTGGAGTCACACGTCACGGCGGCTGCCAAACGCGCACTGCGCGCTACCACCCTGGTCGCGCGGCTACTCGACGCAACTGACAGCGACACACAACTCCCCCGTTTTCATCATCACTTTTATTGTCATTGTCAAATGTAGGGTAGCTCACAACACTAACAACATCACTTTGTAAAGGTTCGCCCACACTCACCGTTGACAAGTCGAGTTAAACTCGATTTAAGACGAGAGTGATCCGTTTATTTTCAATATGAGTGAGTCTCACGGTAGTTTCATGTTTAAAGAAACAAAAGCAGGGTGAAAAAAACCGGTTGTCTGTAAAGTCGGCTTACGGACGATAGTTTAACGTAACCACGTCATAACAAAACATTCAAACTCCCCCGCACCCTGCGCCCCGCACCCGCACACATTGAAAATTACCCGAGCGCTAGTACTAAGATTGTATTATGTAATATTGCAACTGGCCTTCACTGCTCTGTAGGTACGATGGGCTGCAAAAGTGCATGGACATCTCGGGGCGATAATCGCGTGAGCAGTGTTTAATCGTTTGATGTTATTAACATGCGCACGATGATGCGCGCGAGATGTCCATGCACTTTTGCAGCCCACCGTAGATGCAACGTTACGTAACGTTACATTTACGTTGCATTGCGTCATCCTTTTTTGTGTATGCAGCCGGCGTTCATCGATTTATTAGACGTTGTCACTTCAAAAGACAATAAAAACACGTCGTATCCTGATTAATTATTAACGCAGCCTTATACAGGTATGTCACAGTTTTGCTATGGTTATTGCACAAAAGAGAACTTAGCATTGCAGTTTCATTTAATATTAACTCGATATAAATGCAAATTTACATAGTTATTACCTTATGTATTATAAATATCACATATTTTTATTGGATTCAGTCCATTTGCAGCCATGCGAATGCAAAGTATGTACACAGAATGCTACGGCACGTAGTTCCTTTTCACGTAGCGTTTCACTATTTATTTTTATGCTTTTTAAAGATTTTTACCGCTGAATGAAAACCCAATTAAATTACAAAGAAAAACCAGCTAAATGCTATTTCGTTTGGTATTTGACAACAAAGGATTAGAGATAAAATGAACTAAAACAATTACTTTGCTCACCCGCGACCTTACAATAGTTACGTTTATGCAAGAAATGTGTGTTCATGCAGTTCCTCCACCTCCACACTGTACGAACACACACAAATCACATAAACACAACTATCACCACCACCAAGCTACACTGACGCGTTTCGAACTCAACCAGAGCTCATCTTCGGAGTTACCACAACCGTATGCTATGCTACCAAATGTTAAACTCATAAATATCAGATAACATTGAGTTTAACATTTGGTAGCATAGCATACGGTTGTGGTAACTCCGAAGATGAGCTCTGGTTGAGTTCGAAACGCGTCAGTGTAGCTTGGTGGTGGTAATAGTTGTGTTTATGTGATTTGTGTGTGTTCGTACAGTGTGTATGTAGGTGGAGGAACTGCATGAACACACATTTCTTGCATAAACGTTACTATTGTAAGGTCGCGGGTGAGCAAAGTAATTGTTTTAGTTCATTAATATGGCCCTCCGCAAAGTAACGCCTGATTCAATAAATAAATGAATAAATAAATAAGGCGTTCCTGAATAGCAGTTCATCCCTATCCTCTCGCAAACGATTGAATTACCGCTCGCATACCGTGTTGGGCCGTTCCTCAATAGCCCCTGATATGGCTCACCGATGTACTTGCGCGACGCCTTTTAGAAGCGTGGGAAATCCAATTGGCTAATGTGCATACTCTACGCACGGCGCGTCTTTTTCCGGCCACCATGTTAGCGCATGTCCTGTGCCATGTTAATCAGCCGCCATACTTCTGAGTGAGTGAGACGGATAACAGGTGCACTGTAATTTGCACCTTGTAACTTACGACATAAGACTGATTTAAAGTTTGCCATAGTTAAAGTTAATAGAAGAAAACATGGAAAAAGTACAAAAAAATATTGTATGCAACGGTGTATAATTTGGTTAAAACGGCTCGTGCCGTCTTTCATTGCGATATTCACTTCGTTCATGCAGTTGCAGCTCACGTCACTCGCCCTTTAAGACCTCACTTACAACCGTTGCATAAAATACTATTAAAATAAACTAAAATAACCGAGTGCACTAATTAGGGTTTCTGGAATAGGCGAGTTGACACTACCTAGTTATCGTGAGGTTTGTTTGACAACTTTGACATTTGTCACGTTCAGGATTGGTTAATAACTAAACGAGCTAATCGCAAGCAAGACTAATGTCCAAAGGTCGGAATATCGACTGCAATAAGCGTTATATATTTTTTGACGATATAAAAAAAATTCTGCGAATTTCGTTACACTACCGAGCCGGGGGACTATATGTGTACACGTACATTTATTTATAAACAATCAACGACGGCAAATTACGGACATTCGCCCAATGATTCTCGCACCATCTGAACAAGTCTTAACTCAACATTTGTTACAAGCCATTGAACGGGAATGACCATAAAATAAAAACAAAACGTATTTACATTGAAAACGACGTACGACCTCATTGGTACTAATAAAATTACGCCCTTTTGTGTCTAAAACTGTCGGCATATGGACCCTTCGCTAATGTCAAGGCGGCAACTATTTATCACAATAATTTTCTCACTAGCACAAGAAAATGACGCGCCTCATTAGAGCAAGATTAATATTGCTGGGGACGGGGAGAACCTGTTTTGGTGACTATACATTAATTCACTTAATCTGAAAATCGCTCTTGAAAGGCTCTTTAAGGTTCCGTACCCAAAGGGTAAAACGGGACCCTATTACTGAGACTTCGCTGTCCGTCCGTCTGTCCGTCTGACACCAGGCTGTATCTCATGAACCGTGATAGCTAGACAGTTGAAATTTTCACAGATGATGTATTTTGGTTGCTGCTATAACAAAAAATACTAAAAAATGGAATAAAATAAATATTTAAGGGGGCTCCCATACAACAAATGTTATTTTTTTGCTCGATGTTGATAACGGCAACAGGTAGACGCTTGAAAAATTCGCAGAATTTTTGGTTATATATTCACTTTAAAAATAAATAATTAAATTAAAATAAAACAAATATTTAAGGGGTGCTCCCATAGAACAAACGTGATTATTTTGCCGTTTTTATAGATAGGTAATGGTACGGAACCCTTCGTGCGCGAGTCCGACTCGCACTTGGCCGGTTTTATTTAAATAAAGCGTTATTTATAATAGCAGATGGTAATGTGCGCTATCAATTTTTCAAAAAGTATGACTGGTTCCATTTATGAGCATTGTTTAGTAGTGAGCGGAATTTTATTCATGGTTAGGTTCGAAGTGGGACAACACATAACGAACTGCTACTGGAAAAGTACTGGTAAAGTGCTATTATATGACTTTATTATAAAACTTTCGTTTCCCGGGACTCTATCGGTGACGAAAGAGAATTGAATTTAGTATCACAACATTTTTTTTGATTTCAAAGAATATGATTTGTTATAACTTATTAATTTTAATCAAGTTAAGTTTCCGATCCGCACTGGGCCGGCGTGGGAATCACGGCCCAACTCCTCTCATTCTGAGAGGAGATCTGTGCCCTGCAGTGGGGCGTATATGGCTGGGATGGGAATAACTATGTCTGCCTGTTACCTACCTCTTCACGCCTCAACTGCTGAACCGATTTAGATAAAATTTGGTAAAAAGATAGTCCGAGACCCTAGGACCGAAAAATTATATTTTTTATCCCGAAAAATTGCATAGTTTCCATGAGATCTTATCATCCCAGTCTATATACTTTCCACTGTAAGACACAAGCCTCCTCTCAGAATGAAAAGGCTTAGGCCGTAGCTGCCACGCGGTCTCACTGCCGATCAGGAACTTCACACAAACCATTAAATTTCTTCGCATCTGTGTGCAGGTCCTAACGATTGGCCTTCAACATAAAGCTCATGGTAAATTTCAAATGTAATTTCGCACATGACGTGCGAGCCCAGACTCAAACCCACGATCCTGTGCTTTACAGGCTTTCCATGGGACAGCGAGAAGGAAATTCTTTGCAGACGAACTCGCGGGAAACAGCTAGTTTAATCATATTTTAAATAAGATTAACGTGGTTGATTGATTGACAGACTGACAGACATCACACCTTTCTTGAAGATGAAAGATGTTTATTAGAACGGATTTCTCGAAATTCCTACGAAATAACGAGCCAGCCTTTCTTTAGTTTTCCTGGCGGAGTAACCTCGGGTCAAGATAGTAAAATATAAACATCATTTTTGACGTGCGTAGTAAATAAAAAGTGAATGTAATTAGAATCCTAACCAAACATATTTCAACGCTACATGTTTATCTTTCTTTAGTTATTTTCTTAATTTAGAATATAACTAGGAACTAAAAAGTACTTAACAGCACTTACTTTTATTTTGCATTGTAAAAAATGGTTTAAAACTTGAGACGTATAATTGTAACTATTCAACTACTACTAGGTACTTTTGGGCCGGGTGCGAGTCAGTTTGCAACCTGAGACGTATACGTGATGGAGAAAAGCGTTTTTAATGGAGCCTGCGTTATAAGTGGGCGTGTACTTATTTACTCCCTTTTAGTTTTTTTTTTTTTATTTATTTTTTTGTTTTTATTTACCTGACGAAACTTATTGTGGATGAAAAGCAATTTATTATTTTTATGCGAGTGTGTATGTTTGGCTTTTTTTTTTTAATTTGTAGTTTTCCATATATTTATTGTTTTTTAAATTAACTCTGTAATAAATAACTATTCAACCCCAAACTTTACTACTTTAATTAAATGTTCTACTAAATAAAAGTACAAGTTTTTCATTCCATTAAACTAATTTACACTTATTTGAGTTGTGGTTGTATTTATTTGGAATCGCTATTCAAAGTTTCGTTGTCACCAGTTGAAACCATAAGATGAAAGAATATAGTTGTTGCCTGCGACTCTGTCTGTGAAGAACTCATTTATAGCTATTTTGCGGAAATGTATCTTATACGTTAACTAGCTGTTGCCCGAACCTCCGTCGCGAAGAATACTCCTACGACCTATTCTCAGACCTGCCGAATATAGACAAAAAGGTGTAATAAATATCGGTCGAGCCGTTTCAGAGGAGTTCGATAACAAACACCGTGACACGAGATTTTTATATATTAGATACAGGTTATAAACTATCCGAGTGCCAAATCCACACATCCACCCGTCCATACAATCTTTTACGTTTATAAAAGAAGTGGGATGGCGTACATTCCCTTTCAAAATCGATACTGAAAAACGTGACGTTATTTAATTTTAGTTAACTATCGCTAAGAAAAATATAAACTAAAAATAAAACAATTTTTTGTTTTACAAATAAAAAGCAGGCTGAAAAAATGAACCATTCTTGCATAATCAACAAAAAATTTGAGTACCTATCTGCACTCAATTTAAGTTACACATTCGTACAATCCAACCACCTCAGCAAAACTTCACTAGGAGTTAAAGTTACTAGACTTACTAGTGATACTGGGAATAGTTTGAATTCAGTTAGTCAAAGATGGCGGACTTGTGAGCGACGCTTTCCTGTTCGTAAAGTACGACCGACCAACGACGCGTATATCACTTGGGTTGTAAACAAAAACAAAATGAACGTGGTATATTGTAATCTACATACGTAACAAGTTTAATTTATTCATGCAGTGTTCTTGTGGTGTGGGTTTGCTTATATATTTTGGCGTAGTTTTATCCTTATTTACAAGTAGCGTACATCCGCTGCTTTACTCGCATTCAAAATAACTTCAAGAGAAATATAGAAATATGTAGGTACAATCTTTTGGGTTGAAAAATTTACGTATCATTTTTAAAGTACGTTTGCTCGCAATGCCATCTGTTGATTGCACTGTCATCCTGAAAGCTGTGTTACCTACCTCAATGTTCTACGTCCTATATTCTTGTTTAAATATTCGGAACGGACTACCGAGATATTTAGTTCTTTTTGTATATCTGTATGCCAAGTTTCATCCACATCCGTGTCAGCGGTAATTATATGATTGACTAACATACAAACAAAACAACCAAACATCATCACAAACTTTCTCATTTATAACATTACCAGCTGTTGCAGATTAAGGGTAGGTATAAAAAACAGCCTACAACCTTTTCTCAGACCTACCAAATACAGACAAAAAGTTTCATAAAAATAGGTTAAGCCGTTTCGGAGTAGTTTGATAACAAACACCGTGACACGAGATTTTTATATATTAGACTAGCTGTTGCCCGCGACTCCGTCTGCGAAGAATAGGGGTAAGTATAAAAATAATAGCCTACAACCTATTCTCAGGCCTACCGAATACGGAAAAAAGTTTCATAAAAATCGGTCAAGCCGTTTCGGAGGAGTTCGTTAAAAAACACCGTGACACGAGATTTTTTTAAATTAGGAGATTAGAAGCAGAAAACCATAAGCTTTTTTTTGCGTCGATTTTATCATAACCACTTTTATGTCAATTGAACTTTTTTTTTTGCTAAAGCACCCGAATCTGCAGGTGAGACCAAATGTGTACTAATCGATTCAGTACCAGCTTACTCACTCTAACTTTGAAGAGCCCTAGACTTTATGTGTCCGAAAATACAGACAATGGTAGTGAATGGTATTCCTTAGCCAGTTAGTATTAGGAACTATAAAATGCTTCATCCATAGCCATAAAAGTACTGAACACTAATAATTATAATCCCACTAATTACTTTACTCCACTTATTTATTAATAAGCCTGATTTTTGTTACACTTTCACGCTAAAATGGTTTGACGGATTCTGATGAAATTTGACACACAGATTGTTTATAACTTGGATTAACATTATAATACATTTTATCCCGGAAAATCACATAGTTTTCGCGCAATATCTAGTAACTTTAAAGTGGCGACTAACGTGAGCATTTGCTCATATTGTGAATATTCGCATCGAGCATTTGTTCTGAGTAGCGGCTCCGCTTGCTGTACTAACGTGCCGAATATATTCGGCTTGTAACCTGTTCACATCGAGCAAATGCTCACGTCAGTCCCCACCTTAATAAACGGATTCGCAACGAACTCATTCAGTTTATATACAGACTGAACATGTATATGTAGGTACATTTAGGAGTGATGTCCGTTTGTGGAGCGCGGAGTGTCTGTCAGCTGTTTCTCATTAAGCCGGAGCTTCCACGCCAAGCTTTGAGTAAGAAAGATAGTTTTTAACACCCTTTTCTTTGCGGAGAGCTTGAAAGTTTCATAATTTAGAAAGTTCAATTACAAATCTTGGTAAGACGCTTTAGCAGGAGAGCTGATTGACATTTTTATACCTACGTATTTGAGGCACCCTAAAAACTTGTCTATTGCTTCTCTTATAATACCCGAGCACAGAACCACAGACCTGGCTGACGGGTAGCGGGACTAAATCAACCCTCATTTTTAGGGCTCCGTACCCAAAGGGTGAAAACGGAAACCCTATTACTGAGGCTCCGCTGTCCGTCCGTCCGTCTGTCACCAGGTTGTATCTCAGGAACCGTCATAGCTAAACAGTTGAAATTTTCCCAGATGATGTATACGGTTGCCGCTGTAACAACAAATACTAAATTTAAGATGGCTCCCGTACAACAAACGTGATTTTTTTTGCTCGTTGTAGCTCGATATTGATAACGGCAACAGGTACCTAGACGCTTGAAATATTCACAGAATATTTAGTTATATGTTCACATTAAAAATAAATAATAAAATTATAAATAAAACAAATATTTAAGGGAGCTCCCATACAATAAACGTGATTTTAATGGTACGGAACCCTTCGTGCGCGAGTCCGACTCGCACTTGGCCGGTTTTTTTTTAAATTGGCAGATTGATTGTCCGTCAGAAATTATCTGTATTTTATATGAAATATTTAATTTTCATAATAAATAATATTCTTTTTTCTACTCCTGTAGTATAATCTTTCAATTATATGGTCAAAAACTATACAATAATAACTAACGTTATAAGTCTGTTCCAAGTTCTATGCTCTATGGTGCAAATTTAGTAACATAATAACCCATAGTAATTTCATTATGTTACGGGACTGAGTAATATAATAACATTCAAAAAAAGAATACTGAAATCGATTTTGATAATCAAGTTTCTTTAAATATGCGTGTGCCACGTGATAGGTTGCTTAAAAATGAGTAAGAACAGGTAAGACCAATCACAATCAAGGTTTATTTTTTCAAGCTAAATTTCGTAATTGAGAACACACTGATCAAGCTATATGGTACGAGTACGGTCGCAAATTAAAAAAAAATAAAGCGGGAAATTAATATAAAGTCATTATACATTAATTAAAATATGTTTACATTAACAATTATTAAATAATGAATACTTAAATAACGGACAATAAATTATTTTAAAGTCATTATTAAATATTAATATTTTAACATCATTCAATTTGGCTGTAGGTAGGTATATGACCTAAAGTTCCCGGGTCCATTCTAAGGTTGTGAATAGTGAAAAAAAAAAGTTTCAAAATAGCGGGAATTTGTTTTGCTTTTGCACGGAGTTCTTTCAAGTTGAAAGAAATAAAAGAGTTAATCACTATTTAAATGACTTTATATTTGTGATAATTTGTGACTTTGGTGAATTAAGTGATGCAGAAATGTTAAGGTAACTGGAGGGTGTTCACATCAATCAATCGATCATTGATCGATACCACCGATCGATATCGATTGTCCATCGATGCTACTATTCGACGTCGATCGAAGCCACCACAGCTTCTTCGAAGATACTATTTTGATATTCATTTAATGGGATTTCACAGAAAAAAAGGCTCTTACTCGGCAAACAGCCGGACAATGAAGTTAATATTAGGTTGGATTAGGATTCCTTTTTCCGTTTTAGCTACTGAACGTTACAAAATGCAGACGAAAATAGGACCTCATAAAACTTTGAAGTCAGTTACAGAAGACTTCATTTATATGACTAGAGTAAAAAATAATACAGATATGTACGCATGATCATAACTTCCAAAAACCTATGCCTGATACTTAAGCTTCGCAAAAACTTTTCCTGTTCTCTTCTTCTTGGCTCCAGTATTTAAAGAGCTTCCCCTTTAATCAACGCATAATAACACCAAATTAGCAACAAACGTGTCGTAAACAAGATACCTAAACATATATGAACCTGCAAGTTACTGTATTGTAGTGAAACATTGGAGTCTTGATAAGAGCCGACGTTAAAAGTAAGTTATGACGGTTCGAGGTCAGAATTCGAAGTCGCATGTACGATTTGCTGGACCATTTATTAGGTGATAATCATCATTATCATTGATGGCCTATAGCAGCCTATAGTTAGATATTATGTCTCTCTTAGGGGATGTTTCACCACCCATTGATTAATTTTAACTGACGGATAAATGTGATGCCGTCTCCGTCTATTTGAACAAAACAAACAGAGACGGCATCACACTTATCCGTCAAATAAATTTGATCAATGGATGGTGAAACAGAGGGTTAAAATACACCATTTCACCTTGCTTCTGACATCCAGGTTATATGCCAGTCACCTTTCGTAAATCGTCACTGGTAGTGCTGATAGTAGCTGGACGGATTTATAGCCAAAGTGGCAATGGGCTGGCAATATTAAAAGTTGTCAAAGCAAAGATAATCGCTGGGGTACTTTGCGGTATACGTGAAATACTCGAAACGTACGATGAAGATAACCAATTATTGACAGTAGATACGGCAAGCGTAGTGCACGGATTTCAGGTACGTATTCAATACAATTATAATAATTAATACAGCGTTTCACAATAACACAATAATTAATGAACGTGACTGTTATTCCAACCTCAAAGTAGTCGTTTCGTCGTATTATAAAAGTGTAAAATACTATGCAATAATCTTTGCAAACAATATACTGCTGTCTAGGCGATGCCACAGAATATGTAATTGTACTAACGTACAGAATGGACACGCTCCGCCCCGCGCCGATTCGAGTTACCCACCCCTCAAGGCGCAGATTGCCGGGCACCGCCCGAATCCAGAAGAGTGCGCGCGCGATGTATGTAGGCGTACGCGTGTACAGACGTCGCCGTGCTTATGTAGATTCAAGAACGCGTATTTTGTACGTCGTGTCCGCCGCGTGGCGATGCTATTATATTATGGTGGAATAGCCCAAATAGAATGGAACTATTGAAGAAGTCGTGGTAACTCAGTGGTTTGACCTGTGGCCTTCCAAACAGAGGATCGATGGCTCGATTCCGGGCTCGAACCTTAGAGTTTTTTGAAATTTATGTGCGAAATTACATTTTGAAATTTTCTGAGCTTTACGGTAAAGGAAAACATGGCGAGGAAATCAATACACACCTGTGAAGAAATTCAATGGTGTGTGTGAAGTTCTCAACCCGCATGGGCCCGCGTGGGAACTACGAGCCAAGCCCTTATTCTGAGAGGAGACTGCCCTTCAGTGGGACGTTTACAGTCTGAGATGATGATGATTATGATGAAAATGTCAAGTTATTTTATTTTTGTTTTTATCAGCAGTCAGCCAGTTTTTGCTCATCAAAATCTAAGATGGATCGAGGACGCACAAGAAATAATCTTCACAAAAAAATTCTATAACACAATTTAACATAATTATTGTGAAAATTTATATAACACAAAATGAATATTCCATACCTTTTCTAATAAAAGAAGCCAAGCCGAATTTCGAAGAAAGGCGACAAAAATATCGCGTCTTTCTAATTTCTTATTCCATTTCAATGTTTTTATTGAATCAAATGATCTCGTTTTGGGACTTTGCGACAACAAAACAGTTGAATCCATATTAAGCTACCCGGTTACCTTGTTCCAGAAGAAAATAAGGTAGGTATAGCTACGCTCTAGTAGCATTAAAAGCTTACAAATCGACATGAATATACTGCAAAGATCCAAACAAAGACGTATTTCTTGCATTTTAAATTGTCTTCAAAAAGGAGAAGGTTATCAATTCGGTTGTTTTTAGGGTTCCGTACCTAAAAGATGTCAACGGGACTCTATTACTCCACTGCCTGTCTGTCTGTCCGCAAAAAGTCGAATTCTCAGACGGCAAATAAAACTAAGAGTTCACAATCGTTCGTATCTACTAGGAACGCGACGTCGATACAAAATCATAGTTAATACAGTTAATTTATTTACAGTTCAGTTTATTTAAACGACCAGATGGCCTAGTGGTTAGAGAACCTAACTAGGAAGTTTGAGGTCCCGGGTTCGATTCCCGTGTCGGGGTAGATATTTGTATGAAAAATACGAATATTTGTTCTCGGGTCTTGGGTGTTTGATATGTATTTAAGTATGTATCTATCTATATAAGTATGTTTATCCGTTGCCTAGTACCCATAACACAAGCTTTGCTTAGCTTACTTTAGGACTAGGTCAATTTTATTGGTGTGAATTGTCCCGTGATATATATTTATTTATTCATACAACCAAACAGATTTGAACAATGTTCCATATGCTAAAGAGTTAATATTTGAATAAGAGTTGTACTGTAGACTACTGCAATCATAGACTAGTGACTCGTAGAAATAGACGTGCCTTTTAGTTGAACATCTACAAAACGCAGTCATCACGTCGACGAATTCAACTATCTTTTTACTAGTCGATGAACGGTCTAAGTAGTTGCGTTAACAGCAAAATCGTGGACGACCCATCGCTAGAACTGATAAGGAAGCCAAGTTAAAGCAAAAGGAACTGGCAAAACAGCGCCGTGTGTAATATTACTCGAACCACTTGGAGCCAGTTTTGACCCCTTCAAAACTCAAAATCTATTTAACACAAACACACTAAATTTAGATTTTTTATTGTTATCAATAAAATTAACTAGAACCCCAAATTTTATAAATACAGCTTAAACGGTTATTAATATACAAACGTCTAAATTGTACTCACTGTTTCACAATTGTGTGCGAGTCCCACTCTTTTTCTTCATCGTAAAACTCATTGTAAATATCAAATATAATTTGGAATAAAATTCTGGAATATCAAGAGGAATGACCTATAATCGACTCAACGATCCTTAGTTTGTGACTCCATCAAGTCTACCCGCTTGATTAGACAGATCCATAAAATAATCTTGTTCATCTCCCTAACTCCCTTCACTTCTTATCCGTGGTCAAACAATAAACCTTAATAACAATAAACACAATTTGCCCTTAATAAAACCCTGGTAACCATGGAAATATTGTATCCCAGTTGATATATGGTTTTACGAACACGCATAGTATATCCCTTGTACTATCCAATCTAGTTGATTTACAGTACCAATAATCTTCGTTGTCACGCCGCACCCGTCAGGTGTCACGCGGAGCCGGGAGGCGGCCATTGTCACGTAGAGTAACTGAACTGATACATACGGCTACGGAATTTTAGGACGGCAACGCTATTCAATCAACCAAATTTTTTGGTAAATTATTGACCTTATATTTTATGTACTTACCTAAATATTTTCCTAGCACTTACTAAGGGATATATTGTGATAAGGGATATATTGGTAGTTTACTTAAAAATTTTAGAAATTTGTTGAAATCAGCTAAATTTCACGGCTCTAATACTCACAACATTATTTTAACATCTGCTGTCAATATTGTACATCTCAAACAAGTTTGCTATGAAGTATCTTTTTGTATTTGCTGTATCACGGCTTAATGTGATTAGTTAACGAACTGAGATGTGCGATGTATGGGAAATATTTGTGTCTAAACTCCTGACCAGTGGTGGTGTAGGGGAATAGCATGCGGCACGGAATGCTGAGGAACTGGGCTCGATTCCCAGCGCAGACCAGCTGTTTCTGTTTTTTTTTCTATGCATCCGTATTTCAGTTTGTATTTAGTATCAAATATTGCCCATCTCGCTCAGTAATTTGCAATCGCTGCAACTTTTTTTAGTATTAATCTTTCGCATGCCGGAAGTCAAAAAACCTGCATTCGAGTCTCGTTTGTCTCGAATAGTGCCGATATTACAGATTTTAATAAAAATACAAAAAGATAGCCTTAAATCTGGCGCGCATCCTCGTTCGTACGAAACGTTAATCGAAGCGTTTCTAATCACTGTTATTATCCGTATGTTCATAACCCGCTGCAAGCAGGCAGCAAAAAAATGGCGGATTAAGGTCAGATAAACAATGGAGCAGAGACGAGTGTCGCGTAACGCCTGTTTTCCTTGGCCCCGAGTCAAATGTTGCATTTAGAAAATGAAACTTCGAAAATATGCCCCGAGCTTAGTAATGTCTGAGTTATTAAAAGGAATCTGTTTCTTTATAAAAATGATTTGATCCAAACTAATCCTCGTCTCATCTGTGTAGGTTTAGAAGTTACATAGGCTGTACAAAACGATCGCGGAATATTTCAGCAGGTTGGGTTGGCTTTACTGAACTACCTCGTAAAGTTTTTCCACTTGTATTTTTAACCCCCGACACAAAAAGAGGGGTGTGCGTGCGTGCGTTCGTGCGTGCGTGCGTGTGTGAATGTGCGTGTGTGCGCGTGTGTGCGTGTGTGTGCGTGTGTGAATGTGTGTGTGTGTGTGTGTGTGTGTGTATGTGTGTTTTATTTTATGTCAACCACAATTGAACAATCCTTTAAAAATATAGGAGTTTTTCGTTCAGTACTTATACCACCTACTAAAATATTCTGGATTATACGTGACACCTGGAAACCTAGTATAATAAACGGAAAGCTTTAAGCTTTGATTCACTTTTCACAATGCCTTCATTAATGGGTATTGGCATGGCTTTACAACGATTCCTAAGAGTACTTCGTGCACAATTCAAAGCATTGAAAGGAAAAATAACACTAACATTTTTATTATATCCACTGAAAACTTATTAGAATCGCCCACGAAGTATAGGAAAGAACAAATAACTTGAATATCTGATATCGTCTTTCATTTGACTTTGACTCAAATATTATTATGTTCGACAGAATAAGTTCCTAAAAATCAAAAGCCGATAAGTTGTTCTTCTTCTTTTGCACGATGTATACTTAATGTTTTAGTCATATTTTTTTTATCTTTTAGTAATACGAGTATGGCCTTGGTGGAGGCCCTATGTTCAGCAGTGGACGTCTTTCGGCTGAAATGAATGATGTTACGTGTATTAATAATATTAATCATGAGACGGTTGACACCAATTGACCTAGTGCCACACTAAGCAGCTTGTAGGGTCAACGTCATAAATAAGTGATCACTTTTGTACCTTGTCACTTGAACGTCATGTTTGAAAAGTCATACGAAATTATGTAACGACTGAAAACGACAAGGTACAAAAGTGATCACTTATTTATGACGTTGACTGTACTATGGATAGTAGACAACGAATAAACATACTTATATAGATAAATACACTAACATCCCAGACTCGAGATACGTCTGTGTATGTATTTTTCACACAAAATATCTGCCCTGACCGGGAATCGAACCCCGACTCCGTCTTCGTAGTCAGGTTCTCTATCCACTGGGCTACATGGCTGTCCAAGTTTTATTGTACCCTGATTACAAAATTATTTTTTATCTCGAGTTTAATATGGAAGCTGCTAACCATAAAGAATGAAAGGAAAATAGGGGTAACGAGAAAGCCGACTCTATAGGGTGGTGTGGTGAGGCGTCTGTTACATATTAAGGTCGGTCGGTTTTAGATAGGTAAACACGGTGAGAAACTTAAAAAATGCATATAAGGCGGCTCTTTATAATATATTCTAGGGATTCATCAACCTGTCATCCGAAAAATTTGCAAGGCAAGTTCAGTTCTGCTGTAAATAAAATTCTAGATTCGAACGGTTGTTAAATTTCAAGCTTCATAATAAGGTTCTCTAACCATTTGGCTATCCGGTCGTCAATTAGTAAATAATTGACTAAATAATTCTTCAAAATAAATGATACATTGCTTACATTCGAATTTTCATTCAAATCCGTCAGGTGTTTTAAAAAAGGTAAAGAAATAACAAACATTACTCACACTACAAACCTCTCGCTATGATAAGTAGACAATAAAGATTTAGGGTTACCTACTTTGCGCAGATTCATATCAATGAACCTGGGCCAATCAACTTTTAAACCGACTTTTTTGGCGTCTCCTGCGTTACCAAAATTGTCTCTGGCGTTACCAAAAAATCGTACTTCCAACAAGATATTTCACGGTTTAATAGGTTAAACTTACGTAGGATGGCTTGTATTCATGCTATTCATCTATTAAATTACAGAAAAAAACATGTTAACTTACAAAAAACTGCAATTGTTTGAAAAATCTACACCTTTATCTTGGTACTCCGCAACCACACATAATCGCACCTTCAGGACGATACTGACCCAACACCCTGACTGAACCTGAACTGACTCCTGACCCAATAGGAATTATTCTCATTTCAAAAGTACCTAGTACTTTTAGCATTAAGTTCAATTTTGAAACGAGTATAATTGATCGATCAAGCGAGCCCGCCGAAGGCGGGCGAAGCTCGATCGAAATTATACGCAGCGTCTCGTTCGAAGATGATTATATAATTGATTACATGTAGTACTGTTAAGTACGTGCCAACTACACAACTTTAGCGTTTAAATTTAAGATTTTTCCCGCCCGCGCGCTCTGCTAGGTGGCGCGCGCCTGTCATTGCGTCATAATTTTAGAGTTCCTTTCTAATGATCAAAATGTTATCTCTGTCGAAAATGATTACCGGGGTCATAGTGGGATCAAAGGATATTGGGAGGGAAGGTAATCATCTTCGAACGAGACGCTGCGTATAATTTCGATCGAGCTTCGCCCGCCTTCGGCGGGCTCGCTTGATCGATCAATTATACTTGCGTCTCGTTCTCGATGATTATATAATTGATTACATGTAGATGTTTAGAGAATCAGATAACATTTATTGTACTTAAATACATAAATTCTATGTATTTTCATTAACTATCGTCAGAGCAAATGTATCACTTGTGGTCTGTATCGGACGGTTATAGAAACGGGCGAAAACCCCTGAACCAGAAGACCAACCAGCTGTTCTTCGAATGGTGTCCACATCCAAGCCTTGCTTTGAAACCTTAGAAACCGCTGCATGCTTCACACTATATGCAGAGAAGGTGTTGATATCTACTCCTGCCTTTTTAAGTAGCGATTTAATCCAATGACTAATAGTTTGTGCACTTACTGGTTTATGTGGTTTCACCGTTGAGATAAATAGGTTATCGCAATCCGCTCTCAACTTTTCAGTCATCTTTAAGTATAACAATATAATTGATGCTACACATAGCTTCCTCCTTTCCTTAAAAAATGGTATAATCAAGATTGGTTGGTCCTTCCCTGGTCCCGAGGTTTTTATTAGATCCGGTATCTTAATACTTAATCCTATGCTTGATTTTGTTATATTCTTAATGTTAACGAGCGCCAGCGTTTGCATCCTGTGTGCGGTGATAAGCGCAAGGAGAGTTACGGCAATTTCCGAGACTTCCTTTAGTTTTAAGTTATTAAGATCTTGAATATTTTCAACGTAAGTGAACACCTGCTCTGTATCCCAAGTTTCGGAATATCTCGGTTTTGCTGGTCTCCTTTTAAATGTACCTTTGACAAAACGGGAAACTAAAGGGTCTTTTGAAAGGCTGTTTTGTGAGATGAGTGAGATCGCTGCTCTCATTGAGTTTATGGTCCCATATTTTGCTCCTTCATTAAATCTGTCGGTTAAGAATTTAATGATATCAGTGCTCTGAGGATTGAATGCATCAATTTTCTCACGATCAGCGAAAATCAACCATTTTTTCAGGCATCCTTCATATTGCTTCACTGTTGACTCAGTTATGGAGTCCAACATTATCTCAGCCGCTTCATTTGAGATTCCTTTCTTGAGAAAAGCTTGCCTGATAATTTGCCGACCACTAGAGCGAGTTTGAGGGCTAGTGGATGATTCTGTTGCCTGAAAGGAGATTCTAGTAAGTTTATTTTTGGTTCGAGGATTAGTGGTGGTTGACACAAGAGAGAGGTGAACAGCGGATACCACGGTTGCGCACGCCAAAGTGGTACAACTAAGACACCTGAAGCTTCATCGTTAATTATTTTCCTCAAGGCTGGTAAAATTAATGCAAAAGGTGGAAACGCATAAAAAGTTTCACTCTTCCATGAAAAGGTAAATGCATCAACTAACTCTGCTTCAGGATCCGGATAACGAGAACAAAACCTTGGACATTTTTTATTAATACGGGAAGCAAACAAATCTATTGAAAAAGAACCATATATGTCTAAGACCCTTTGAAAAGCAGATTGTGATAATTCCCATTCTGTATCTAAGTTTACTTCTCTAGAAGCTCGATCCGCTTCTATATTTAATTTTGATGGAATGTAAGAAGCAACCACCCAAATATTTCTTTTTTCACACCACTGCCAAATATTCCTCGCGAGTTCACTAAGTTTTGGGAATTTAATACCTCCAGCTTTATTAATATACGCTATTGCAGTAGTGTTATCAATTCGGAGCAAGATTTCCCTATCTCGGACTTCTGATGCGAAACATTTAAGTGCAAAAAAGGCTGCCAAAAGCTCTAAATGATTAATATGTAATTTTCGGTCTTCCTGACTCCAAAAACCACGCGTTACACTTCCACCGGACTCGGCCCCCCAACCAGTTCTAGAGGCGTCGGAGCTTATAACCAAACCATAGTCTTGTGTTTTAATTCTACTATTAGCTTTCAGCAGATTCTTTTTCCACCAAAGGACATCTTCGAAAGCATACTGATTTAGTTTCATATGACCGTTAAACTCATAATTATTTACTAATAAAGCTAACCATTTTACCCTTTCAAGCCTCTTGTAATAGACCTTACCATACTCTACACCTGGACAACAGGCAACCAGAGTCCCTATTATGTGCGCTATAGTTCTTATTCTATACTTTTTATGAAGTTCTAAGTCGCTTAATAATGCTATAATTTGAGTTTTTTTCTTAGGTGTTGGTTCCACTGTATAATTTTGTGAGTCTAGGATAAACCCCAGATATTTGCACCTTTTACTAGGGGTTGTCTCACTCTTTCGGTAGTTTATTATGAATCCCAGAAACTTTAGAAACTTGATTGTATGCTCTACATTGATTCTACAAGATTCAAAACTATTTCCTATGCATAAGATATCATCCAGGTAAATAACTGATATGAAACCATTAGACCGGAGTCTGTTAACAACTGGTTTCATAATTTTTGTAAATATATATGGACTAATTGATAAACCAAATGGTAGACAGGTAAACTGGTACAACTGACCCTTGAATCTAAATCTAAGAAATTGTTTACAAGTTCTCTTCATTGGTACTAAGAAATAAGCATCCTCAATATCAATACTCGCCATGAAGGCATCTTTGTCAAGTAAATTTTTTGCTGATCTCAGGTCCTCCATCTTAAAGTGTGATGTCTTAATAAAGTCATTAAGTTTTTTGAGGTTAATTATAAACCTATCCGAACCATCTGGCTTTTGTACCAGGAAATATGTTGAGACAAACTGACCCTCAGATTCAGTGCAAGTTTCAATAGCTTGCTTAGAGATGAGCTTCAGTATTGCCGCCTCTACTCTGATAAATTCCTCAGGAGACCATACAGGTTCTTTAGGTTCGCTAGCTTGGACAGGAGTGACCTCAAACGGGATATTACAACCCTCACAGCAGTTTAAGACAAATTTATCATCTGTTACCTCTCTCCAATGTTTAATAAAGTATTTTAATCTTCCTGCTACTTCTTTTACCTTATAGAAATCCTCATTGCACCCTGTGTCTACTTCTTTTTCCATGTTTGACTCTTCTCGGTGTTGCTTTTCTGTACTGACCTCGCTGGCATTGTTGGAGCTTTGAATTTGTAATTGGTGTTGGGGAATCTTTTCGGGTAGTAAGAGCCCACCTGTCTGAGCTTCACAGGCGGGCCTCTCGCGTTTCCCTGAGTAAAAACTTTATGTGTTTTCTTATTAACAGGTCTGTCCGATGGTTTCAAGGTAGCGGCAGCCTTCACAATAGCTTTTGCCTCTTTAACCTGTTCGGTCAACTTTTGACCATAAAGCCACTCGTCTGAAACACTAGCATCTAGGGTCGGCTTAATATCTTTGTCCAGTGTCGGGGTGATAAAAGATTTCCTAGCGTTGGACTGTTGGTAAAAAACATCTGCTAATATCTTTCCCGTATCCCAGAGGTACTTCAATAAAAGAGTCTGATCGACTGGCTCTGTTGAAGCCTCTGTCAACATGGAAACTGCACCACTCAGAGATGAAATAGCTGTTCCTACACAGCTTTGTGTTTGCATGAAGTGTCCATCTCGTTTTTTGGCAATCTCTGAGAGATGACGTTGGACCTCGAGGTTAACTTTTGGTGCTTCGGTAACAAACTCACCGTCTCTGGGATACTTTTTAAGTAGCTCCTTTCTATCTTCGTTGGTAAGACCCTTCTCCATCCAACTTTTCCACCATTTCGTGAGTTTTTCATTTACCTTGACCCGAGTGTTTGAAACTGGGACTTCTTCGCCCAATACCTCCATTAATTCGTCGTCCAATTCTTGAAAATCATCGATTTCCTGCTCCTCAGTTGACTTTTTGTCATTGGAGTCTGCTACTGATTCAAGGTTGTTGTTATCAGTATTTTCAATATAATCTGTAATAAAGGAGTGTATTTGTTAATAACCTGATAATAAAATTGCTTTATAGCATAGCTATTATTCGTGTGGAATAACGCTATCGGTATAAATACTCCTTTGATGTTCGTGTGGAACAAGGTTAGGTTCGTGTGGAACTAACCCTAACGACCTTCGTGTGGAAGAATCGTACATGTGAGATTTCAATAAAATCTAGCTGGCACTGTTGATTGAAGCTTACCTTTTTGTGTCTCCGTTACAGCACTGGCTGCCTTGTTGGCTGATTTTTGAGCTTCGACGAGCTCTGCAATGGATTTTGATATCGCATTTATTTGTTCTTGCAAACATCTTTTGGATATTTTGGGCGATCTACTACGCTCCCTTGACGATGAACGATCTCTTTTCTTCGTTTTTCCCATGATTTTCACTAAATAATCGCAAGTTTGTTTTTATTACGCGTTGCTATCGTTGACACAACAAAACAATATGACGCAATGACAGGCGCGCGCCACCTAGCAGAGCGCGCGGGCGGGAAAAATCTTAAATTTAAACGCTAAAGTTGTGTAGTTGGCACGTACTTAACAGTACTACATGTAATCAATTATATAATCATCGAGAACGAGACGCAAGTATAATTCCTATTGGGTCAGTATCGTCCTGAAGGTGCGTATGTTTCCCTGCAGATTTGGCTTTTACTTGAACACATACATATTGAGTAGGCGTAGCTATTTTGCTTGTGTGGTTTTAGAGTAGCGAAGTATAGGTTGTAATCCAAGGATCATTATCATCATCATCCCGGGCTTTGTGCGTCCCACTGCAGGGCATAGGCGTTTCTCGGAATGAGAGGGCTTGGGTCGTAGTTCCCATGCGGGCCCACTGCGTATTGGAAACTTTACAGACACCATTAAATTTATTTTCAGGTGTGTGCAGGTTATCTCACGATGTTTCAAATATAACTTCGAACGTAAATTCTGAAAACCTCAGAGGTTGGAGCCCAGGTTCGAACCCACAACTCTCTGCTTGAGAGGCAATAGTCAAACCACTATATAGGCCACCACGGCTCAAGGGTCAGTTAAATTAAATTCAAAATGGCTCTATATCTAAATCCCTAATGATTATTTGTCCTAATGTAATGTTTGCCCTAATGATCGTTTGTCCTAACTCTTTTTATTTAAAATCTATTGATTATTCTGGATTTTTATAAAACAAACCTTACCTAACCTATAGAGTTCTAGAGGATAATCACAAAAAGTTCCAGAAAAATTGACGGTTTCCGAGAAAAAAAGTGTTAGGACAAACGATCATTAGGACAAACATTACATTAGGGATTTAGAATGAAACCCACTGCCCAGCAGTGGGAAAATTCTCCAGGTTAAATTATTATTAGGCAATAATAATTTAGACGACCAGATGGCCTAGTGGTTAGAGACCCTGACTATGAAGCTTGAGGTCCCGGGTTCGATTCCCGTGTCGGGGCAGATATTTGTATAAAAAATACGAATGTTTGTTCTCGGGTCTTGGGTGTTTAATATGTATTTAAGTATGTATCTGTCTATATAAGTATGTTTATCCGTTGCCTAGTACCCATAACACAAGCTTCGCTAAGCTTACTTTGGGACTAGGTCAATTGGTGTGAATTGTCCCGTGATATTTATTTATTTTATTTATTTATTTAATAATAAAAAAAGCGAAAACTGTAACAAATCCAATGTACTAATCCAATAAGACTACAATAATTATGTTATAAATGGGTCAACGCATAAGATATCTAGCAAGATACTTAGGATGATGTTAGGTACGATAAGATGGCTCAGTTAAAATCGTACGCCAAATGTATTTCATGACAGTGTGGGTTCACCTTTAATGATGTAGAGACACTGGAATAGAAAGAATAAACGTGAGCGCGGTTTCATACAATAAGTGAACTTGGTTTGAATTTGAAAATAAGCCCGAGTTATAAAGTTAACTTCTGAGCCTGATCTGTTATCTTCTGATGTTATATGAACCTGGGATCTAAGCGCCAATTTAATCTTTCCTTTTTTATAAATCAAATTTTTTAATAATCTTGAACTTAAATATAACAAGGTCCAGCTACCACCATATCACCACCACACCACAGTCCCTTTAACCCGTCACGCGTCCACCATACTAAAATTAGTCCCTAACTTTTTTGTGCGGAACTAATTTTAGTATGGTCTCTACGAGTCTCTAGGACATTTCCCACACAAAAAACTTAGGGACTAATGTAGTCTCTAGGATTTAGTTAGGTTCTTGGCTGCTGGGTCAGGAAACCGATTGCGATTGAGTAATAATCTTTTGCTAGCTTTTCCAGTCACTAAATCCAAGTCCTACTTCAAGTCCTTCTCCGTGCACGGTGTTAGTCTGTGGAATCGGTTGCCGGGTGACATCAGGTGGTCGCAGTCGGTTTTCATCTTGCGGAATCGCTTAAGTGCGTACTTGCATGACAGTGCCTCTTAAATAGAGGTTGTGTGGTAGATTCCTCAGATTATTTCAAGCTTAAAATGTAGTATGAAGTGAGGTCAATTTTGCTTAGTTTGTAATAAATTTATATTAATATACGCATATACATGAAACATCATCATGTAGTATGAAGTGAGGTCAATTTTGCTTAGTTTGTAATAAATTTATATTAATATACGCATATACATGATGTTTCATGTATATGCGTATATTAATATAAATTTATTACAAACTAAGCAAAATTGACCTCACTTCATACTACATTTTAAGCTTGAAATAATCTGAGGAATCTATGTTTTAAATCTGTCAGATTACTTGTCGCCCACGATGTAAGTAAATTTTCAAAACACATTATCTTTCAACTGGCTCATCCAGCCAATAACATATTTAACATCTTGGAACCAAGCATTTCATATCGGAGTCGAGCACGCCCTGGCATTTCCCGAACCTCCAGGGAGCCGCCAGTTACGTGACGAGCTTTCACTCCTAAAATATTTCTACTATTCATCGTCTTGAGTATTAAAATTCGCGCTATGCGGCCGCTTTATCTCACTTTATTTTTTACAGCCAGTGATGTTTTAGAAGGGTGGGGAGATGTTTTTGTTGCTAAAACACTCCCGCAAATACAACTCGACTAAAGCTATAAACACGGTGAAAGAAATATGCGAGTTTTGTTACATTGCGGAGCTATATAGTATGGATTTGTAAAGGATCGGCCATCGAAGCAATGTACCGCCACTCGCGTGTATTTTTCCCATCGCCTAATGTAGAAATCTGTTTCATGTTCTATATGAAATTTTTAAATTGGAGTCCAATTTGTTTGTTACGCAAACAAGAAAAATACTGAAAAAATATAAAATTACGGCCTAGTACCATATTTTATTTATTATTGCAGATAATGGTATTACAGACGATTAAAAGGTAAGTATGATGATTTACTATGATATAAGTATGTATTTTGTAAAAAAAAAACATTTTTTAATTCTAAGAAAAATATTGCTATATAGATTTTGCTCGACTTGGCTGTGTCAAAAGAGTTGAATCAGTGTTTGCATTACATTGCTGCTCAAGAAAACTTTAAAAAAATATTATGCTCTACTGCTTATGGTGATTTTTATGATTAAAACTAAACAGTTTTTGGTCAAAATTTAATTTTTATGTCATCATTCCAGCCTATATACGTCCCACTGCAGGGCACAGGCCTCCTCTCAGAATGAGAGGGCTTGGACCGTAGTTCCCACGCGGACCCAGTGCGGATTGGAAATTTTAGGTAATGCAAATTTCTTTTGCTAACTGTATCCGAACTATTGTCATCCAAATTATGTACCAAATTTTAAGTCGATAGCATTACCGTTCAAGAGTTCCCTGCTGCGAAGACAATTTGCGCGGACTACCAGGATTTCACTACCAGATTATTATATTGTCATCCAATTTACATAATACATACCAAATTCCACGACAATCCGTCCACTGAAAGTGGGTTAAATTTAACTTGCAAGATAGGAACCGAAGATGCATACAAACCATGACAGAGCGACGACCTGGTTAGGGTTGAGGGAATGCATTGGATGCGAATGGCACGGAACCGATATGTTTGGCGAGCCTCGCGCAAGGCCTATGTTCAGTAGTGGACGTATTTCGGCTGAAATGATGATGATGATGAGTACAAACATTGTAAGTTAAATACCTTAAGGGGAACGCTGCCAGCATCTTCAGAACCTTGCCTAAAGGGACTCCTTTTCGTAATATGTTTTGCATTTTGGCATTTTATGAATTTAATTTTGGTTTATTTATATGTTTTAGTTACTACAGTATATTTATTTTTCTTAGGGTATTTAGTTTTAGGATTTCTACTTCTTAGCTGTACGGTTGATGAAGGAAGAACGAAAACGCTTTGTGCGGGTTTTGGAAATACTCCTACTTCTGGTCGACCTGTGGAAGAAAGGAGCAGGTGGAATATAGAATAAGGTCGTGCAGTCCCGAAATGTAGCCTGTAGAATACCGATAGGTAAGCTACTCTTCTGCGATGACGAAGGCTCTGGCGACAAAAATTCGTATCACAGACGACGCCGATGAGCCTCTTCACAAAATGCTGCAAGCACTCATGCCTCGTAAGGAATCATTATATAATTCTATTTGATTTTTATTTATGTCTTACCAAAATCTAGCCAGTATTCCAATCCAACAGCCATTCCGTAAAATCGACCCAAAAGTGAACTTAACCCGTGTAGTGGTCGAAGTATAAACAACAAATTGAACTAATTGTTCCGTAACAGGCCTAGCGAATGAACTATATAATTCACTAATCCCCGACTCGCGCCAAAATTTAATTCCGCTGTACAGACTTTATGCTAATTTCCCGGTCAATTACTAGATTAAGTCGGGTGTGAATTACTGGGAGGGAAAGAAAAAAGCGGTAGTTCCGCCTTGTTGTTCGGATGATTACATTCCGTGGGAACATCCTGGTGGATCCCGCGTTTATCGTACCTTCGGTCGGCGGTTTCGCAATTTAGCTGGTAAGGGTAATGAGAAAAATGTTCGCGGTTCGTGGTAGGGCTGAGTACGCGTGCGCGCGGGGCCTTCGCTACGGACCCCGCAGTCCGCCGGTACCGCCACGCGACCCGCCCGCGCTGCTCGTTCCACCGCCCCGCGCCCCGCCGCTTGTCAAAATAACTAATTGATTTATATACCCAAACATTACCCGAGAAAGCGAACTTAACCGAACACTTTGAACCCCAGTCCGAAGCAATTTATAGTCGAAACTTTTGATCGAGCACGTTAATATGTTGAGAATTAGTTCACGATGTGAACTCCCGATTAAGTTGGTGATAAGTTTTGAATGTGCGTCGTAGGCGGGAACGGAGCGTTGCTTATGTACGATTAGCCTTAAGTCGGCCGCGAGCGAGGCGGCAATCTGTCATGGTAAAGTGACAGAGGAATGAGTGATCGTAAATATTAGGCAGTTCTTTGTGGTAGTTCGCGGCAGCCGCCGAGTCACGGTGACACGGGCGGCCTAATGGAATGCCCTGGTATAGCATGAATAAAATGATCCCGGTTATCTGAAGCATTGCGGTACTGTCGCGTACTCTAATTAATTTCGCCTGTGACTTGTCATTGCTTCCTTCCATTAGCCAAATTAGATAACATCGCCAAGCATTTTTACGTCGCGAGACTCGATTTGTCTTAACTTTAGTTATAGCGGTCGTTAAACGCAGCGGAGTTCCCGTTTTCAATCAAGTAAGTATCAATTTTTGATTTTTTTTGTTGAAATTAGCCTGAATTTTGGTAACTTGAACCCAGTTGCAGACTTAGTTGATTTGAAACTTTTTTCTTGAATGTTTTATTCATATTGAAAGACGAAATTGATCCACGATATAATCTTACCGACGGCGACCGTCTTCAAGGCCCGCGGTAAATCATTGTTATTATGATTGTCTGTGAGGATCTTGAGATATTTTTATGTTTTTTCTGCTTATAGACCAATCAGCATGATTAAACATTTTCCGAAAGAGCAATGATTTATACGAATTAATTTTAGTCACAAGAAAAAACAATACCTATTTGAAGTGTGATACTACAACTAAATTTGTTTTACATTTTGGATAGTAGGTAGTAGGAATCTTGTGCAATATCTACTTATATTAATTACCAACTGTCACCAAGTTCTTCATTCTGTCTCAGCAGAGCTGGAACTGTTGTTTTTCTATGAGAATGATTAACGTAAAACTGATAGGCTGTCAACGATTCTGTTTTGCCCGTAGAATTGTAGGTATGTATGAAATGTTTAATAGGTACCACACGGTTCACCGAGAGCTTCAGCTCGAGCACGTTTTTTGCCCTATCTTCTTTACTAATGTTCACTACCGTAATAAGAGACCGTCGAGTTGCTTGTCTTTCTGTTTTTTATCGGATACATTTTGGAGAGTGTGCGCAGGAATTACATGATTTAATTCCTCCATCTCCATTTCACCAACGGACATCCAGGCGGGGGGAGCGTCTTCATCCTTATGTGGTTAGTATTCCAGTAGCCCGTACGAAGCGGTTCGCGTCTTCCTTCCTAATGCGAACTGCTAAAGAATGGAATTCGCTCCCGTCGTCTGTATTTCCTGATAAATACAACCTGGGTCTCTTCAAGGCTAGAGTGAATAGGCTGTTACTGAACCAGTGAGGTACACCTTTGGCTTCATCTACACTTTCCATCAGGTGAGATAGTGGTCAATCACGGGTCAGTTTTTTGTAAAAAAAAAAAAAAAAAAAAAAAGAGAGCGTGAAAACGAAACGTGTGTTTGTTTGTTTGTATCTCGGGAGCTACTGGACCGATTTAAAAAAAACACTAATTGAAAACTTTGCAATCCCAGCTTAATTAAGCTAATTTTCATCCTGGGAAAGTACAAAGTTCTCTAGAGACGCTGGCAAAGTTGTGAATAACAGCTAGTAATGTGTGAAAAAAACTTGGACCCAGTCCAGCTGTGCCCGTGGACATAAGAAGCTGAATTTTGGCAAAGCAATCCTTTATGAAGTAAGTATAGACAGTAAGGATTGTTTTTACAAATTTTCTACAGGGAAGGGACTGCAGCGGAGGCAAACCCGTGTGCTATAGCTTTTTAAATACCTCCAAAGGTTTTATTAAATAGGCATATAATTTGTAAATTGATCCCTAGGTACTGCCGCTCGTTAAAAGAAGAAAAATATTAGTAGCCTCAAGGTTAAATTTAATAAACTTCGGTAGGTACAACGTTTTCCAATTTAGGACACCCTCATTTTGTAGGACACATTCCGTGGTACAGGTAAATGTTTCAAACCATGTTATCTATTTTTAATCTTGTCAGACCTCGCTCTAATTTGACTAGTTAGTTGAAAGTTCTGAAATAGTTAAAGCGTTGGGAACCAAAGCGTAATTTACTCATTAAATTAATTGATCCATATCTGCGTCTTTCGATAAAGGTAATTTAATTTGAAAGTAATTTAATCCTAGTGCTGAATGACTTTCAATTCGTCAAAAGGTTCATTCGCCGACAAAGATATTGATAATTAATTTTAGTGTCATTTCAAGTTTCTCTTTTCTAAATTGTACTGGTAAATATGCAAATTAAATAGATGAAGTATTATTATTTTCTTTTTTCATTTTACGTTCAACACTTCTTAAAAAACTATTACATTATAGTAAACAAGCTTTCAAACGTCACTTCACACAACTTATTTGATAAAATGGAACTTGTGAAATGTGCAAAACTCTAAAATAGTCGGTGGCCATCTTTGTGACGTCATAGCTGCCGAAATCTTTAGTTCAATTCTATTCTATAGATAGTAAGGAACATATTACTCAGTTTTAAGTATGTATTTGCATATAATTATATAGAAGAAAGTGCAAAACAATCGTGAAGGAGACGACTTCTTTGAATATTTGCCTACTCAAGGAATGTCCTCTACGCGCTCAAACGCGCAGCGATACAAGTTTACCTTAACCATAGAGCTTTGTATGCAGCAACTTCTTTATACTTTTGCCTCTAAATAATAAAGATTGCGAAGTTTATACCTCATCATCATTATTCCTTCCTTCAAATGCGCCATTTTACCCAATCTTTGGCTGTAAAGAACTATTTTCAAATAATATAAAAGCAGAAATAAGACTGGAAATTTCCCCATCTACATTCCACTCATGTTTCTCTAATACAACTTAGCAAAGAAAGAAATATGAGAAAGCGTTTTCTGTCGACCTATATTCCAAAGCTCAATCAGACCTTAGCACACATCACTCACAATTTCTGGAAGATTAATCTTACAATTTAAATATACCCTGCTGAATATGACGCTTCAATCAAACGCAGTTCTTTCATTTATGGAAGGGTTTTTATGACGGGCTTCGTAAGGAAGTAACATCGCCTGCGGGAGCAGAGTCAATCTTAAACGATACGAACCGGAAAAAACTCGAGGATGTTGTGCTATGTTGTTTATTCCGCAGAGAGCTCTTATTTAAGGAAGCGAATTATGATGTTTTGTTTGCTTTGCTAATCTGGAAGGCTGCATTATTTCATTATTGTATTTTGGAACGTTAATGTACCTTTATTTTGATGACAAACATTCATACCGGAGGGCTTAGTAAAGAGATCAAAATGTATTTTAAATGAGATTGAAAGCTCAAAAGAATTTGTTAAGCTGCTTTATTAACATGTCATGTTTTGAAGCATCACCAATTTGCAATTCAATTTTGATGTGATTGAAGTTGACTTTACTGATCTTCTGCCAAAAATCTAATTAGGCACGTATCAAAAGTGATGTCTGCAACAATGTTACCAGTAGCGTGGTTGGCATTAAGTAGCATGTCACTCAATATGCCTTTTAGCATAAGAAACAAGTTTTAAGAAACTAAACACCGACGAAACATGTTGCGATTTATCATGCTATTATGCTAGCTCTTTTTTCTTAAAAAAAATATAAATGCTCACTTCGATCCAAGGATTTTTGTGGTGTTCATTAGGAATTAACTCAGCTTGCTTGTTTGTCCGATTTTATATGGTAACTATTTATCCTTTGTTTTAGTATTTTCCTAACTGTTCAAAAACTCTAGCTTATGTTGTGCTGGTGATTAACTTTAGGTTGCGGGAACGCGTTGGATTCGGATGGCGCAGGACCGTTCTGTTTGGCGAGCCTTGGGAGAGGCTATGCTTAGCAGTGAACGTCTTTCGGCTGAAATGATAATGATGATGATAATGATAAACTTTAGATTGTCTATTTTGGTTGTATGTATTACGAACATAGTTTAATCAAAGTCTAAGTTCATTGAACTTGGTAAATAGACAATGTAGAATACGTATATAATTTATTGTTTGTTTCATTTGAATCGGTTGACAAATAAGAAAGATACGATACTTTCAGGGCCTACGCTAGCTGACGCGGATTACCCGGAACGGACGCCCGTCTAACATGAAATTGTATGAACAGCGCTAACTGGCGCGGGCGCGTGCGACGGACTATAATCCGCGCGGCGGGCGGCGGGCGTCCGCTCCGTGCGCACGCGGCGGGCACACGCTGAGAACCAAAAAAGTATCCGTCCGCGTCAGCTAGCGTAGGCCCTCAGTCAGGCCTCATGCATGCCATGTACTTACGCGCGATATTTACCTACCGCGAGGACGATCTGCTAAGATCGAAATTCCAGTAGGTTGTCACAAGCGCGCGCCGACGCACGTTCATTCGTGTTCCACGGAAAAAATATGCCGCCTGGACTTTTATAAGTGAATGGTGAAACAGGGGGCAAATTTTAATATGACTATGCCAGAATTAATAGCTAATATAACAATTTGAAAGTTCGTATCGTGCTGTCCCTCTTACTCTTCTATAAAAAGCTATAAGCGTGAGCGGGATGGCACGATGCGAAGTTCGAAAGTTGACCTTCGTATTTAGTATAACGCTAGGGACGCTAGGGTACTGTGAGCATGGCAATGTGTTCTGCGCATTACAATAAATATCTTTTTTTGTTAGGATTCCAGAGCTAAAATGGCAAAAACGGAAGCCTTATAGTTTCGCCATGACCGTCTGTCTCTTTGTCCGTCCGTGGCTTAGCTTAAAGAATATTAGTGCTAGAAAGTTTGCATGGATATAATATATAGCAATTATCCCGACAAAATGGTAAAACAACATGTAGAAAAAAATTTTTAATCCAAACTGCCAGCCCTTGTCACTGTCGGCACGCACACATTCTTAAGGAGACGGAGTAGTATAATCTGTGGCTTCAATCGCGGTAAGTACCAAGATTTTTTACGGGATGCAGTATCTGTTACGAAGTAACTATTAAGTAATCTGTGCCTCAGTGTTAGATAGCCCATTTATCGAGAAAGGCTATAGGGGAGTACGGTGGTGAATGTGAACGCGGGTGTGCGGGGGGGGGGGGGAGTTTGGTGGGGGGTGGGCTTGGGAGAGGGGTGAAGGATGGGGGGTGGCGGGGGTGGTTGAGGGGGGGTGCGGGGGGTATTTTTTTTATATCGAGGAACTAAGGAGAGCCATAATTGATGAAAAAGCAAATTGGATAAAAGAATAAGCTGCCCAAATTACTAATTCCACGCGGACGGAGTCGCGGGCAAAAGCTAGTTAGAACTAAATTCAGACTTATATTGTTCAAAATGCATCTAGTATTCCCTTTGGCACTATTACTACTTAGGTAAGACTAAGACTTACATTAAATCGGCATCCTCTCTTTTTCTCCTACTTGCCACTTCCCCAAGAATTACTTTTATTATCAAGAAAAGACTAGAAACAAATTCGAAAAAATATGATACCCTTAAATACTTACTTGACAAAGAAATATGCGTCATATGCGTTTCGAAAAATCTGTATTTAATTTTTTAAGCATTTACTTACATGTTATCTGTTATTGTCTGAAAATATAGTTAGTTATTTGAAATATAAACATAATACGTAAGTAATAATTGCTCTTAATTTTCAAGAACAAACAAGTTGATCTCTCTTTTGGGTCACATCAAGATTTATTATAGTTTAAACATCAGAATTTTGGCACACGTATTCACAATCAAAACCTGAGGCAGTAAACAAGAAACTTAATTTATTTTTCTGTAGGTACCCAAGCACTTACAACTTGTACTTATGGCTGCCGTCCAAATTGAGCAAACAATATCGAAGTGTACTGTTTCACCCAACTGGAAAAGCTAAACGAAACTAAAAGCAGCTAAAATAATTTTCTGTCTTTTTTTTAATAAATTAGTTGAAGCGTTTGACTTAATCCCCTGAATAAAATTAAATCATGAACGAATATTTAATCATATATTAAATCATAACGAATACGAACGAAATTTGATTAGCAGCAGCAATATATTATTGTGCATGTTATCCAAATTGTTTGGATATTTATTAGAAAAATATATTCACTTACGAAAATCTGCTACTAGCGACATTTGAACCCGCAACCTCTCTAGCTTCGATTCACATTCGCTGACTCAATACTTATCTACGTCTCATTAATAATAAATAAGTAAAATATCTTAATTTTCAAACGCATCTCAGAGACTGAAATTTAAAATAACTACGATCATATCGAAGATTTAAGTCATGGACTTTTCACAATAATCTTGGATTTAAAATGATTTGTTAACACGGTTAATCCTTTCTCAGAAGCATGTTTATGCAAATCAACCAATCCCCAATTAGCATAGCAATTTAACATTTCCTAAAACGACAATACTATCCCTTGATAGGTTTGAATGTTTACACAGGGTTCTGATTGGCTAGGAATTGATTTATTGAACTATGAACAGTTTCGTTCCAATTGTAATGTAAATACGAAATGACCAAAGTTTTGTGTGAAATGTAGCGAGAGATTATTGAAGCACGAAATGTGGAAGCTTACCATGTTTATTTGAAAATATTTATACATATATTTGATTGCGTTTGTTCCGTTTCATTTTAGTGGACACTTTTTTACAGATATGGGAGAATATTCTCTTACAATTTCCAGTTATCTGGAAGAAGTACGGGACTTCTATTAAATCAATGAGAACACCATCAAAATCTTCCTTTAGCCAATTCGTAAGAAAACGTGACCACGAAAGTGAGGCAGTTGAAACGCTCGAAAATGACCCAAACGCGAACAACGTTACATTTACATAATATACTTTCAAACTAAATACAAACTGAAATATAGATGCACAGAAAAAACCACAGAAAAAAGACCAATGCTGGGAATCGAACCCAGGTCCTCAGCATTCCGTGCCGTGTGCCACACCCCTACACCACCACTGGTCTAGAGGTTACCTAACTTGTTAAAGTTGGCACAGTAGCGCCATCTCTTGGTCCAGGTGAGCGGTTAGTTCCGAAGGAGTGTTAAGTCTCTCGATAGAGGGCATTACATAGATCGCGCTTTATCACTGCATAAGGTGATTATAACAGACTGAAATGTACGATGTATGGGAAAGATTCGTCGCTAACCTCTAGACCAGTGGTGGTGTAGGGGTATGGCACACGGCACGGAATGCTGAGGACTTGGGTTCGATTCCCAGCATTGGTCTTTTTTCTGGGGTTTTTTCTGTGCATCTATATTTCAGTTTGTATTTAGTTTGAAATATATGGTTTCACGGGATGGCCGTAAAAGTAATTATAAAAAATTAAGTTGAAAAATAAATACAAAAAGATACTTCATACCTAACTTGATAATATACTTTTTTATGTAGCTGCAGGACTAACTAATAAAATCAAACGTTTAAACTTTTGGACGAGTAGACAGTTCCAAAAAGTACCTAGTGAAGAACAAGTCAATCCTCCGTCAACCTTGCTCAGGAGATTTGACGTTTCTGAAATAGTGTCTAGAGGTTTCCTTTCGCACTTACCAACTAAAACTGAGATATTCTTAGCTTTATGTCATTTGGGACTGATTTCATTTAACGTGAGACCTTTGGCGGTCCTATGGTTGTTGATGACCAGTAGATCAAGATTTAAAATGTACCCAAATAACTTCGCCTTTCCGGATTAGAATTGCAGGCCGCAATTTGATGACATTAGATCTGAACATGTCAAGTTTTTGAGCTTAATAAATAAAGACACAAGTTAAATTCAGATTGGAAAAGTAAATTCTTAAATGGTATGAGATTCTGTTCATCTTATACATACAAAAAAAAATCTGACTTATTGACCGTTTGAAACACTCACTCACTGATTCACTGAAGAACTGACTCATCTATGCTGAGACCAAACCCATGATCCTAGAAGGTTAAAATTGTGCACAGAGGATAACTTGTCTTTATAATGTAGGTAAGTTATAAGGACAGATGTTGAATTTCACACGAGATAGGGAATAAACGGGATTTACATGTTCAATTCAGAGTGATCTTATTTTCGTATCTAATATTACTATACTATTTCAATTCGGCCTGCGAGTAGGTAATCATAGAAGTAGAAACCCAATTTCAGGAATTTCAGAAATTCTCATAGGATAAGGTAAAAACGGGATTTACGTATTTTGTCTCGGAAAACTGCAAACGACTGTTTAAAAGTAAATGGTAATTTATAAAAAAAAACTCGTTTTGATTGTTCACTTCTAAGAGAAAAATAACAAGATACTCAATTGAATTGACACGGTTGAACCTATCAAGATCGTAAATAATTCATGATACAGCATCATTAGTAAGCAACAAGGTTAGCTCGAATTCAAGAATTGTTGGAAATAACTTTTCTATTAGAATTATTATTCAACCTTATTTCTTCCTTAGGAGTTCAAGATTCATAAAATATTTTTCTAATAAATATCGTTTCAGCTTTTACTGGCTCTTTTGCATAGTAGGTACCTGAAAATACTTACGTTTATTTGTGGAATATGTATTGTGTTTTTATCTTGGAAAAATGCTACAAACGAAACAATTTCGAGAGTATAATCCTTGTCTGCTTTTGTAAGACTAAATTTCTATTGTTGTTATAAGAATGTAAATAAAATCTAAAAAACAAGTAAATTCACTCAAAAATTCTCTGTTTTACGCCGCTTAACCCGACTTTTTTGTCCCATTCTCATTCATACACCACAATACTGACATGCCTTATGTCACATCGTCAACTGAATGGTCTGATTCAACGAGCGGGCATCCTTGTATCATTGTGGCTGGTGTAAATTGAATAAAAGGTCACCTTGGAACCCAAACGATTTAACCACCTACCATATAATAAAGGACTTTCCAAATCACAACCTAAGGTTCACTTTACATTGGTAGAAACGTCGTTTACATCGTTTAGTCAATATTGAACAGGTGGCCAAGCCACTGTTCGCAATAAAGCAGTGAACTCGATTGTCACATCCAGTCCTAATGGAGCAATCATCCGATACCTTACTACAAACGAGAAGGTTAGAAAAGATGTTCTGCAAATCACAGACACAGAATATTAGGTTTCGATTGTTACATTGTGAGGGACCACCCTAATGTTTCTATGGTTCCGTTATTCAATGGTCAGGAAACCCTTTTAATATTAAAGCGTCAGTGAATACTGATTTTCTGATGCGCAGTGATGCACAAAATTTCGTCTACAGACATTTACCAAACACAAAAAGACAATTTCAACAGGGCAGAAACAAAGTTTCGCGTAAAATCGGACCAAATCTGCCCTGAACGGAAAATCTCTGGAATATTTTAACAGCGTGCCCATGTTTTTGTATTCCTTTAAATAAGGTTGAAACTTTTTTGATGTATAAATTAATCATGCTTTAAAAACTTGGTATTATGTTACCTAGAAATTCTTTGTACTTTTTCATGGTTCCTGTTTACATAATTTTGGCATAATATTAAAAATAAGTACCTATATTGATGACTAAACTGTTGCTCCGATCCAAAAAAAACTTTTATGATTGACACTTTTCGCTCCTACAAGCATCATCATCATAATCTCCGGCTTACTCTCGTAGCACAGCTAGAAAAAAGCCTGTTTTCAGAGTGAGAGTGCTTGAGACCGTAGTTATAGCCTAATGCGTATTGAAAACTTCCGACAATGGACAATGCGAATTGAATATACAGGTTTTCTCACAACTTTACCGAATAACTCATTGAATGATAAACTAAAAGCGTAAATAAGTATTTGAAGCAATGATACATTAAACAAATAATTAGATCTACCGATATTATAAACATGAATTCAATTAATGTTTTATCAAACATCAAATTGAACCAAACACAAAATTTAGGTTCCATAGTGGATCACTAACGTCTTAAAACGAGTTTATCTCGACATGTTTTATGCTAATCCGTAGCCCTTCTTCCCGGAGTCACGCATCACGGTGTCTGCCAACCGCGCACTGCGCGCTACCGCCCTGGTCGCTTTATGAGCTTTACGATAAAGAAAAACATCCAGAGGAAAACTGCACACATCTGAGAAGAAATTCAATGGTGTATGTGAAGCCCAATCCGCACTGGGCCCGTGCGGTAACTACGACTCAAGCCCTCTCATTCTTCAAGGAAGCCTATGCCCTGCAGTCGGATGTATATAGGCCAGAATAATGATGATAATGATGATAAACGAAAGGGTCTATTTTAGAAAAAGTCAAGATCAGAAAACGTGACCTAAATTCATTATCTATCAATTTTAGCGATGTCAGAACACTGACATCAAAACGTGCCGACGTTACGTTGATTTAATTACCATCAAGATGATTGACATTTTAGTCGTTTCCCCTTAAAACCTAAGCATTTCATTTATTATCCGTCTGAATCCTAAATTACATTTAGCTCAGCATTTTATATAAATACAAATTGTTAAAAATATTTAATCTACCTATTCCGAATCGCGATCAAAAACTTGCTTAAATTTAAATGAAGGATATCAATTTGCAAAAGGATTTGGTTGAAGCGGTACTCTTCAAATTAAATTTGTCTTTGAAGGTAACAACAATCTTCAGTTTTTCAAGTTTAAAGTAAAAGAATATCAACTACCAGCCGAGTTGTTAACATTAATTCAAACTCTACATATTTTCTCAACTATTTTATTTCTATCTTGCTTTTACTCGCATCTTCGCTCACGTCTACTATTAAATCTGACAGTCAATTTTTTTCCGGCACTCTACTAAATTTTCTAAAGCACTCATTTTATCATTGTGCATTTCATTTACTTTGTGTAAAATGTCATAATATCTCTAAACTCAGTGGTTAAGATATTGGGGATTTAACATGCAGTACGTAGTAATATCGGGATGAAAGGTAACGTAGGTAAAGTATGTGTTAATCCAGCCATTTTAGCATGAATGAGTAATAAACTCACTTACAAACTTTTGGATTTATTAGAACTTCTAATATTAATAGGATTAGTAGGATATTACATAGATATTACAAACAAGTGTTTTCAAATCTGGATGAATATCTAAACTTAAATTGTCATCCTTAAACATGTATCAAGCCTTGTGATTTTCATCACCATTAATTAAATTATCATTGTGGAATACAGGCCTATCAAATAAAATCACAAGTTAACGCTCTTTGCTTATTCACTAGACTGTATAATATTCAGAGTCACTGGTGACTCTGGTGAGTAAACATTCGATCGTTTTGAATGCTCGAGTCAAAAGTCACTATCCGCAAACTGTTATTAACTACAAAAAGTCACAATTTTGATCGAACAGGGCTCAGTTTGGTATTTTTTGTTTTCATAAAAAGATAAGCGAAACATCGTCTCATGTCGATTCAAATTTACCAACGATGTCCTATGCTCATGTAAGGTACATAACGGTAGTGTGCCAATGCTCGACACCTCAACGCTCATTAGATGACTCCCGTCTGTCCCCACTCTTACTATGACATATTAAGATTGAAGGTGCCATGTATTGGGTCATAGTGAAAATAAACGGATCACTCCAAGACTCTACTCCAAGATTAGCCGCGCGACCAGGGCGGTAGCACGTGGTGCGCGTTTGGCAGCCGCCGTGACGTGCGACTCCGAGAGGAAGAGCTGCGGATTAGCCCGAAACAAGTTGAGTTAAACTCGTTTTAAGACGTGAGTGATCCGTTTATTTTCACTATGAGTGAGTCTCACGGTAGTTTCATGTTTAAAATGTATTGGGTCAGTGTCGAGCACAGGGGCGTTTACCTTATTTGTCACATTGTCACAATTGATAACTTGGCTTTTGTAACGGTTTTCAAAATATATCCTATATCATAGTACCAGTGTTTTATATACTTAATCCGTCGTCTAGATCTCCCTCTCGACTAATTAATAAGGGCACAAGACACGAACATATGGTAATAAATCTCACTACCTTTTCTTAACATGCAAGTATGTCATGTTCATGGGATCACAGCACACCGTAACTCTAGCGAGAACTGTGAAAAAGCGAAAGAGCATGACATCATCTCATTTCAAAGTACTTTCTCATAAAAAAACTGCGTAAAAACGCTGAATTTTGACTATAGTGATTTTATCTGATTAGAAAACCACCTTCTGGGACAACTCTCCGTTTCCCAGAGCTTCTGTTTAAAAATCTGCATAAATATTCAACGTTAGGGACAAAAGTTAATCCCCACGGAAAAAGTTAGCGGTCCTGTCAGTACAAAAACACAAACAGTAATAAAGGCAAAGATATAAAAGCACAAAGAACAAGCACCTGAGGGCACGAGTGTGTGTCACAACCAATTACCCTTGCCGCCATAAAAACACTTGCGGAGAAAAAGTTCAGTCATAAACACTGCATGCTGAATTAGTTGAAATGAAACTTCATGCTCGGAGCGATAAAGTTGCATTTGTGAGCGAATCTGGCACCAAAGGCATTAAAAAAGAGGCACAGAGTGAGTTGGATATACCTGCAATAGGTTTCTGTAGCTAGGATGAATAAAATATATTACCTATCTGCTAAAAAATCAACTGATTACTTACTTCGCCAGTGAAAATAGTCTAACAAGATCTTACAGGTAAGCGTATAGGTGGGAACTTTGCTCGCGGCTTCCCGCCATATCCTTGGCCCAGCCAAGTACGCGTGCAAGCGTATGCCAAACTTAAAGGCTCTAATAATTATAATTACGGAGATAGAGTCACTTTTAAGCAAAAATATAAATACCATTTGTTCCCTATCCCATGGAAATTTTGAAAAATCCCTTCTTGGCGGATGCCTACGTCATAATAACTATCCGTGTGCCAAATTTCAGCAAAATTCGTTCAGTGGTTTAAGCTGTGCGTTGATAGATCAGTCAGTAACGTTGCCTTTTATAAAACAGAAGATAATAATTAGGGTCCATGAGGCGTGAGGCATGTTAACTGGCGTAACATAGTCAGGTTACCTTAGCGTTGTAAAAGCGCCTGGCTGACACAAAATGTCGACCTAAAGACACCTATCTCTCGCAACGAATAAAATTAGCATTGCTATTCAATGAGAAAACGCTGCCTGCTTTTTGGGCACAATGCCATGGGGGCCCATTTTTATAAAGTGACTTTTTTTAGTATATTTTTGTTTTAAGTTTTCTCTTTTAATATTATGTAAAATGTATTTGTTGAAGCATAACTTTATTATTTATTTTGACAGGGTCAGTTTAATTCATTCACCTTTATCCTTCAGTGTTCGAGTCCGAATCTCTTTACAGTGGTTAAATACTCGCATTTTAGATGTTTTCCAGCATAACTTTTTCCTATTTAAGAGTTCCAACCATTATCAAACAAGAGGTACTCGAAATCAGGCGAAACCAATCGTTTAAGCAAAACAAGATCTAGATTCGTTCCGCTTTTGATAGGTGTTTGTGTTGGATTCCAGTGTTTATAACCCGATTCAAGGCTATTTGGTTTTCATTGGGATCGAAGAGGTACGAATTGTATTTGACTTTATTTTTACTGATATTAGAAATCGGTTGTAATTGTAATTTTTTTTACAATACATTTGCTCGAAAAATTCACTTTCAAAGGATGTATACATGGCTCGTAAGTTCATTTTACCGCACTAGTGCGATTTTTTTACAGTTTTTTTTAATTTCCCATTTTAAAAGTTTACAAGCAAAGAGTTTTAAGTGACAAAAATAAAAAAATATCTATTTATACGTAGAAAAATGTATAAATATACAAAACTAAGTAATGAATTTGCAAAATTTATTGTTATTATTATAAACTGCAATTTAATTACCGCAGATTTTAATGATTTCCACCTTTTATTTATTCGAAAAAATAAAAGTAGCTGAACGCGTCGAACCTTTGCCTGATAATTTTAGTTAACCTAATTAAAAACAAAACTTACGCATGCGCATTACGGACGCGCTATTTTTATAAAACTTTGCGTTGTTTTGAGTTGTTGATTATAGTATATGTACAAAAACCAAACAAAATGAGTGATGTTCAAGTGATGAAGTCGACAATAACATGGAATTAACTCCGCCCGATATTTAAAGTAAGGCGCAAACCGCGCAAAATAATCTTTTGCTACCAATAAGTATCTCGAGAAATTTGTTTTTATTTTACAATTTTGTGTTATTAATTGCCTATTTTCTTACAAATGTATTGTAAAACGTCATATGATACACGGTTGGCAATGTTTTACAAACTCGTGACGATGAAAACCCTCGCCGTGCGGCTCGGGTTTATCACTCGCCAACTCATTTGTAAAACCATACTTACCAACCTTGTATCACAAATAACTATTATAAATTCATTTCCTGAGCCTCAAACGTTGTTACTGTACGCATTTTGCCACTAGTATAATTTTCTTTGTATAAATTGTTGTCGGTGTTCATGAATTTTACTGTTCTAAATAAAATACAAAAGAAATAAGCGATAAATATTTGCAGACTAAATATAATGACATTTCTAGCTAAAGGTTCACTTAATTTAGTCTTTTAAAGGTCAACCACTTTCTCTGTATGAGAACTTTAACTTTACATAGCTCCGAATCCAAGTTTATTTTGAACTATTTCGTATTTTCATAGCATTGAAAATGTCAGGTCCCTAAGTATCAAGAACTTAGCTTTTGGCAAGTATTATTTGCTAGGTTTTTCATTTATGTCACATAGTTTCGAACTTTAAGAAACCCCTTTAATTTTAACGATTCGGCATTTTTAAACACATTGAATATTATAATGTAAACTTTTGCAAGTAATCTGGGATTAACGACACTTATGTACAAACTCCTCGTGATCACAGCTGTTATAATACAGTCGCAATGTCGAGATATTTTGCCACATTACCTATTAACATTAAAAACAATACCACAAATAATCTTTTAAATTATGAATCATTTAATTTTTTAATAACTATTCTTATTAAGCAGGTTTATTTAAAAGTAGATGGTATAAGATAAACATTTAGTCAATAGTTAGACAATAGTCATATAGATAATAGTTGTCACTTTGTAAAATGCTAGAGAATTCACACAATTTATAATAACCCTGTACACCCTGTCCATATTACTAGTCCTTTAAGCAATCTTTGATTAAAATACTCGTCCATTTTTGATTACATGTAGTTATTGTGTTTTATCGTAAATACTTACTACTTAATCAAGCTAAAGTCACAATTACCGTAACACGAATTGTTCGGTGAATTGCCTCTAAAGGTAGTTTCCTTAAGACATGCCATAAACGTGGTAATTCTGTTTTACGACTCAAGTTAGCTAGAATTTTAACGAAGTCAAAACAAATATTAGTTGAAATGCATGAGATGTTGGTCTTTATTTCAATTAAATTGTGGTGCTAGTTAATTTAGTTTGTTATAAATTTGTATTTGGTAATACCACATTTATTGTCTTGAGTACTGTCATTTTGTAAAATAATTATGAGTAATTTTTCTTTACCTTACTAAGTAATGTGTTTTTAAATCGCTGGCTTTAAACCCAATTCGTTCCTAACAACATTAAGATTGTCAATAATTAAAATAGAAGTCATAAGTAGAGTACTTTGAAAATTTTCATGTAAATAAAATTAACGAAATGACCTTTTGCAAACCACAAACCAAAACTAGCTTTGGCAAAAATATGAAACAATTTGATGTGACAAACAATATGGCTCACATCGATATGTTGGCATTAATTTCGGAGCAACCTATAAGACAAAAAAACCGGTTGTCTGTAAAGTCAGTTTATGGACGATAGTTAAACGTGACAACGTCATAGCAAAACATTCAAAAAACAAAAATGAATTCAGGCGGTCACACATCCAAGTAATGACCGCGCCCGACGTTGCTTAACCTCGGTGATCGGACGAGAACCGGTGTTTTGTCAAATATCTTGAAAACGGTGCATCCTACGGCAAAATCAATGAAATTTTCACCCCCCCCTTTAATACCCCGCACCCCCTCCCCCCAACCCCGCTTTGTTGCCGCAGTGAACGCCAGGATGTACAAGAGAGCAGCGCGCGCCAGGGCGTCCTGGCGCGCGCTGCTCTCTTGTACATCCTGGCATTCACTGCGTTCTCTATTGTACGGGACATGTACGTACTACGTTACATTGCGTCATCCTTTTTCGTGCGTGCAGCCGGCGTTCATCGATTTGTTAGACGTTGTCACGTCAAAAGAAACTTCCGATCAACAGGCCAAATTAAACTTCCCCAATAAACTTAGCTGCGTCTTCATCAGCTGTCCATTTCGTTAATGAAATAAAAAACAAACCTAATATAACCCCGAATACGGTCCCGTATAATTTTCTCCGCAAGAAACAGTAATTACTTAGATCTAGTAATGAAGATGAAGTACCCACGTCTCAGGTTAACTACGGACATGAAATCGAGACCGTTACATACAGTGTTTGTACGCGTTCGAACATCTGACCTCTTGGATCTTGAGGTAATGGATGTTTTATAAACTTGAACAGATCTTGAAGGAATATGTCTACATTCGAGAAATATGTATATGTCTGTTTGTTTGTAAATAAGAATAGATCTTTATTTAAAAGACGAAGTGAAGTATTACACAGAGAAACCAGATTTAAAATTATGAATTTACTGTATCAATCACGAGCTCATAAAACGATCTAATAATAAGAAGAATGTTTTCAATATGTGTAAAGTGTGTATGTATGTTATACAATAACCTACCCTGAGGACATAAAATTACTCGAAGGCAATAGTTTTAAGTATAAATTGACTACCTGGCTCTTAGACCGTTGTTTTTACAACATCAAGAATTATTTCAATCGTGACTGACATTTTAATTTTTAATTTTTCAAATATTTGACTGTTGTTATTATTATTATTTTGTAATTGTTATTTTTTAGCATTTTTGACATTATTTTATTTTAATTGTATCGCTCCGACAAAATGTTTGCACGCCTGCATGCAGGCTGAATACACTGGACATACATATTTAAGATTAACAATGTAACATCTGCACAACTGTATTCTGAGCAAATAAATTCTTTGAATCTATTGAATCATTGAATCTTTGAATACATTTTGAAACTGTTGCCTATTACTGTGTCTGACAGTTTGGTGAATACCAATTCGTCCTGAGCAGCTACTATACGATACGAGTAGGCACAGTTACTGCGGCACTTGTTCAAAGTCTCACTTTTTCGAAGTGTCCATCAATTCACAAACTCTTTATCAAATCTACAGTGTTTAAATACAAGGCCCATCCGTCAATCCGCCTACAAATAAATCTACGCGTTCATCTTTACACTGAATAATAGCAAATTTCCAGTTCGTTGAATTATCTCCGAAAAGCCGTGGTGGCCTAGTGGTTTGACCTATTGCATCTCAAGCAGTGTCGTGGGTTCAATTCCGGGCTAGCACCTCTGATTTTTCCGGAATTTATGTGCAAAATTATATTTGATATTTACCATGAGCTTTAAAATTCAATGGTGTGTGTGAAGTTCCCAGCCCGCACTGGGCTCGCGTCGGAACTACGGTCCAAGCACTCTCATTCTGAGAGGAGTCCTATGCATTGCAGTGGGACATCTATAGACTGGGATGATGATGATGGAGGAATCTCCACATAGTAGGTAAATATCGATTTAATAGTTGTTTTATTTGTTTTCGATAAGTAAACATTTTTTTCCACATTACTAGTTTTACACAAATAATATTTTTTCTCTTATCAATGCTGGTAATGTACTTAACTTTAACTTGTACGGATAACAAGGGAAATTTTGCTTTTGGCATTTGTGTTAAGCGGGCTTTATACTTTTGGAGCAATTAAAATGGAGGGGCCCAATTATTTGAATCTATGACGATGTAATAAACTTGACCGTAACATGTTTGTACGGCTTCAACATTTATGAAAAAATATTGCTTATTGTTATTCCATACTTCATTGACAAAGTGAGTAACAATGTAATAGGCGAAAACGTAGCTTACAGACAGCCCAAGTTAATAGTAAGCAAGTTAGCAATAGTAAAAGCACATCGAAGATAGAATTATACTCAAAGGACGAAGATTCTTACTAACAATCCTTTGGCATGTTTATATTTAAAATACTATTAAGAACTCTAAATAAACATAATATGTAAGGATAATAAGTTTTTAATCAAAATTTCGTTTTTAATAAAAGCATTTTTTGCTGATTGTGCTTTTTGCCCCTGGTTACTATCTATGTCAGTGGGACCAAAGAATTCATCAAAGTAAATCAAACGAGTCAAACTAGATGGGGTTGTGTCGTTTTATTACAGAGTTCCTATGGTTACATTCCAGCTCCATCATCATAAGATCAGCATTATAAATAAATAAATAAATAAATATCACGGGACAATTCACACCAATTGACCTAGTCCCAAAGTAAGCTTAGCAAAGCTTGTGTTATGGGTACTAGGCAACGGATAAACATACTTATATAGATAGATACATACTTAAATACATATCAAACACCCAAGACCCGAGAACAAACATTCGTATTTTTCATACAAATATCTGCCCCGACACGGGAATCGAACCCGGGACCTCAAGCTTCATAGTCAGGGTCTCTAACCACTAGGCCATCTGGTCGTCTATTATATCATAATAATATTGCATTGTCACCTGATTAATACATGCAAAATTTCAGCTCAATCAAATATCGACAAGTGAGTCAAATGTAACTTGCAAGATTTGATGACACACAAACATCGGGACAGGTGAAGGTAAATAAAAGCTAGTAAAAAACCAGAAAACGGAACCTAGTAAAAAGAGCGAAGAAATAAAGTCTTCCAAATTCATTCCTAAACAATTCTTCTAATCCTACTATTTCAGTACTCTCGTGCATGTCGTTAAGTTCGTGACACGGGCATTACGGAGCAATTTTGTTTACAGCCGATATAAAGGAATGTCTTTTTATCACAGCTCTACCTAACTACGTACGTATAAGCTGGTAACGAAGGAGCTGGAAGATTCGGGCGGGAACGCAGCGGTTTTTTTTTCAATTTAGTTTTCTTTCATGGCATCTCCTTAGCTGATTTCAACTACCTATCTCATCTTTTTTGAGTTCTAAAAGCTTTAAGAGTTTCATTAAAAGTATCCATCTTCATCACTCTGATGCTGTGTAGCATGTTTGCACCAAAGTCAAACTATAACACCATGTTGCTTAGTACCCATAACAGAAGCTTTGCTTAGCTTACTTTGGGACTAGGTCAATTGGTGTGAATTGTCCTGTGATATTTTTTTTTTTTTTTTTTCCTTTGGGATAGAACTGTAAGTATTTATTTGTTCAGTAATTCTAGCTTCAATTTGAACCTTTTGCTCACAACTTCTTTCAGAGAATGAATATTTTTCTATGTAATGTAATGTAATGTTAAAATATTGTTTTAAACTAACTCCAATAATCTTTAACACTAATTTAAGATTTGAAGTTAATAATTGTAATTTTTTTTTTTTTTTTTTGTATTTTATTTTTGATATTATTTGAAATAGACAGTTTAAAATTTAATTCAATTTTTTTTTTAATGAGTATTTTTTTTCTAGAATCTGTTCAAAGCGATAGCTATTGCCTATTGCTTGCCTTATATCCCACGTACTTGTTTTTCTGTGTGGTTATACAATGAAGAACCATTGTATTTATTTTAATTTCAGAGATAATTGACTCCCTACATACAAACACAAACAAATAGGTCAAAATTCAACACAGAAGATTGACCAGAATATTCGTAAACATTACAGTGTTAAAATTTTTACCAAAAATATCATGCAAAAGTTAACCCTCCATCAAAAATTTTAGAAAAGAATCTCCGATGCTTAAACAGTTCAAAACTCAACATGAAATAGGTACTATTTTTATGTACGCTCACTGAAACCGTTCCTTGTGTTTCCAAACGAAACAGTAAAAGAGTAAAACCCCGTGCACACGTAATGCAAAATCCCGCAATTCAAAAGAATCGTATCCCGTTATTTGAAAACTGAAAACGAATGCTGAATTCTAATTTCATAAACAGGTATGATACCACAGAACACGGAATTGCAATGCTTGCCAATTTCTTCGCGCAGTATTAACTGGGGCCATTTTCATCTGGGTACGGGGAAACCTCCTGGTAAAAAAAACAGATTTAATCGTTACACCTGGTTTAAATTTAAGAGCATAACTTTAGTAGCTTGTAGTGGCTCAGTTTACCGAGTTTAATAATTTTTTTCCCAAACAAATAGCCTTGATTTAAGCAGATCAAGGCTTCCGATAATTGGTAACTGCATTGTAGTCCAAAGAAATAATCATAGTTGTCGTCATTGTGACATATTGGGATATGCTATCAATGTGTGTGTGCGTTTTGTCGTCATACACCTTATCTATGAAGCCAATAATAAAACAGCATTGACACTATGCCGTTGTTTCTGTTCCTACATACGTCTCACATAATGATGACTGTTACATTTTACAAAATATACGGAAATAGCAAAATAGAAACGTTATTTATAAGACTAAAGAACATGTCTGAATAAAAAACAAAAGAGGAGACATTTTGATTATGTTTCTAAGCCGATTTCAGAAACTCTTTCACTTATAAAAGCAATATTATCAGTGAGTAAAATAGACTATTTTTTATCCCGGAAAAATGCAAAGGTTCCGCAGAACGCAAACAAAGTTGCAGACAACACCAAGTAAAGGTAATAAAAAGCCTTATCATTATTACGACCAATTTATTTTTAATCCCAGATATCGTCCTGGCCATACCAACGCACTAGTCAAAAGCTTCCTTGCGACGTTGCGTGAGGACCAGAAACAAATCAAATTAACTTTCATTTCCCAAATTGGAATTCCACTCTATGGTCCGTGTCCCTTTCTGTTTACAGTTCTAATAAAAGACGTTTGTAGTTTATTACGCTATGGGGCCTGACGAAATGGGGATCGGTTTAGTTTGAGGTGATTGCTTCATTTGAAGTTCTTTATCGGCGCTGAATTTCAATAGGGTTTGTTCGATTGAACAAATTTTTCTATGCAGGAAGTGTTCGGCTTGAACCGACTCAAATTGAAAATGAAGCTGTGTTTTATATTGTTTTTACTCTAGTGAAGGCATTAGTCATTTTAGTTTTAGTATTGATGTTCGTGCTAAGTTTGCAACTGGGTCTTCGTTAAATATGTAGTACTATGTAGTTTAAACTGTATTTTACAACAATTATTAAAACGAAGTACCATTAGGTTACTTTGGCCCTGAAGTGTATGTTTGGCTATTGGGATTATTCCGGTCCAGATTTTATTATTACATTGAAATTATGGCACATTCCTATGTGGTTGGTTTTAGCTGACTGCCCACATTTTTTGTTTTTTAATAGCCCCTTCCTCTATAATGTGGTTTTATTCTTTCTCTATTATGGGCCAAAGGTACCCTCCGTTGGGTCAAAGTACCTCAAACTTATGGTACAAAGTTAATGATTGGCAGATTGAGTGGTGTGTTTATTGTTGCTTAATAATTTCTGTTTAGGTAAATAGTCTTATCATCCGTTATGTTATGTCATCAATATACACTGCTCTAAAATGTATAAGTGCAACCTTGTATAGTTCAAACATGGGATTGTTGAGCCACCTACTGTTCATTTTACTCCGCTCGTTGTCAGAGACATTTACAGTGTAGTTTACGTTGCTTGCAACAAACGTCATCACATTTTTTGAAGCTCCAAGAAAAAATGGAACGCAGTGTTCCGGCCGTCAAGGTGGCAACACTGCTTGTTCTTCATTACGGTATTTTGTGTCAAACGTTATCACTCGTTTGCAATGAAATAATCAACAATCGAGAGTTAAAGGGAAAAATATAGTTTTTAGAAGTGTTATAAAGATCAATTATGGTGAACCCAAGTCTTATAATTGTGGAAAAGCATAAATGTGACGAAGAAATGGTATGTAAACAACATTTTTATTCGACTTGAAAATCCGGCACAAATAACATTCTGGGTAAGTGACAGACTCACATACTTCATATTATACATAAATTAACAAAACATTTACGTCTGAAACAACATTATTTGATCAAAAGACTTATTCAAATAATAGGCTTTTTACTCGTAACATAGTTACAACGAAGAGGTTTGGTCGCGTAGCGTAACATGTCAAGTGGCTGGTTATTATTACGAACCGCTCAAGTGGACGATCGATCTTTAAATTGACTCGACGCGCGCTCCGTTACTTTTCAATATTTTTATTCGTGAAAGCTCAACGGAAACAACAGAAAATAAAAATCTCAAACAAACTGTAACAATAAGAAAAAGACAAGACCCGGAAGATATTAAGATATACATATAAGATATAAGAATATAAGAAGATCAGAAGATTACAGAGGAAATAAGAACATAGAGGAGAAACATCAATTTCGCCCAACCATTTATGACCCATTTATTGGAGTAGTGTGCCTTGGAGGGGCCTGTATCAAAATCAGTTGGAGGGCCCAAATGAAGGGTAAAGATTTCTCACAAAAGCTACAGTTTCACACGTTAAGGGCCCCTGTAGCTCGGGGGTCCCGTATAATTGATACGGCGGTAGCTAAGCCCCTGCTATGACCCCACCAACACCCATACCAATACATACCACTACCGACGGTGGGCCCGCAAACAGAGCCTCCACCGCCCTCGTTTACACCATACCCTGACCCAGGAACTTCAACTCAAGTTGTGTAAAACTAAATTTCCAATACAAACCTAATACAATTACTAGGTACGAATACGAATGGTTAAGCTTAATCAACCTCGACAAATGCGCTATCACAACACATGCGGATAGACGACTTGTCAATATGTACACCATAACACAAATATAAGAAAAAAGAATTTGGCCATAATCAATCATTAATTATGTGACTAATGCGCTATCACAACACATGCGGATAGACAACTTGTCAATATCTACACCATAACACAAATATAAGAAAAAAGATTTTGGCCATAATCAATCATTAATTATGTGACTAATGCGCTATCACAACACATGCGGATAGACAACTTGTCAATATCAACACCATAACACAAATATAAGAAAAAAGATTTTGGCCATAACCAATCATTAATTATGTGACTAATGCGCTATAACAACACATGCGGATAGACAACTTGTCAATATCAACACCATAACACAAATATAAGAAAAAAGATTTTGGCCATAATCAATCATTAATTATGTGACTAATGCGCTATCACATGGCGGATAGACAATAAGTCACCACCACATATACATTGTAGCTGGAACACTAACAATTTAAAAATATTTTCAGAAAACATAGTAGAACAGATTTCTGAAGAATTCCTAATCAATGATTAATTATCTGACTAATGCGCTATCACATGGCGGATAGACAATAAATAAGTCACTACCACATATAAATTGTAACTGGTTCACTAACAAGTTAAAAATAATCCCAGAAAACATAGTTGAACAGATTCCTGAAAAATTCCTAATCAAACATTAATTATCTGACTAATGCGCTATCACATGGCGGATAGATAATAAGTCACTACCACATACACAATTACACATTGTAATGGTTCATTAACAAGTTAAAAATATTTCCAGAAAACTGTAGAACAGATTCCTGAAGAATTCCTAACCAATCATTAATTATCTGACTAATGCGCTATCACATAGCGGATAGACAATAAGTTACTACCACGTATACATTGTAACTGGTTCACTAACAAGTTAAAATATTTTCTTGAACAAATTAATGATGCGGCAAAAAATTGCATCTGAAATTCATTCTAATGACAGCAAGTCAAGAAAATTCTTTGCTTTGTCATCAACTACAAAAACGGTACAAATGGCCTGTAATGAAACAAAGACAGGAAAACCCCTATTTGGTGACTCCCTAAACAATCATCTAAAAACAGTACAGACAAACAGCTGCACAAATCCAAGGAATAGGAAATAAAGTTCCATCAACAACATCAAAATCTTTAAACTGAAAAGGCCAAACGCATTACCTGACAGCCAACCAAAGGGGTCGCGGTGGGCAGAGACCAACAAGACGCCCTACAATTAGTCAGACATTGCGTCGCCCTGCATCGACTTGGGGGAAACAAGTACCACGGAGAGCCAACCAGCGATGATATTAGACCAGGTACATGCGGGTAGACCGAAAAATTATATACAAAATTGGCTTACAGTAACAGATGATCCCATTATATTAGACTGGCTACAAGCTACAAGGCTACAAAATTACATTTGCTAGACCAGTTCTCCCTGAAAACACAAATAGACAAAAATGGTCTTTAACGGAACAAAAAATTTTTGAGTTAGAAATTAATAAACTGCTTAACCTTGGTGCCATATCTGACTGCTCATTCTGTAAAGGGCAATTTATATCCCCAATTTTTCTCAGACCAAAACCGAATGTAACCTTTAGATTCATACTTAATCTAAAGAAACTAAATAAATCTATCAACACAGAACACTATAAGCTAGAAGACATACAAACTAATGACGAAAAATTGATCATGGGGACTATTGATCTAAAAGAGGCCTATTTTTCTTTACCAATAGCTGAAGAGTCTAAAAAATATCTGAGATTTTACTATGGATTATGCACCTCACCTTTCATATTCACAAAAATACTTAGGCCTGTCGCAACATACCTAAGAAATAAGGGCACACTGGTAACACTCTATTTGGATGACTGGATTTGCTTTGCCGAAAACAAACAGGACTGTGAAACCAAATTAAAAGAACTTACATGTCTCTTAACTGACCTAGGATTTGTCATAAATTCTGAGAAAAGCAACTTTATACCAAATCAGTTGTGCAAATACCTGGGTAGCGTGGGACGTCCTCAGACTCGGTGGAGCGATGATCTTCGCAAGGTGGCTGGCAAGAGCTGGATGAGAGTGGCCAAGGATCGTGCTCAGTGGCGTGCCATGGGAGAGGCCTATGTCCAACAGTGGACGAACATAGGCTGATGATGATGATGATGATGAAATACCTAGGCTTCATATTAAACTCCAATATTTTTTTCACTTTCAGTGCCACAAAAAAAAAAAAAAAAAAAAAAAAAACATAAATATCAGAGATTAAATAAACTTATTTAAAAACAAATCCACATTTAAGATAAGAGATTTTGCACAAATTCTAGGTCTGCTTAACTTCTTATGACCAGCTATCCCATACGGGTGGCTCTATACCAAAATACTAGAACTAGAAAAATACTTGGCTTTATTAGACTCTCTTGGAAACTATGATAACAAAATGTCATTATCAACACTGATATTTCAAGGATTGGATTGGTGGTACAACACATTAATAAATATAATTTGGATTTATGCATCATATGTAAACACCAAGGATAACAAAGCAGATGCAGGGTCAAGGAAAATAAATATAGAATGAGAACTTTCAAAAGGTGCATATCAGAGAATAATAAGTTCATTTGGAGTTCCATCCATTGACTTGTTTGCATCAAGGTTAAATGCAAAATGTAAAAAATTTGTATCATGGAAAAGAGATCCTGAAACCTTTGCAGTAGATGCATTCACTATCAGCTGGAGTAATTTATTTTTCTATACATTCCCACCTTTTGCATTTTTGCAAAAAATAAAAAACAATAGAGCGACTGGGATACTGGTGTTCCCATATTGGCCTTCACATATTGGTTTCCTCTTATACATACATTGTTATCAACCGATTTACTATATATTTGAGCCAAATAAAAACTTATTATCATCCCCTTTCAGGCAAAACCACCCACTGCACAAACAACTTACCCCAACTGCAGGACTGCTATTGGGAAAGCGTACATAAAAAGAGGCATACCTGCAACTACCATCAATGTAATGCTAAATTCACTCACAACCAACTCATACAAACAGTATGACATAGCGCTAAAATTATGCTGCCAATTCTGTAACAAGTATCCAATTAATCCATATAAGAATTCAGTTACCTTAGTCCTCCTATTCTTAACCAAAAGGTTTGAAAGTGGTGCTTCATATTATGGAAAAATTAGTTCAGCACGATCCGCACTTTCATTACTACTAGGATCCTGTTTAGGAAGAGATGACTCTATTAAAAGATTTATTAAAGGCGTTTTTTAGATCAAAGCCACCTAAAACCAAAATATGATTTTACATGGGACCCTGCTATAGTCTTAAATCATCTATGTTATCCAAACAATAATGTAACCCAAGAATGCCTGACTAAAAAACTGGTTACAATCCTAGCTTTAACAACAAGGATCCAAACTCTATCTCTCATAACAATTAACAATATAAAATTTCAGAATAATAAAGTAAAAATATACATACCAGATCTGATAAAAACCTCAAAACCAGGTGTTACACAACCTACCCTGGTGTTAGAATCCTTTCAGGAAAAAATTGAGATATGCCCTGTAAAAATAATTGTGTTATATTAATACCACCGGTCTTCTAAGAGGAAAAATATTAAAAAAATAAAAAAAAAAAAAAAAAACCATACCGTTGCTCATCGACACAAACGATAAGTCGATGGATTAAAACAACTATGGGCGAAGCAGGTATAGACACCACAGTGTTTACTGCCTATAACACCAGACACGCCTCTACATCCGCCGCTAAGAGGAGTGGAATTAGCATAGAACTAATTCGAAAAACTGCAGGCTGGACCAGTTCATCTAATACTTTTGCTAGATTTTACAACAGACCTTTAACAGAAGAGTCCACATCCTTTAGCTCTACTATTTATAACTAGATAAACAATTAACTGACCTACATATGTACTCATATATTTCAGTTAATCAAACGATTGTTGATTAGTTTTTATAATATAAATAGTTCATTATTTTTATATTACAAAATTTTCATTCGCAACCCATCTTCAAACATCTACACTGTAAATGTCTCTGACAACGAGCGGAGTAAAATTTATTGATTAAACGAACTTACCTTAAGTGAAGTTCAATCATAATTTTACGAAGCTCGTTGTCAGAGACCAATCTCCCAACCCTCCCACTGATAAGTTTTCCCCAGATTTAGGGTTGCTCATGAAGAACTTCAAACCTAATGAAGAACAAGCAGTGTTGCCACCTTGACGGCCGGAACACTGCGTTCCATTTTTTCTTGGAGCTTCAAAAAATGTGATGACGTTTGTTGCAAGCAACGTAAACTACACTGTAAATGTCTCTGACAACGAGCTTCGTAAAATTATGATTGAACTTCACTTAAGGTAAGTTCGTTTAATCAATAAATAATTTAGCCGTGTAATCTTAATCGGTTTTATTAATGACAATATTTAGTACGAGTGTGTATTACTCAGCTAAACTATGTAAATATATGGCTTAAAATATGATGTGATTCCTGGATTGCTTATTCATTACTTTGATATAAAGTTCTTCCACGAATTGACGTGTGGTGTGGTTGCTGTGCTCCTTTTTTTTTCACACTTTTGATGGCAACTATTTTTTTAATTGCTCTATTTCAATATTACATGGTTAACTAATAATGTTGAAATCAAAACAAAATTTGCGAAAAAAAACTTACTATCACGTTTCTTGCGAAGCATTCTTCTTAGAACCGCTTTTCCAAAAACGCTTGTACATTAAATATTTAACATAAAAGAGCTTGCGGTCTATTTGATAATAAATGAACTTTTAATAGTTTTTCTGTTCTTTAAAATAAATCTTTAAAAATTAACTTCCATAATTGTTTTATGTGTTCTGACATCGTTTTATCGATGACCGTGACTTGTTAAGTCTTTAATATTTCCAAACATTACTTTTGAATACCCACATTGAACGAATGCCTTGAATTTTAAACGTACCACATGATTCAAGATGCTCTTAGCGATAACACAGCCCTTAAACATTCAAATTTAAAACCATTAACCGTTTACAAATTCCCATATTAAAACAGTACCATTTTTCAGAGCGCCACCGGAATGGGCTACACTGGAGCGAAATCCGTTTTATTGCTATCTCTTCTACATGGCTTCCTCTTCCTCATTGGTACGTATGTGTGACGTTGGCATTACCCTGAATAATCATGAATTATGAGTGTTATCGGTATGTGTTGAACCGTTGCGATGGAATGGGTCTAGGGGTTCGAGAGCGATACCATCGCAGTCGTTAGTCTTTTGTTTTTGGGGTTACACCGCTTTCTATGGTGCTTCGCTAGGAGCATGTATTTTTACGTATCACATTCATTTGTTTACTGCCTGGGGTAGTCTTTATCTTTATTCGCTCTTAATTGAAGACAAAATGAATGTTGGAACTCTACTTCTTTGATTTGTAACTTGCTATGCTTCCTATGCCATTGATAGGAATTAGGTACTGCAAATTCAGGTCGATAGGATCCGAGACTGCGGGACTTTTATTTTTTTTACGAAATAGTTTTTTGACCTGTCATTTAATTGAAGTTGTAATTACACATTTCATTTAACGGTTGCAAGTGTTTACCACTAAATAAAACATAGTAATATGTAATGCGTAAAATCAAACAAACATAATAAAATGAAACAGAAAATAGAACTTATCAAAAACATAAAAAAACTGAAACTATAAAAACTTTTCAAATTAAATCTTGGGGTTATAAGCTATATCCATAATTAGCCTACGCACAGAAGTCTTGCCAAATTGCACTATGCACGTATTCCGATCACTGGCCATTACAATAAAATAAAATAAAAACAGTTTACAGCATGACACGTGAGGTGAGATACCCAATCTATTTTTACTACAAGACAAGATCTTCAGTAATGAACAGCTGCTAACATCCTTCCAAATAAAATGAAACGTCCTATTTACACTTACTTAAGATCATAAATTTTAATTCATCTTTATCAGCTAGCAGTCGTGAATTTTATGACGTTCATAAAAGCAAAGCGCAGATTGAATGCCGTTAGTCTACTAATTTGAATTAGAATATTCTCATTTGTAGATTTGGTCAACCTTATCGTAGATAGTATAATAAAATAAGATAAAATTGTAGATTTTATTCCAGCCAGAATTATTACAAAAGCATGGAATAGAGATTGAAGATTAGGTGCTACAAATACCTAATTATAAATAAGAAGGTTTGTGAAAATGCTTAGATGTTTGTTACTCAATAATGCAATAACAAAGAACCGATTTAGATGAAATTTGTTATAAAGAAATCAATGAATCAATGAATGTCAATGCAACTGGCGAATACTTCACTCACCTTCGATTTGCCGACGACGTGGTGCTTATGGCTGAGACCTTGGAGGACCTCAGTGCGATGCTCGCTGACCTCGGAAGGGTCTCCGAGAGGGTTGGTCTTAAATTGAACATGGACAAGACGAAGGTCATGTCGAACGCCCATGTTGTACCAACTCCCGTCGTAATCGGAGATACTTTGCTCGAAGTTGTAGACGACTATATCTATCTGGGACATACAATCCAATTGGGTAGGTGCAACTTCGAGAAAGAGTTCAATCGACGAATTAGACTCGGCTAGGCAGCGTCCGGGAAGCTCCGCAATATCTTGTCATCCGATATACCGCAGTGTCTCAAGTCAAAATTCTTTGACCAGTGTGTGTTGCCAGTGATGACTTATGGCACTGAGACGTGGCCGCTAACGATGGGTCTTATAAGGAAGCTCAAGGTCACTCAGAGGGCGATGGAGAGGGCTATGCTTGGAGTTTCTCTGCGGGATCGCATTAGAAATGATGAAATCCGCGCAAGAACTAAGGTCACGGACATAGCTCGAAGAATCGCTAGACTTAAGTGGCAGTGGGCAGGGCACATCGCCCGTAGAACTGACGGCCGATGGGGCCGAAAGGTTCTCGAGTGGCGTCCGCGGACCGGAAGACGCAGTGTAGGTAGGCCTCCAACAAGATGGAGCGACGACCTGGTGAAGGTAGCGGGAACGCATTGGATGCGGATGGCGTAGGGCCGATCTGTTTGGCGAGCCTTGGGGGAGGCCTATGTTCAGCAGAAGACGTCTTTCGGCTGAAATGATGACGATGATGTTATAAAGATAGTTGAAGTCCCGAGAAGAACATACGATAATTTTAATTCTGGAAAATTTCATAGTTCCCGCAACATAGCAGTAAAAAATTCATCGCAGACGAAGTCAAGGGTAGCAAAAATATACAGTTTCTCATTAAAAACTGTATATATAATTACTTAATTTTATCGAATAAAGCATTTTCATTTTGTTGTGGTGTCAAAAATAATATACAAAATAATATTTTTTATACAAAGTGAAATTTTAAACGTGATAAAAAATTAGTGCTACTAACTCAGTTAATGCTGAACAATATTATGTATAATACATTAATTTAATTGTTTATATAAAGACTTTTTTTTATTTGAGGTGTAGGTACATAAATTTAGTTTGTAATTTAATTTCAACAAATTATGAACATCCTAAATTTAACTGAACGAATAATTTTAACAATTGAGTAAGTGTTATTATATTGTCCAGCATTAACTAAGCTAGAAAACTTAATTTTGTATGACGCTCTAATTTCCACTTTAGATTCTATCAGTATAATAGAAGTAGATCAAAATACTTGCTTTCTTCAAAGCAATTAATGTTCTAGCTATACTTAAATACATAGAAAACATCCATAACTCAGGAACAAATATTCGTGCTCATCACACAAATAAATACCCTTACCGGGATTTGAACCCAGGACCACTTGCTTCGTAGGCAGGGTCACTACCAACTAGGCTACAGCGGTCGTTTCATCAGTTTCATCACTTATAGTTATAATGTACTTACTTACATATTTTTTAACCCCCGAAACGACGGTTTCGCAATATATTTCGAGGTGCTAACTTAGTAATGTAAACATGTAGTACCTATACGTAAAAACCTAAGATCAGTTATGTTCTCTTAATCTCTTTGCTTTCTTTACATAATAATATAAGGGGGGGGGGGGGGGTGATAATGGTCAATCTTTGCCTATTTTCTTAGATTACTTCAAAACTATTTGGTCTTATGACAATTACGACTATTAAAATTATTTGGGTATTTGAGACTCTCACAACAAGTCCTTTCGTTTGAAATGTCACACGATGTAATTTGCAAATTATTTTAATTTACCCTCTTAAAGTGGCCCATATGCTTAAAATTCATTAATTTTCGGCACACGCCTGACTTTGACTCACTGGCTTACTTATTTGTACCAAATTTCTTAACAATCAATTTTTATTTTATAGCTAAAGACAACTTAAGACAAAGATTTTTTTTATTTTCAAAAACCTGTAGAAGGTTTTAGTCAAGGTTACATTGAAGAAAATATCTTTATTTGGTTTATTCCTAGGTCTTTTTTGTTTGAAATTGCTTTGACCTTGGCACGCTACTACACGAGTTAAGTGTAGGAGGGATAAGTAATTTGTTTTAAAAGCTTTATACAATTAGTGTTAACATAATGACTAGGTAGATCGCGTTTCAGCCTGATTAAATAATTTAGTTATTTAGACCTAATTGCAATTTCACACCTATCACTTGTAACGGGTAAATATATTTTTTTTTTTTTTGTTTAAAGTGCAATGTTGTTTTAAACTTTAATATCTTCAATTAACATCGCAAACAACATGTAGTCGCAGTTGGACAAATAGCCTTTAATCGTGGCATCATAGCGTACGATCGCATAACCAATCGAACGAACGAAACGCGCAGGGCAAAACATCAAAAGGCAAAATATTTGGAACATGAAACGAAAATCCTAAACGTAAAAGTACATTATTAACTGTTAACCCGGGCAATAAAGGCGTTCTTTCTTGCTCCGTTGCCAAATAAATGTACGTTAACAATTCGCCTCAACGGAATGACGTTCGCTCTCGTAAATCATAAATACTGGATTCTTTGTGTCGCTCTTGTTATGTATATATTTGTTCCTGCGCGGTCGGCTGCCTCTGAATGAGTGGGGTGAAACAGGCTGTATCATAAGATGTGATATAGACTAGGGAAGTAGCTCGCGTATCTTTTGTCTCCTCAAAGACCACATTCAAAGGGAGCCATTAATTTTTAAAAGAGACGGCGGTTTTAGTTCTAAGTCATTATACGGCTTGCTTTGCAATTTTAAAACGTAGCCATGTCAGACTGCTACTAAGTGTGCTTTATGATTCGTAAGTTTTTATCGTTGCGGCGAAAATGTTATTTTGCGCTGGTTTTATTTCATCATTCTGTATAATTTGTAGACACATTTTAACCAATCATATTAATTTTATTACTTTGAGCGGGAACTGTTTTTATTGTGTTGCTTGAGAAAAACATTTTTACTTTTAAATAATTTAATGATTCAGGATTTAATTTGCGGTGGTAGGTACGGTCAAGTGCAAAAATAAGTATCGATTTAATCCTCCCATCGCTATATACCTTAATTCGACGACATAAGAGCTATGGGACATATTTATGAGCAATTTGTGTGCACCCATATTTTTACACTTGACGGTACATCTCAATGATCTACAACTTTTTTACCTTGCTTTTACCACCAAACTTACTATTTATATATAAGTCACTTTTGGTGGCTGAGGTAAAATGGTTAATTTACCTATCTTCTTTCTATATTATTTTTAATCAAATTTGGTGATACAATTGCTAACACAAATTTATAATTAGCATGCCAACTATTAACTTTTATAATGTGTTAAATGTTAAAGCTACAGAAATAAGATTCAATTTAGATTTACTATAAAACATTTAGAACTTATTCATTTTCATGCATTTCACGGATGTCTGAACCACTGTAAATTCCTAGCTATTAATATTAACAAATCTATAATTCGTATTAATTGATTTTTATGTGAAACTAGCTGATGCCCGCGGCTTCGCCCCCGTTGTATTTTTTTTAAATTTATTTCATAAGAACCTTCTCCTGACAATAACAAACGCAATAATCTATATAATCTATATAACGCAATAATAATCTATATAATGTAATTATTATGTTTGAGTGAATAAATAAACTAATAAAATAAGAATTATCCAATTTGGTACAGTCGATCGGAAGATATGCGCTTAGCAACACATTCAGCGATTCATTTTTATATTATAGAAGATAGATCATGGCCTAGTGACGGTAGCCGTTAACGTCATAATTAAGAAAAAATCTGCCTTCCCATCCATAAAATATAATTTAGGGACTGATTAGCGGTTGAAACGCCATCACTTAAACGTTAATAAGCAGCATTCTAACTTAAATTATGTCTGTTATCATAAAGCTGGATCCGGCACCGATGCACCAACCGACAGCACGACAGTGGACATCTCATCCCGTCGCTTCAGAGCCGAGTTCCTTCAGGAGTGGCAGGGGTCTGCGGACGCCCCATACTTCGACCCAAGCACGCCCAGGAACATCACTGGGCTAGTCGGTCACCCCGTCAGGCTACTATGCCGTGTCAAGAATTTAAGGAATAGAACAGTGAGTGTGCCATGTTCACAAATATCTTCATCATCATCATTATAGTCTATACGTCCCACTGCAGGGGACAGGCCTCCTCTCAGAATGAGAGGGCTTGGGGCGTAGTTTACACGCGGGCCCAGTGCGGATGGGGAACTTCAGACACACCATTGAATTTCTTCTCAGGTGTGTACAAGTTTCCTCACGATGCTTTAGGGCCGGCGCCCACTGATGGCATGGCACGGCGTGGCATTTTATTACTATAATGTTATTTTGAATCTTATTTCAATGAGTTTAGAATTCATGCTACTTTATTGGTTATGCGTTGCGTCATCCCTCGGCACGTCGCGGCATCGTGGTATCGAAATAAAGAAACATGAATTCTAAAGTCATTGAAATAAGATTCAAAATAACTTGATAGTAATAAAATGCCACGCCGTGCCATGCCGTCAGTGGGCGCCGGCCCTTAGCCGTAAAGCTCATGGTAAATCTCAAATGTAATTTCGCACATAAATTCCGAAAAAATCAGAGGTGCGAGCCCGGGTTCGAACCCACGACTTTATGCTTGAGAGGTCGGTCCAAACCACTTGGCCATGATGATGATGATAATTTTTCACCCGCGGCTTAGTTAAGAATATTAAATGTGTAAACATCGTCACCCATTCACAAAAGCAGCAAAATAAATGTAATACCAAGATAAATTAAATCAAAGCAACTCTCAATTTAAGTGCCTTATGGATTGACAATAAGCAAAACTTTAACACCAATAATTTAAGTTTCCCGAATCCCCGAATTCCAGCTTCTTGTCTAATCAAAGTTACGGAGACATGTTAGCTGGTGTCAGCAAAGCCATTTAATTCTCGGAACACGAGCGTTCCACGAATAGTCTAGACGGTTTATCTTGTTATTGTGTGCTCCATGTAGTTCTGTTACCCCTTGGTACACGATATACAGCATACTGGTAGAGGTCATTAAGTGCATTCGATTGAAGCATACAGTACCTACCTCTTAACGCTTCGGGAAATTACAACTGGTGGGACATTGGCTCCAATCATGAATAACGGCTGGAAAACCGTCGTCATTTCAAATAGCCTGAATCTTTTTATACTCGTAGAAGAGACTTCATAACAAAAAAATACAAATTGACTCCTAGCTCAGATGGAGAGTACAGAAGAAGCGTAAGGTAATACTCACAGGTTCAGTGACAGCATATTCACTATTGCCTTGATGATAAACGGATGATCTGGTAGATCCCAGGAAGTTGATAGTTCCGGGCGGCATAAAAACCGGTTGTACCTTGTTTTGCCTAACAACTGTTTGCCTATTATCAGTTTGCCTAATTTTACATAAACTAATATTACTTAACCTAATGTTTCACTTTACCTAATTTTCATTTAAGTGAAAGTCATTTTGCATACTACTTACTTTACAAAATTTTGTTTCATCTAATTTTAAATGACTTAATTTTCGTTTTGTATAAACTTATTTCGTATAATGTTTGACTGACATAATTATATTTTGCCTAACGTACATGTTGCATAATTTTCATTTTGTATTAACTTATTTCGTATAATGTTTGACTGACATAATTATATTTTGCCTAACGTACATGTTGCATAATTTCGTTTTGTTTAAACTTATTTTGTATAATGTTTGACTGACATTTTATTTATTTATTTATAATTTTAATTTTTGTTGGCGATGTTATATTAAACATACAAAAATGCAACAGTTGTTTATTGAATTTGTTATGTGGGTAGGGAGTTTTCAAGATGGTTATAAAAAAAATAACTAACACCAAATTAAACATGAAACTACCGTGAGACTCACTCATAGTGAAAATAAACGGATCACTCACGTCTCAAAACGAGTTTAACTCGACATGTTTTGGGCTAATCCGTAGCCTTTCCTCTCGGAGTCGCACGTCACGGCGGCTGCCAAACGTGCACGTGTTTCAGTGCACGTTTGGCAGCCGCCGTCACAACACAACTAACACCAAAGGCTAATGCGGGAGCTTCGCTCCGCTACGTTCCCGCATTAGCCTTTCAATTCAATTCATTTATTTAAACAGTTTTAGTACATAGTATAATAATTATTAGTAGGCACTTTACTTAATCTATATTAGGTATTATATCTAGGTACTAAACTAATGGCTCGACTTAAGCGTCTAACCGCCTTTACGCCTACTACAGAAGACTAACAGGTTACTACTAAAATATAAACTAATGCCTAAACTAGGATACATAAGTAGCCTGTATCTTAGGCAACAAATAAAGGTCCTTAAAGTTAACATAAAAACCAGATTACAAATTTAACTGTTATTTAAACTTAGAAAAAAATAAAATATGAAAAGTAAGTAACTACGGCTTAAATAATTGAATACAAATTCAGAAGGTTTTCGGTTTCTACATAGGATAATGATTGTAACCACTCTGCTAATTTGGATTTACAACTATTGTAGTTAAGATCATAGATATTCTGGAGTCTATTAATTTTGTTGAAGAGATAGGGGCCCAAGAACGAAGCGAATTTGCGCATGAAAGCATGCCTAGGGCGTGGCGTCTTAAATACTATGTCTGACCGCCTTTTGTCAGAGATACTGCGGTTGTAAGGGGCGGATTTGTGCTGATCAAGGATGATGTTTAGGATAAACAGTTGGCGCACAGTTAAGACTTTGCAGGATTTGAATAGTTCTCTAGTAGGGAAAAGGAAGGGGCGAGAAGTGGAGACCTTTAAAATAGCTCTTTGGGCTCGTTCAAGTACCAAAAGCGTAGTCTTCGCGGCACCTCCCCAAGCCGAAATGCAGTAACCTTTAACCTTTAAGCTTTGAACCTAACCTATCCGAGTCGCTTCCGCACCGTACCGTCTTGCTCGCTCGCTTCGCTCGCTCGCTGGCAATTAAGCGAATCGGATAGGACTTATGCAAATGATGTTAGTAAAAACGTTATTCGGCTATAAGATGATTAGTTAAAATAAGAATCGACAAAGTGAGTTTTCGATAAAATAATATTAGACAAAACAAGACATATGCAAATGATGTTAATTAAAACGTTATTCGGCTATCTGATGATTAGTTAAAATAAGAATCGACAAAGTGAGTTTTCGATAAAATAATATTCGACAAAACAAGAGTTATGCAAATCGCCGGCCCCGGAGAACAAAATGATAACCACCATTATCTTAGTTTTATTTTTATGCCATATTTGGAATCCGTAGGTGCCAATGCACCAGCTCAATTTTTTTCGTAATTTTTGTACGGTAAATGACAAAATTGAAACATAATACAATACTATTCAATTTTTTTATTTATATACCTTGTAACTAGAATAAAAGTGTGCAATAATTTTATCATAAAATACTGAAAGCTCATCGCACGACAAACATCTATATTATTATGTTCTCGTCAAAATTAGATCGCTAAGTAATGATATGCGCAGTTATCTTTTTATTCTCGTCGCAAACCGCTAAATACTGTTCGTGCAATGGCGCTCACCAAAACTACGCATTTGAAACGGAACTCTAAAACGTCTTGCCATATCCTTTTGTCACATTGCACGGGTCGAATGTAAATTGCAATGGTCTATATCGACATGTCAAGTGCTAAGGGTACGTGGCAATGTTTATTTACAATAACAAACTGCCTCTCAATGTGATCTCAAACCGGCTCGCGAAAACATTGTGTCGGCTTTTTAGTGTTCGATTTCTAAAACTATATAATTATTGGTGTGATTGGAGTATAAGTGAAGTGAGTGACAATGAACAAACAAAGGACATCGCGTTTAATGAATATTATGAATAAACTGCGACGGATAAAAATGTAGTGACTACGAATCATATATATCATTTTAAAAAAAAAAAAAAAAAAATTTGCCTAGCCCAGAGAGATTTCAAAATTTACAGCGCAGTAAGAGTTCTTCAAGCATTGGAGGAGACTCAGATTATTTAGAAAACGCCTCTCAAAATATAATAAGCACTCCATCAAATATATCGAACATTTCCCTCGTATTGAATTCTGTGAATTTTATAGCATCACCTTCAATCGTTTGTCAACAACTTAAGGGAACTCCAGAAACAAATACTAATTGTTCTATTGATTTGACACCAACCTCAACACATGAATGTATAGGACCCTCTCATAAGAATTCAAAACGATGTCTGAGTCAAATATTCCTTAACGACGCTCAGCCGTCAACATCGTCTAATTCTATAGGTATTTTTGATAACCGAGAACAAGAACTAGCGTCGCCTTTTGACGGTAATGATTTAGATGAAACATTACAGAGGAATAGTAATTGTAGCAGTGTACTCTCAGATAAAACGATTATCGGTAATTCAAGCATGACGTATAGACCTGCCCACCAGAGTCCTGGCCCTCAGAGTCCTCCCTGTCACAGTTTTGGCAATAAGAGCCCGGTTCACCAAAGTCCTGTCCGTTGCAGTCCTGCCCATCAGAGTTCCGATCAGAGTTCAGCCCATCAAACTCTTGTCAATCATATTCCTGAGCAGTACACTCCCAACCATCAAAGTCTTGACCCTCAGAGATCTGCCCGTCACAGTCTTGACGGTGAGAGCTTGGTTCACCAAAGTCCTGTTCGTCGCAGTTCTGCCCATCAGAGTCCCGATCAGAGTCCAGTCCATCAAACTCCTGCCCATCATAGTCCAGAGCAGTACTCTCCCAGCCACCAGTGTCCTAACCCTCAGACTCCTGCCTGTCACAGTATTGACAATGAGAGTCCGTTTCACCAAAGTCCTATCCGTCGCAGTCCTGCCCATCAGAGTCCCGATTACAGTCCACATCAAACTCTTGCCCATCATAGTCTTGAGCAGTACACTCCCAGCCACCAAAGTCCTGACCTTCAGAGTCCTATCCATCACAGTCTTGACAACGATGGCCAGAGTGAGGGAGACTCTGTGCACGCCAACATTGAAAGAGAATTAAAAAATAGAGTCGTGTACACCCCGGATCAGATGTACGCAATCATTATGATCGCGAAAGTCAACGGAGAAAAGTACAACGTTAAAGAAATGCTTCAAAATGAGTTTTACAACATAAAAGAACTAATAAATAATAAAAATTGGGTCAAAAATGAGGTAGGGCAAAAAGTATCATGGACACAGATAATGGAAGTGAGAGTCGCTTGCTCACAGCCCTCAATTTTACAGTATAAATATGATTTTGATTCTGGATATTCTCTAATGAACATAGAACCTGTCCAAAAAACAAAAAGCAAGCGGGAAACCAAGACAAACAGCAGTTCCTTAGTCAACCCAAATCCTGCCTCCGATTTTGAACATGCCACTCAGAATATATTGAGAACTCCGTCAACTATTAAAAATATTTCGCTTATTTTGAATGCAGCAGATTTCATAGCATCACCTTCACCGACAATCGGTAGAAATAACAAGATTTGTACTTCTGATACCAACTTCAAAGCATGCGTTGAATGAATCTTCATTGCAGCGGTCATCAAAACGATGTCTAAATCAAATATTCCAGAACTGCAACCAGCCCTCGACCTTTGATGCTTACGAAGGTGACAAGCACAAAGAACAAACAAGGACCCTTGATGCTACTGATTTTGACGAAACTCTACAACCAGAAAATAATACAGAAAGTATCTTAACGGACGAAACGATGATCAGCAATGAAAGCACAACAACGATTCAAAGTTAACCGATAATAATAAATAATAAAATAATGAAAGTCAGTGTTTCTTCTGCAGAGCCGTCAATTTTAAAATACAAATTTTAATATGACTTCGATTCTGAATATTTGCGAATAAACCAGAGTCAATCCAAAAATTAAGAAGCATGCGAGGTACCAGACAGACACTTAAATCTATAGTCAGCCCAAGCCCTGTCCTTGAAACCGAACTACCAGACCAGTATTATACACCCAGCTCTTGCCAATTATATTATACGACGACCTGATTAGCTTTTGTAAGGCAGGTGATATTCCAAGCTACTATCATGCTTTTTATGAGTCCTTGACTTATGTAAAGAACTCTGAAATGAATAATGATGATGAAGATGATGATCAAGAATAAGAATCAAGTAATAAGTACCTAATAAATTGTATTGTTTTAGTTTTTTTCGAGATTCTGTTAATTTTAACCTAATAATTGAAATAAAGCCAAAGTTGATTACCATGTTATTGTTTCATTGCAATACCAGATAAATTACATTATCATAAAACAAATTTCACAATATTAACGAGAATAAGATGATATGTAACTATTATTTTTACTATTCGAACCGTAAAAATAGTAGAATAAAATGATAAAACAACCATACAATACGTATTTTAAACCCTTGAGAAAGCGGGAATAAAATGATAATCGACTTTATAAATCACAGATGATGATCGATTTCCACTAACTTCTATTTTTTTAAATAACTCCTTTATAATATGTATTATATAAGTGACACTAAAAAAAGAAGAATTCTTAAAAAATTAGCTTTCCGTAACGCTGACTATCATCAGTTTACGTCCACTTGTTTAGAAGTAATTGGCAAAAATGTGTTTTTTAATTTTCCTGAAAAGTTACGTTTTTGCGATTATCATTTTATTCGCCGGAGGCGGCGAAATGATCATTTAGTAAAAATGAAAATTTGACAAAATAAAAATTATATATAATGAAATTATACGAATTGACTTTAGACAAAAATTATTCATTATAGTAAAAAATGTTAGATAAAGTGAAATTAGGCAAAAAAAGTTTAGACAAGTCAAGGGAATACCATAAAAATCAATCGTCGTGGAGATCCTTGGGGAAAATTTGTCTGCAGCAGTGGATTTCTATCTTATTTAATTAATTAAAACAGGCGGTACTTTGAGGAGGTCCATATCAATGAATTGAAACAATTACTGTGCTCACCCGCGACTTTCGAAGCAGAGTTTATGAAGGTTGCGGGTGAGCAAAGTAATTGTTTCAGCTCATTGTCTATCCTTTTGGTAAGATGATGATCAGAAATATGAGCCAGCTTTGCAACCCATAACTTCAATTCTATTCTCTCCATGTTATTACAGACAAGCAGCTAGTACACCGCATTGCGCGTCAGATTTTTTTACGTAAAATAATCGCATCAATCATTAAAATGACAGAATCGCGATTTCCCCCTCGGATTTGCCATAAGTTTTTTGACCCTTTTCAGAATTTCCGTTGCATCGACCTTTTTGCTTTGCTGAGGTAATCCCTGTCCAACCTTATTTGGCATCCATTGGAATAAAAGGTATTTGATACGCCTATTTCCACATTTAACCAGATAAAGGCGGTCGGATTTTTTTTGTATCTTATTGTTTATTGTATGAATTCGATACAATGGCATTTTCGTTAAGCTTTTATAAACCACCTTTTACGGGGGTATCTTATTATGTGATCCGATTGTTATTTCTGTGAAGCATTTGAATTCCAAGAATAAAATTAAATATATGTTTTGTTTGTTTAGTAGAATTAAAGAAATGGAAGCGTCTGCCATATAATATTATTTAGATCAGGGCCAATTAGATAGTAAAATTAGTGCCAAAAAATCTAGTCTGTTTTAAGGCTTTTAAGTTTTAAAACTAAGGTTACTTTGAGGGAGATGGAGAGGGGGATTACATGGAGTTTGACTGAGGGATCACATTAGAAATGATGAAATCCGCGCAAGAAAGACTCAAGTGGAAAGAATTGGCTCTTGTAGAAAGGGTTCTCGAGTGGCGGCCACAGACCGGTAGAGGCAATGTACCCAATGCCTTCAACAAGATGGAGCGATTACTTAGTTAAGGTTGCGGTAACGCACTGGATGCGGATGGCGCAGGAAGGTCAGTTTGGCGAACCTCGGGGAAGGCCTATGTTCAGTTTAAGAATTTAGACTAAGAATTCACCGTGTATACAAGCATGTTAAGTCAAAAAAAGCTTAGCAAGCGTTTTTAAATCATCATCATCATCATCAGCCTATGTTCGTCCACTGCTGGACATAGGCCTCTCCCATGGCACGCCACTGAGCACGATCCTCGGCCACTCTCATCCAGCTCTTGCCAGCCGCCTTGCGAAGATCATCGCTCCACCGAGTCTGAGGACCTCCCACACTACGTTTGCCGATCCGTGGTCTCCACTCAAGAACTCGTCTACCCCAACGGTTATCGGTTCTTCGGGTTATATGGTTATGGGCTTTTAAATACGAAAAGTAAAATTTTCATGGTCATCATTAAAATTTATCATCAAAGAAGGTTACTTAAGTCAAAATCCAAATGCGAAGATAAAATAAAAAACATAAATCCAAACCTTTTTGCACGACTACGGCAAAGCCACACGACTACGCCAAAACCAAAAGGAAGTGTAATGATTTTAGCAGTCTGTTTGTATTTACGGATGTTCCACCGTAGCGTCGAGACTACTCATCCGATTTTAATTAATAAGGTGTCAATCGATGCGTTGTTATGCTCCTGCAGGATTATTGTCTGACGTTTCTAACGATTGCCATCGCAATTACTATTTATTTCTGTCAAACAGTATAAAATGATGACAGAAAGAGATGGTGAAAGCGAAGGCAAGCGTCAGAAGCGTTAGATAATACGGCCTCAGGTGACGTAGGATATATAAAAAAAAATACAATTTCAACTCATGCTTCTTTCTGACAATTTTCTCTAATAACGGTTTAACTAAAATTTTAATACCTGGTTACATTTGAAATGATATTATTAAGGACAAATATTATCCCTTAATTCTCCATGGCTTTAATTAAATCCAAATAAATATCCCTTCGCAATATTTGGCTCAAAGCGGGTAGTTTCACAGCTATTAGCAATAATTGGTCGCCTTAACGACGCGCAACTCTCGCCATTAGTTGAATGTATGAAGTTTTAGATGCGAGCCAAATTTTGATAATCAACATTTATTAGATACTAGCTGATATCCGCGGTTATGCCCCCTTCGTATTTTTTCTAAAATTTATTTCATATTTATGACAATAACAAACGTAACAAATAAATAGTTATTAAATTTGGTGCAGTCGATCGAAAGTTACACACGTACATATACATTTCCGTGATTCATTTTTAGATTTTTCATTTATATAGACTAGCTATTGCCCGCAACTTCGTCTATGCTATCGATTCGTGAATGCATCTCGTGCCATTTGTGCAAAAAGCATTGTTTTAGTGATCCTTTTCGCATTATTGCCTTTCAAAAACCGGGTTCGAGCACATCGGTTGAATTTTTTTCATGGTCTAAACCGGAAATAGGAAGGAAAAATATTGTGTTTATTATTTAAAATAATAATTTATTTCAAATTGTCCATTTTCGTCAAATAAGGTAGAAATTTCTTAACTATCATAAATTACGATAGTCATTTTGAAAGATGTTAAATTGTTTAGATATAATTAAAATATTACTTCGTGTTGGAAACTAGTTTGTTTTTGACAATTTTGGCAAAAAACAAGACCAATAAATTTAAAAAAATATAGGTAGTATCTACGTGGTTGAAGAAAAAGTCGCATTTGGAAATTGATGGGATACCAGATTAACAATGTCGTCCTTTCAAATTCAAGCTCTTCAAACTTTCACTAAATCAAACAATTGCAGAAAAACCTATCGAATGATATCTCACACTTCATCATCTGCTATTTTTGGCTTACTTGGCTATAAGGTTTAGTTTTATAAGTGCCACTTGCACAGTCCTGGGTTAAAAAATGAAATTGTTGACCCTGGGTTAAGAATGACATTTCCATACATTTTCACACTTCTTAACCCTAGGTTAGCAGTTAACTTAGTTAGTAGCCTTAGCTTCTATCTGTAGAAAATGTGAATAGTATCTGAACTAGAATCACAAATTGAAAGACGTAATATTTGATCACAGTCAGATTGGTGGTTTTGGCGCTACAGATTTAGGGTAATATAACCATTATTTTGGCGGCGGCGACGGATTTTAAGACCGCCAAACTCAAGAAGGTTTGGGCGGGATATGTCTGCTGAATGTATCCGGATCGCTGGGCAAAAATCCTCACCGATTGGGTTCCAAGCGACGGGCACCGGAGCAGGGACAGGCCAAAACAGAGAATGGCGAAATGACTTCGACCGTTTTGACACATTTTGGCGGGATTTTGCGAGGGATAGAGACGGATGAAAAGAAAAAGGGGAGGCAAAGGCCCAGCAGTGTGACATCCAATAGACAATTAAAAAACTATTTTAAGGTTAGATTAGGTTAGCTTACTAGGACTCCAAGTTCAAGGTTTTATTATTCCATTGAAATTAAGACACATTGTCATATTATGGTTGATTTTAACTGACCGCCGTCTATGTTTTTCATGTTTTTATTAGACTCTTCTATATTTGGTTTTCTCCGTTGGGTCTTTTTGGCTTAGTCGTACCTAGTTGAGTAAACATTATCGAACGAAACAAAACATCTTCTCCGTAACTTAAATGTGATTGGTTCACAGAAGAAATCAAACACCATTCTTCAAAACTTGTCACTGCGAGCACTAAACTGGAATTAAGAAAATAAATTGCTACAGACAGACTTCTATATTTTTGTTATCTGCTTTGTACTTCAGTATAATATCTCGATCGAACTATAAAAGAGATGAAATTGGTTAAAAAGTGAGCATAAAATGATGTTCTAGAACGAAATTGATTCGAACAGAAATAAGATAAGTCAGACTTATACCCTTTACACCGTTACGCTGTTATAAGTCTCAACTTATGCACATATTTTGAAATTATTATTGAACTTTTCAACGTATCTTTTACCTAGGGAAAGCAAATCTTTGCTTATACTGTTTTAAAATTTCGTGATTTTCACACCATGTGTATGAACACCGCAAACAATATTTGCCTCGACGTTTCGGCCACATTGCAGCAGCACAAAATGTAATATTATTATATTGCAACGTGGCCGAAACGTCAAGGCAAATATTGTTTGCGCGATAAGTCCCGTTTCGTATAATAATTATATCTTTGTTCATCATCTTTAGCGGAAAGATTTCCAGTTCTGGATAGGCCTCGCCAACAATGACTAGTTGTGCGCTGCCTACATCCAAAGAATAGGGGTTTGCGCCTGAAAAAATTATTTCAAAAAGAGATGTAATATGGAATAATTTTAAATAATTTATTGAATCAGGCGTTACTTTGCGGAGGTCCATATTAATGAACTAAAACAATTACTAAGCTCACCCGCGAGCTTACAATAGTTACGTTTATGCAAGAAATGTGTGTTCATGCAGTTCCTCCACCTCCACACTGTACGAACACACACACAAATCACATAAACACAACCATCACCACCACCAAGCTACACTGACGCGTTTCGAACTCAACCAGAGCTCATCTTCAGAGTAACAAGTTACTAACTTTAAGTTAGTAACTTGTTACTCTGGATGGCTCTGGAACTTTAAGTTATTAACTTGTTACTCTGAAGATGAGCTCTGGTTGAGTTCGAAACGCGTCTGTGTAGCTTGGTGGTGGTGATGGTTGTGTTTATGTGATTTGTGTGTGTTCGTACAGTGTGGAGGTGGAGGAACTGCATGAACACACATTTCTTGCATAAACGTAACTATTGTAAGGTCGCGGGTGAGCAAAGTAATTGTTTTAGTTCATGGAATAATTTTTACAGTTCCCCAAGAAAACAGATAACCAAAATCCAAGGGAATGCTGTTGTGACCCAGAAAAAATATCTCGATTTCGTATTCCACTAAAAAAATCGCTTATGATTTTCACAAACGTCCAATTTACAAAGAACAATAACCCCGCATAAAATAAATTGTATCCAAGTTTATTCCAGGGAAGCATAAACCGCCGCGTTATAGGCACTAGCCTTTTATATTTATGATTACCTCCTCTGATAGCGATCGTTCTACCTCGGAAGTGGGCACTTAAGCATCGCCATTGATAACGCGTAGACCAGTGAAACGGCTCGTCACGACCCATTTTATAGAATCCAAATGAAACCCACGGATAAGAGTTTTTCTGACGGGACAAAATTAATTTTGAACCTGCGCTGTTGAGTTTTTACGGGGATCATGATTGAAATTAAGTGGTTATGGGTTTTAAATTGCTTGTAGTGTTGTGTGCATGGTTTGAAATTGATGGGATTATGACCTGCTGTAACGTTGAAATAGGTACTAGATAATCCCCATAAAGCCAGACTACGTAAAAAGCATGATGCTTTGCATTTAAAAATGATAGCGTTGATACCTATAGTTGGGGATTATTATATTTATAGTCGATTATAAATTTAATAATCCCCAGAACGATGTATAGTGGACAAAAAAATGTCTTTATCACCCTAAGGTTCAAGGTCAGTTGCATGGCTTAAAACATCAAAGGCTATTTTCACTTACAAGTTAATGTGACAATCAGCCTTGTTTTTATTTAGCTATAGGAACTGTCATAAAAAATGGTAAAGCACTTACTTGGTCGACCATAGGTATCACTTGGGGTTCAAGGTTTTCATCATCATCATCATTTCAGCCGAAAGACGTCTACCGAGCCATTCTCATTTTCATCTCATTTCAGCCGAGTTCTACGAGCGATGTGCCCTGTCCAACTGTCACTTGAGTCTGGCGATTCTTTGAGCTATGTCGGTGACTTTAGTTCTTGCGTGGATTTCATCGTTTCTAATGCGATCCCGCAGAGAAACTGCGAGCACAGCCCTCTCCATCGCCCTATGAGTGACTTTGAGCTTTCTTATGAGGCCCATCGTTAGCGGCCACGTCTCAGTGTCATAAGCCATCACTGGCAACACACACTGGACAAAGACTTTTGACTTGAGATTGCGGAGTTTCTCAAACGTCCAACCGAGTCTAATTCTTCGATAGAGATCTCTCGAGTTTGAGGTTTTTGTTTTCTTTAATTATGACTCAAATCGCGGTGTTTTTAATATAAGCGCATTGAACTTATGATTGTATTGTAGCTTGTACAGCATTTTTTTTTCTGTAACTCTGTGACAGCTCGATACCTCCTAAGTATAGGTACTGGTGTAACTGCATAATGGCGATTTTACAGTAAAGACCGTATCGTTTGTAACGAAATCACCATTATGCAGTTACACCAGTAATACTTAGAAGGTGTCGAGCTGATGACAAGTCCCATTGATGCATAATAAATTCGTGTTAAGCTGCCTTCTTTCTGTCACATGGAATAGGATGAGAATAGAAAGAGATGGTGAATGCGACCGCGACCGCTCGCGCGTCAGACAATCATCATCATCATACATTCAGCCAAAAGACGTCCACTGCTGAACATAGGCCAAGGTCCGCCAAACAGATCGGTCCTATGCCAACCGCATCCAACGCGTTCCCGCAACATTAATCAGGTCGTCGCTCCATCTTGTTGGAGGCCTACCTTCAGTGCGCGTCTTCCGGTCCGTGGACACCACTCGAGAACCTTTTTGCCCTATCAGTCATCAGTTCTACAAGCTATATACCCTGTCCACTGAATTTGAGTCTGGCTATTCTTCGAGCTATGTCGGTGACTTTAGTTCTTGCGCGGATTTCATAATTTCTAATGCAATCTCGCAGAGAAACACAACAGACAGTCAGTCAATCAATCGTCACACAATACGGCCACAGAATAGTAAAGTAATCGTTTGCTAATCTAAAGCGGAACAGTGCTTTTTTGCATTCATCATCCCAACCTATATAAGTCCCACGCGGACCCAGTGCGGATTGGGAACTTCACACACACCATTGAATTTCTACGCAGGAGCATGCATGTTTTCCTTCACCATCCTAAATTGTATTTAATTACCAAAAGAGGTGGCAGCAGGGCACGGTGTCATCTATTTGGTAGTAACATTTCAAACACTCAGACATCATTTACCTACCTTAGTCCTTATTACCTGTGTATTTTTCAACAGTAGTACCTAGACCAGAATGTTAATCAACTCTCTAACTCAGTGTACTTCATATGGCCACTGTATTTCATTTTAATATTCAGAACTCGCTTGAAATCTTTTTAATATCGCTTCCCAAGTCCCTGTATTCATCTTTCTTTAATAAAACACACAGCAATAAATAACTAGCAGCAGAACAGGGCTTCCAAGAAATGAAATGCAAGGCCACGATTCTAATGAAGAGGGGGCGGCCCCATTAAAAGGGGGGATACAATGAAATTTACTTAACTCTGTAGATTTGCTATTGTGTAAATCTTTTGAAACGATTTGATTCTCACTGCAATTAATTAATTAAAGATGCCAATCTCGATTTCTGAGACGAGTTAGTTTTGAAGATGCCCTTGTCAGGTTGTGTTTTGATGAGTCTATTAATATTTTGGGTGCTTACAAATCTTTACTTCCTTAAAATTTAAAAGTTAATATTGTACGAGTATTGAAAGAATGAGAAAGGGAATATAGGATAAGAAATCGTTATAATTCTAAGTAAAACACAAACATGTTCTAGGGTCGCCAGATATGCCTACGAGTTTAGCTGACAATTTTTAGGGTTCCGTACCTCAAAAGGAAAAAACGGAACCCTTATAGGATCACTTTTTGTCCGTCCGTCCGTGTGTCCGTCCGTCCGTCTGTATGTCAATACCCTTTTTCTCAGAAACGCGTGGAGGTATCAAACTGAAATTTATATCAAATACTCAAGTCTACTGTACCTTGGAGCTGTGAAAAAATCAAACATCTAAGCCAACGCAATCAAAAGATACAGCCGTTTATGACGCAAATTTCCGCAAATTTTCGAAACTCTCAAGAGAATCAAAACCTACAGGGTACTTCCCGTGAACTCAGAATCTTGAAATTTGGTACAAAGCACATTTTGCTTAGGAGAAGGGGTCTGCTAAGACTGGATGTTCATAGATTCATATAAATTTGTATGGAACCATCGGTGCGCGAGTCCGACTCGCACTTGGCCGGTTTTTATTTGTATACAATAATATAGGCGTGCGTTTGACCACAGTCACGCATGATGGAAAGCGAAGATGAGGCCTACGATGGAGCACGCTTGCCTAGTATATACTCATTCAGCCTAGACTTGAATTTACTTCTTCTTTACAATTTTCTTTTTTATGATGACCACGACTCAAAATTTTTTACTATAACTATTACAAATATGTATTTCTTTACTCATAAATAATAAAATAAAAGGAACATTGTAGACGTCCAAAACAAATAAAACCAAGCCACCAGCTAAAAAATATTGTAAATCAATAGTTGCGAAGAAATGATCTGTGAAAGAACAAACTTAATAACTACTTCATGTTAATAATACTTTTCTTACTCTTATCCTACGGGAACTTTGTAAAATCCTTCTTAATTCCTCGTTGACATTATAATTTTATGTTTGCTAGGTTTCAGGGTTAGGGTTGAGCGTTGATAAAACGCAGGATACTGATGATGAGGATGTTTCATCTGTGTTTGCAAGTGTTGTGTGGTTTGCAAATAAATGTTGCAACATGTTTTATTTATTTTTTTATACTAAAAGCATTTACTTAGAGCCTTGAGATTTCGTTTTGCTTTTATGTGAACTATGTTTTGACTTGACCAAATTGTATGAGAGTGGTAATTTGAAAATGAAAATAATAAGAACCTAATCGTCATCATCAGTTTTTCCTCTTGTAGGTCCCAACTGCCCTTTTACAATAGGAGGATTTGGGCTGTAGTTTCCAATGCATTCCAATGCATGATGACTTTCAGCATTATAAGCAGAACCAAATGCCTCATGATTAACAAAAAAAAAAATGATACAATGAAAACTCGCCTAGGCACCTATGCAAACTAAAGAAAGTATAAATTATTTTAATATGGTCATATTGTTTTGTGTCCCACCGCTGCACTAAGACCTCTTACTACTCATTTCCACTCTTTAACAATATTTCATTAGCCTGACTCAAAACACTTTTAATCAACCCATCTCATTTTAATAAAATTACAAATGTAAAATTCGTGTTAAAGAAACAAAGTTCTTGCATCTACTTAAAACTAAATACTAGGAAACATTATAGAATCACTATTAACTCGGGAAGTTCCAATTTAAACTTGGGAATGCGCAACGCTTCGCTTACCTCGCGGAGAATCTTAGCAGGGCTCAAATTAGTCTTCTATCTTAGTATCTCCTTATCCTTTTAGTTTGCAACTGATACTACCATCTTGTGCTTTATTTTTTGTACTGAATTAAGCAATGCAGTGAGGACGTTTTTGGATTTCACTGTTTATTGGTTTATCACACATCGTTATAAATCTTGCGACGATTGATACCGATTGACCTAGTCCCAAACTATGCTAAGATTATGATATCGGTTCTGGAAAAAAAGATTTTTAAAGAAAAATAGTTACTTACATAAAGTATTTTAACATCCAAGACTCAAGCACAAACATTCAAATTTTTTATAAAAAATATCAGCCCCCCCGGGGATTGAATCCGGTACTTCAAAACTTCGTGGTCTGGTTCTCTAATCCCTAGGATCGCCTTTGCAAATAAATATCATAAAATATTACAAAGCTATTTTTCATACATCACATATTATGAAAAGTCGCCGTTAATAAATTTTAATTCATAAAAATCACTACATTGACTATAGTGAGCTGGTTTCATCATCATCATTGATATAGGTACAGTAGACCACTGTTCCACACAAGTCTTCCTTAAAACGCGCTATTTTAATTTGTTCCTTTCCTAAACTATCATTCTAGTCAGCTGGAACTCAGCCTAAACTATACTTGCTGAAGCGCGGTGTTCACTTAAGAAACATTAAGCCCTTGACAACGTTCGCTACATATCAGGGCGTATTTGAATAAATCTGCTCCATACAGTCAGCAAAGCAGCAGATATATCAACGGCAGTAGAACTCAAACACATCGAGCTCATATACTTCTGCTGCTATCTCTGCTTGAGCTGTATCAATAACAAAACGGTATAGAAGTGTTATGTGTCCAGGTGTCATGGGTGCGGCACCGCGACATCCACCTACTGACAGTGGGTCGCTACACATACACGTCGGACCAGCGCTTCGAGGCGCAGCACAAGCCGCGCTCCGAAGAGTGGGCGCTGCGCATCCGCAGCCCGCAGCGCCGCGACTCCGGCCAGTACGAGTGCCAGATCTCCACCACGCCGCCTGTCGGGCACGCTGTCTTCCTCAACATCGTTGGTAAGATTGTCAATAGTTAGACCAATAGTGTTCTACAGTGAAATGATTTTGGTTTGTTTGGGCCAGATCTCCACCACGCCGCCTGTTAGACACGCTGTCTTCCTCAACATCGTTGGTAAAAATTGTCAGTAGTTAGACCAATGGTGCTCTACAGTGAAAATATTCCGGTTTCTTTTGCGCCACATACCGCTTGTTGAGCAATATCATTGTTAAGAGCTGCTTTTCTTACTTAGACCACATCAGTCTCCACAGGAAAGTAAGTTTGGCCTGTTTCAGTGTCAGATCTACTACTCTTCCTGTTAGGCATGTCGCCTTACTCAACATTGTTGGTAAGATAAGTTACTTATTTATTTATCGTATGGGAAACGTGTCACTGCAAAACTGTGTAGGAAATACAAATGAAAACTAACAATTAAAACTTAAATATAGACTTCTTAAAATATTCCACGGCTTTCTCTGACAGCTTTTTGAGGTCATCTATGTTTCCATCGAACCTAGTGATCGGGCATTCCAGTACCATGTGGTGGGCCGTCTGTTCCGGGTACCCGCACTCGCAAGCCGCCGACTCACACCAGCCCCATTTACTCCTACAGGATCTCTGGAGTGTATTTTGGATACTGGTGGATGGCGAGATTTTAACCTTTGGGTTGCCTCAGGTAGGTCTTTATTGACAGGTAAGGTTGAGTCCCTGCATATTTTGTCCAGCTCGCGATAGAGGCATTGTTCTCGGCGCGGGTGCGGCGGAAGGGCATGGCCTCTTTCTCAATATCGTCGGTAAGAGCTGTTCTGAGTTTGACCAAAGCAGTCTCCACGGTTTGATCTGTTTTAGTGGCAAATCTTTAGCACGCTGCCTGTAGGCATATTATCTTCCTCAACATGGTTGGTAAGATAGATAGATCATAACTGTACTAAAGTTAGACAGATCCGTTATGAATCTCAGGTCTCTACCACGCCTCATATCGGACACGCTCTCTTTCTCAATATCATTGCAATTTAGACTGTTACCTACTTACTAAAATACATCTTTATGTTATAAAAAAGAAGCCGCTTTATAATTTTTACGTTCACTTGTGTCAGAAATCAATACAAAAAACACGCACAATGGAACAACAAGGATTCACTCTGTTTTTCTCGCGGTCTCTTTCGTTAGAAGTTGCTACAGGGCCGAAACGTAGAAGTGGAAATATTATTTCAGATTTTGGATTTACATTTCATTTTATCCGTAGAAGGACTTGTTGTCAATACATTAGGTATTATTCTCTTTGAGAAGACTAATGTTATTTCCCTTCAATAACATACCTACTCGTATACGGCTTCTTCTTTATTTTATATTCATAAACATGTAATGTAATGTATATATTCGAGTACATCATACAGTACAAAGGCAAAATGTGCCCAAGACAGTAGCAGGAATAATTTTGCATGTCCTTACAAAATCAGTTCCTTAAATATAAGTAAAGACAGAGACCAAAAACCGTTCACCAATTTGTTACTTTACCTGAAGCAGTAAGTTAACACTTGCCTCAATTTATCTCGTCTCCGACTAAGTAAACACTTGCTTTTTCGTTCGGAAATTGCACGTAGCAATTTAATTAACGTGGAATATAGGGTAGCGAATTACTTATCTGCTTTTGTTTACAAAGTAGGACATTACCAAAGCTAAATGCGTGAAATGGAGTCGCTTAATTTGGAATGAACCATAATTTTTTTTCAACACTGTTTTAAATCTCAATTGTGTTCTTTTTTTTCGTGAAAATTCTTTTGTGCCAGGGTGTCTTTCTCCTCGTCGACATTATGCGTTTTTGTAAGACGTAAGCTTGTGTAATTGGATTATACGGACTAAACTAATTCATCGTTAATTTACAGGCCTTTTAATATAAACACCGGTCAAGTGCGAGTAGGACTCGTACATGGAGGGTTCCGTACCTCCGTATAAATGTTCTAAAAACAGTAAGTTGTAGGTAGGTTTCCAAAAAACATGCGGCCTTGGCTTTGGCTGTTAATCGTTGCCTAGCAACTGTCAGCTGTCGCCTAACAACCAGCACCGCAGTTAAAAACGCTGAACAAGACACGTTTTTTGTATGACGACCCCCTATCATTTTTATTTTTAATATTTATTGGCATACATAATCGGTGAATCTCAAATGTTCAGAGTCTCAGTAATAGGATCCCGTTGACCACCTTTGGGTACGACCCCTGAAAACATCGAATAAGAGTGAGTGGGGTCCACAATCAAACACGGTTGAGTTGGCATTATTAAGATTGCTGTTTTTTAACGTAGACTGAAACCTCTTGAATTTTTTATTCCTATTTTGTCTGTTGTAGTGGTATATCAAATACACGCTCTTTGAATTTTTACAGTGTACAGCTCAGACTATAATACAACTCTGTCAAAAATTACGAACAGACAACGTAAGTTTAGTGATAGGGCCGCGCTAGCTCAAATAAACTATTTCATCAAAAAAAAGTTCCCAAAAATTGTTAATAGTAACGATACCGACACGTATGAAATTTAATTTTTGACAACTCAATGGATGGTCACTTAGGACTAGCTTCTTGACGCCATGGTATAAAAAAGGATGTGGCTAAAAATGGATGAATAAAGACAACCTTTTTGGGATGAAAAATCTAACACTGCTATCAGAGGCACGTTTGCCAAACAAAAAAAAAAGTAGTTTTGTAACATATTCTTTATACTACGAGTAGAAAGTCTTTAAGTTTTGAAGTCTCCGCTGAAGAAGCCTCAGGGAGAGATAAAACACGTGTCCGGAGTATATTAGCAGTGGTGGTTTTGGCTGTGGGTTTAGTTGCATTGGACTTGCATATTTTGTTTTCCGAGCGGAGGGAGGGTGGAAATATTAACTATTATGACTACAAAGTATTAAACGCAAGCGCAACTACTTTGCATTACTTTGCGGAAAAGAAAATAAATTTACCCCTTTCTTTTTACTGTTTTAAGCCTTAAAAGAAACTAATCTAACGCATATTTTTTATTTTCTCCTTTAGAACCAGAAACAACAATATCAAGTGGTGCTGAGCTGTTCATTCAAGCTGGTTCGACCATCAACCTGACATGCACGGTGCGCCATACTCCAGAGCCACCCACATCCATCACTTGGACTCATGTGGATCAGGTATGAAGATATTATTGCGTTCCCTTTTATCACACGAAATACAAACTGAAACATGGATGCACAGAAAAACTCAGAAAAAGAGACCAGCGCTGTAGTTATCGTATTTGCAAAAGATATCGCATATAATTTAGACCCTCCTGAAAGTAGATGAAGTCTAAATTAAAACGGGGATGGATTATCTTGTCTCTACGGACAAAGCCCCCCTGAAGAGTTCCACCACGATCGGTCCTGCGCTGCCCACCTCCAAGAGGTTCCTGCGACCTCTAGAAGTCGATCTCTCAATCGATCGATCTTGTTGAAGACTTCCTTCCAGACAACTATGACATCGGGCTATCAAAAAGGGTTTGTACCTCGTTCAAAGGCGGCAACAGATTCGTGACTCTTTTTGAGTTGTTTATATTTACGGGGGGTGGTGATCATTTCCCATCAAATGACCCGTTTGCCATCTCATAATGAAAAGAAACCTTCCCAGGTCACGTCTTCTGATTTGCGGCCGTCAGTCTAGAACATTACTCCTTACATCAGCCACTGATTCAACAAGTAATGTGCCCTGCCCTGTATCGCAATGTTTGCTACTGACACTCTATCTAGTGCATAAATAATCTAAGGCCCTGCCCACAGCGACTTCAATCTGGGAAGTCTCTGAGCTACGTTGGTAACTTAGGTTTTCATTCGGATCTTCTCATTTCTGCAGGGAAACTCTGGGCATACCTCGTTCCATCGTTTTTTGGCTTCGGCCCCATGTATGCCTTTCAAATAACCGGGTCCCATTGGGCCCGTGATCGGAAATCCGTACCAACAACAATAATAATAATAAATTAACAATACTCGTATTATACAAGGCCTGCCTGTTATCGATACAATAAAATTGTTCCCTGGCCTTCATGCTAGGATACCCTGTGTTATGAAGGACAGTGGTTCGGAGCTCGAGACACTGGTTGTGCTAACCTTAATCCAATGCTGATTTTATATGAGTTGAGGTTTTGTGGTGTGTTGAATGTGTGTGTGTGTGTGTGTGTGTGTGTGTGTGTGTGTGTGTGTGTGTGTGTGTGTGTGTGTGTGTGTGTGTGTGTGTGTGTGTGTGTGTGTGTGTGTGTGTGTGTGTGTGTGTGTGTGTGTGTGTGTGTGTGTGTGTGTGTGTGTGTGTGAGTGTGTGTGTGTGCGTATATGTGTCATGTTTGTGGACGTGTCGTGTTTGTGGGGTTTGTATTGTAATAAATGCACTTAGTTGATCTTCAAATCACCTCTTACTCTGTGCAGATTTCAGTTAAAAGTATGGTTATAAGAAACCCTTATTACTTAACAGTGTTGTGTGGCTAACAAAGGCAACTTGAGGCTGAAGGATATATCTGTCATTCCATTACTCCATTTTACCAACATTTAGTTTGCAGATTAAATCATAGCGATATAATTTACTTTGATAGACTAATTGCTACAACAAGAACTATTTAGACGTTGGAACGAAATCAGACGCTCTGCTCTTGTGGGTTCAAGATATTATATATCAACTAATAGTATATACGATTACCTAATGTATTTAAGTAAGTTTGACTGATAACTTGGAAACTCACAGAGCTATCTTAACGGAGTTACTTAACTTGATGTATTAAAGTAGGTAACTCCTGAGTACCCTATTCAATTTTAATTGCGTTTAACTTTTTAATGTGTTTGTTACTTTGTCTTGGTTCAAGCTTAATTATATTACGTAAAACAAGCGTGTCGTGGTTGAAACACTTAAAAGTTAAACAAATTGTACATTTAATGAGTATTTTCGGATATGAAAAACAAATACTAACGTTTTATAATTGTTCTTCTGTATTTTACTCTTTTTGCTAAAAAAGTCATAAAAAAGTCCTATTAGTCTATTGCTTTGATCTAAATGTCCTCTCAAACAGGGTCGTGTGTGCGTCTGAACTTTTCGGAGTGTAGGTATGTGCGGAATTACACTTTAAAAACATTAGCTTTGCATGCACACACTTGTGAATAAATTTAATGGTGTGTGTGAAATTCCCAATCCGAACTCGGCCCGCGTGGGAACAACGGCCCAAGCTTTTATGTAGGGGCGCACTTGAGAGAGTGAACGCTTCTGTATGTACTTCAGTAGCCGAAAATTACAGGGTTGTCGCCGAATAGATTTAAACAACGGCCCCTAAACGATGATTAGGCGATAAATCCTTTGTTAAACGGGATTTCAGGTAACCCTTGGAAGGATTGGAAACTCTATTCTAAGTCCAACGGGTCATTGGTTTGAACGTTATTGCCTTGTGAAGCGTTTGGAAGGAACTTCGAGTTTTATGTTATAGATAAAACGACGTTTAAATATCGTATTGTTGCCTTGAGTTTATAGGATGTGCTAAGATGACTTTTCATATGAAATAAGTGCGTTTTTTATTGAAATTGTAATAATATACATTATTTGCTCGCGTCTCTCCTGTGGATATGACAAAAGTTAAATAAAATATATAAATATTAGGGGACAATCTTACACAAATCGACCTAGTCTCAAACTAAGCAAAGCTTGTACTATGGGTACTAGACGACGATATCTAATATTGGTATAGATCACAATCAATAGTAACTATTCAGACAGATGGATATTTTCTATGTAATACTTAAATACATAGAAAACATCAATAACTCAGGAACAAAATATTCGTGCTCATCACACAAATAAATGCCCTTACCGGGATTCGAACCCAGGACCTCTTGCTTCGTAGGCAGGGTCACTACCAACTAGGCTAAAGCGGTCGTTAAGGGTCTATAGCCAATATCAAGTCTACATCGGCGGGTTGCCTGACCAACCTTTCTGAACATTTTAATAAATCTTAAGTTTGTTGACTCGGAATCGCTAATTTTATGTCCACAAGAGAGACAGTTTTTGTTTCTTGCGCTGTGTATGACCCGTAATTATATGAGAATGAGTTTTTTTCCTGACTACACGTCTTGCATTATCATCTAAAATTCTAAGCTACTTACAAAAGGTACCTACTGAAGCAAATTCGAGGTCAATCCGATCACTAAGAGTAGATAAAATCAGATTTGCTAGAATTGACATTAACAAACATTGCCAAGTTAAATAAACGCTTGTAAAAAAACAAAGTTTATATTTTGTAAAAAAAAAGCTAAACAAAATCAAAGGTTTTTATTTAATTTTGTAATTGATCCTAAAACACGTCATCTTCTTTCATTCAGACTAAACTTAATATAACACATTAAAATTTATGTCCAATTCTACTAAAGTCACGGACATAGCTCGAAGAATCGCTAGACTTAAGTGGCAGTGGGCAGGGCACATCGCTCGTAGAACTGACGGCCGATGGGGCCGAAAGGTTCTCGAGTGGCGTCCGCGGACCGGAAGACGCAGTGTAGGTAGGCCTCCAACAATATGGAGCGACGACCTGGTGAAGGTGGCGGGAACGCATTGGATGCGGATGGCGCAGGGCCGATCTGTTTGGTGAGCCTTAGGGGAGGCCTATGTTCAGCAGTGGACGTCTTTCGGCTGAAATGATGATGATGATGATGATGAATTCTAGTAAGCTAAATTATTTATACGGTTTTTATCGTCTAACGATCTGTTACGTCCACATACTTATATCCTGAACGTTGCACAGCAAAATCAGGTCAAGAAAATTAACTCATTTTAGTCCAAACGAAAAAAAGTAAATAAGTTTAGGTTATAACTTTAAAATAACGTAAGAACACAGTTACAATCCCTTGCCAAATCCGGGTTCAAGTGGATACAAAGTTAGTCTCGTACAAACTAAACGAAATTACTTTTCCCAACTCCGAAATACTTTGGCAAGGTGTGCGAGCCAACTCATTTCTTGCCCGATATGCAAATTTAAATAAATTCTTGGGTATTTTACAATGTTTCATTTAATTTCTTTACAAATGCACAGAATTAATGTCTGTTGAGCGAGATCCCAATATATTTAACAACTGATACTTATAGTTAAGATGTGCTATTTTCTGGCATAAAAAGTATATCCTATGTGTTAATGCAGAATTTAATCTGTTTGCTAAATTTATTTAAACGTGTTTATAGCCATTTTAGCTCATATTTCTGAAAAAGTTTCAGGAAATGTTAGACGAACAGTATAACATTGTTTTGTTATAATATTGATACATCTCATCATGCAGTAAACAAAATATTGACTAAGTATTTATTGTGTTTTTTTATATATTTTTTTTATTTAATCTCAATACTTAACACTCATGAGAAGGTGGTAGATTCTTCGACGTTAATAAGAGCTTCAATTGTAGCCTAAACTGATTTTTTTTTTTTACTTTGACTTAGCTAAAAACCTAGGCAAAAAAAGTTTTAACAAAAACTTATAAACCTCACGTGATTCACGTTTACATTTGTCACGCATTTTTTTTAGAAACTATACCAAATAATAGGTATTACTGCTATACTGAATACAATCACTGACTCTTCATGCCATAAATAAACAATGATATTAATAAAAGTTCTTTCACCAGGTGATAAACTTCGACTCCGCGCGCGGCGGCATCTCGCTGGTGACGGAGAAAGGCATGAAGAGTACCAGTAGACTGCTGGTGCAAAGGGCGAGGGGTTCTGATGCAGGCTTGTACACGTGTGGGCCAAACAACGCACCGCCTGCTGCTACGAGAGTGCATGTGCTGTCTGGTAAGAAAACAGATGAGAAATGAGCAGTGATCGGTGACCGGTAGCAATTTTTTTATAAGTATACATGGATATGATTATACATAATTTAATTTCGTGCACAGCTTAAATTTAGTTTATCGAGGTTTTAAAATTTCTGTTATAATTCTGAAGTACAGGCCACTTATAATTATCTATCGAACGAATGTGTTTACGTCAACTCATGTCTTGCACTTTGTCTCATTACGTTTCTGTCATAATTTTACACATCAATTTTGTAAATGTCCAATTTTATTTTTAACCACCGACACAAAAAGAGGAGTGTTATAAGTTTGACCGCTATGTGTGTGTGTGTGTGTGTGTGTGTGTGTCTCTGTCTGTTTGTCTGTGGCATCATAGATCTTAAACGGGTGGACCGATTTGGATGCATATCTTAGATATGTTTCATTAAAATCGGTTCAGCCGTTTCAAAGTTATAAGTTCTTTTGTTAGCTGCAGAAGGGATCTTAGACGCATAATGGGCATTTACTTTATTTTCAACACATGTGCGACCAAATTGCGCTGGGGGTTAGTAAAATTTTTAATTTAGAGTTATTAACAACACAGACTTATCCATATCAGTCTTTACGTTGGACGTCAAAGTGACATAAAATGTTACCGGTCGCCAATCATTACTAATGTGTAACGCTTTATAATCTATACTAATCTTATAAAGCTGAAGAGTTTGTTTGTTTGTTTGGTTGAACGCGCTAATCTCAGGAACTACTGGTTTGAATTGAAAAATTATTTTTCTGTTGAATAGTCCATTTATCGCGAAAGACAGCTAGCTGCTTTGGATTCGGTGGAACGGCAAGCGAAGGGGCTTATCGGCGTCATTTGTGATACGGATTTTTGTCGCCAGAGCTTTCGTCATCGCAGAAGAGTAGCTTGCCTATCGGTATTCTACCAGCTATATTTCGGTGAATGTGCTTCGGAACTGCACGATCTTATTCCACCTGCTCCTTTCTTCCACAGGTCGACCAGAAGTAGGCGAGGTCTCCACCCTTACATTGTCAGTATTCCCAAAATCCGCACAAAGCATTTTCGCTCTTTCTTCATCAACCGTATAGCTAAGGAGTGGAATTCCCTACCTGCGACTGTGTTCCCTGAAAACTACAATCTGGCAGTTTTAAAATCTAGGGTGATTGAGTATATACTAGGCAAGCGTGCTTTATCGTAAGCCTCATCTTCGCTTTCCATCAGGCTTGATTGTGGTCAAACGCAAAGCTATATTGTACAGTCGGCCAAAAATATGGTCTACCACCCTACGGTCGAAGTTCATTTGCACGTCATGATACAACGAGGTCGAGTTTCACTTGCAATAACATGATGACAGTGACTTAGGGGTATTTAGATGTCACAGAAACTTTTGTCAAAACTGGTAGACCACTTTCTTGGTCGACCGTACATAAAAAAAGGCAGGCTATAAAACATCACGCTACGACCAATAGGAGCGGAGCATCAATGATTAACGCGGAATAAGTCGCGGGCACCAGCTAGTGTTTTATACTTTCGCGGTTCTCACTCGCAATAAGGACGATGACACCATGAAAAAATAAAATAAAACGCGACTCTAGTAATAAAACCGCTTTATTTTATTTATTTATGTATTAGCCCTGAAAATGGATAGTTTTCAATCAATTATTTAATCTATAATCAATACTCATATTAAAAACGCGAAAGTGTCTCTGTCAGTCTAGCTGTCTGTTTGTCTGTCTGTTACCTTTTTTGACGCTTAATCTGCAGAATGGATTTGAATTAAATTAGGTAAAGAGATAGTTTGAGCCCGGAATAAAATATAAGACAGTTTTTATTCTGAAAAAAAAATATATAGTTCCTGCGGGTTAGCTTTAAACGAATTATTTGCAGAGGGAGTCGCGAGTTACAGCTAGTAATATTGTGATATTTTACGGAATTCATATTTTCAATTAAGATTTTCCCACTAAAATGTGCCCACTCTATGTCATGTTCAGTCTACGTCAGGGAGGGACGCGATTACGTGTTTGACTCACTCACTTGTCTCACTTTACCCACATCCGTCAGATTATTCGTAGCTGTACTAATCAAAAGTAACAGTAACAATCTATAACAATGTGATATTTTACGGAATTCAAATTATCAATTAAAATTTGTAACTAGGCCGATTTGCAACGGGTACCCGCAAAAGTTTCAACGTCCAGAAGTTCTGAACGCTTTTTTGCCAACAATTATCCCTTAAACTTTGCCAAATTAACGATTGTTCCAGAATATTGTGATCAAACGAATAAACTTAGGTAACGTAGGCATTTGAAACTTAAAACTAAATACTTTGTTGCCCGCGACTTTGTCTGCGAAGAAATTTTCTTATCGTTATTCTAATGAGACAATGCAATTTTTCGGAATGAGAGTATACTATAGGAATATTAATCCAAGTTATACCTAAACTATCTGTGTGCCACATTTAATCCAAATCCATTCAGTCCTTTTTGCATGATGTAGTGTAAATTTATAATATTAATAGTTTTTATAGTAAAAAAAAACTTAATTCATTTTTTATGACTGTAAAGACACTAATATAATTTAATTTCACAAAAAAACAGATGTGTAAAACTGCCAAAACTCATTTTTCATCCAGCCAATCCAGTTAAAAGGACCGAATGTTTTAATCTAATGAAAAAACGTGCAACACTTCTGTTTAATATTTGCGCAGTTTGTTCGTTTCAAATTCCATTTCCAGTTCAAACGACTATGATCCTAGTAATATTATTTATATCCGTCTTTTGTTTTAAAGAGTGACCAGTACAGACAAAACTACAGCCCACTTATAACTTTTTAGTTATAAATTGTAAAATATTATACTTATTATTATTGTTACGTGTTGGTTAGTGAATTATGAGATTAATATGGCAGTGGTAGAAGGCAGTAGGTAGGTACTAGTACTACTAATGGTGAGTGCCTTAGGTATTTTATAATAGCCACTATCAGCATTTTCGTACGCGTAATTAAACCATTCGTCAGTTACGAGATTCAAAAGTTAACATTGATTTAAGGTTATTGTTTTAAGACTTTATTTCGGGAGAAAAAAAAGGGTTCAAGTTTCATTCCAGATATTCAGCCATTTCAGCGCATAAGAGTAACACACAGACGTCCGATATTTTTTAGATGCTTCCTTTTTCACTGATTTTGAATATTCATGTAACTCAATTTCGAAAAAAATTCAGATGCGCCCTTTTTCCGTAAGTGGCCACATTACTGAATCTAAGTAAACCGTATTCTGTTTTGGGAAATAAATATAAACCATAACACATAATTCGTAAAATAACTATAAAGTTACATTAAACGTAGCACACAAAGCAAGTTCATACCGTATTCCTTTGCGAATGGGGAAAGCTGAAAATAGCTGGTAGTTAAATATTCATAACTTGACCCAAGCAAGAAAAGCGTGGTGGATTAGATAATCCATCTGACATCCAAGGAAGCATTACTTTAGGTGTTGTAGGTGAAACAGTAATTCCCTCGTCGAATTTCTGCTTGATTCTTATCCTAATTCTTATTTCCTACATAATAATATTGTAGCGACTACTAGCGCCATCTAGTCATCACATAAGGAACTAACTACTACAATCCTACATCACGCTATCGAAGTTTCTCAACTCGGCTGCATAAATACAACTTCCAACATTCATCCATTGGACTTCGGTCCCCAGGCATAACATCTGCCTGGAGAGAGATCTCTCTATTGCAACTACCCCCAAAATATTATATGTAAATGCGAAAGTCTGTTTAAAATTGTTGTAAGAAATATGAACCGTTTCTACCAGTTTTTTAACAATGCGTATTACAAATGTAACTTAGATTGTTTTACATAAGAGTATTATGTTTGCTAGAATAAGATTTAAAGGTACATTTTATAGTTCGTTAAATACTGGAAATTCAGCTTGCAAAGATTTGCTTAAACCAGCAACCACAAAGTAAATATCAACAGTTAAAAAAATTAAAAAAAAAATCACTAGCAAAAAAGGTACAGACTCGTAGTTTAGAGCTTCAAAAGTTAATTTAGTTAAAACCAACTTTTATATACTCGTACCACAGTCCATACGTCAACTTCAATTAAAAATTTCACTCTACAAACATCCTGTAATTAATTTCTGCTTCTATGAAATAAATCCACATTTTTGTTACATTGTGAACAACCAAATTACTAGTCTATTCAAAGCACCAAGGCAAATTAAAACGGTACGGTTACTTGGAAATTAATTAACCATTAACTATTTTGATCTAGGTTTTTTTTTTCATAGAGCTAATTGATTACAATTTCTTGGAAATAAGTTCACTTACATACCTATCTATATTTTTCTACGAACTTTACAAACTGTAAACTTAATTTAAAACGAAAAGTCCAAACTTAAAGTTTATAGTTTTTTGATGGCATAATCATTCGTCCGTCTGATGAATGGGCATTTTAAAATTAAAGTGTGGCTTTTTTTTTTAAGGGCTTTTGGGGCCGAAAATTTCTCGAATGACGACCACGGACTGGCAAGCGCAGCGTGGGACATAAAAATAAATAAATAAATAAATAAATATTAGGGGACAATCTTACACAAATCGACCTAGTCCCAAACTAAGCAAAGCTTGTACTATGGGTACTAGACGACGATAAACATACTTATATAGATAAATAAATACTTAAATACATAGAAAACATCCATAACTCAGGAACAAATATTCGTGCTCATCACACAAATATGCCCTTACCGGGATTTGAACCCAGGACCTCTTGCTTCGTAGGCAGGGTCACTACCAACTAGGCTAAAGCGGTCGTTACATGCACCATCAAAATGGATGGACGATTTGGTAAAGGGCGCAAATTCTAGGTGGAACCAACCGTAATCATTGGGTATCAATGAGGGAGGCCTATGTCTAGCAATGGACGTCCTACGGCTAAAATGATGATTACGATGATGATGATTTTTGAAATAAAACTTCTTTAGGCACGCTTGACTTGGGGAGTAAGCTAGTGAATGCGTTACGAAAAGAGGCGAACGCGGGGGAGGGGGTGTCAGGTGGGGTGTAGGAGCAAGAGAAAGCAGTGCGCGTCAGGGTGTACAATCTTAGTACTAGCGCTCGGGTAATTTTCATACAATATAGGCTTGCGTTTGACCACAATCACGCCTGTTGGAAAGCGAAGAAGAGGCCTACGGTGCAGCGTTGGAGCTTTCCTTTTTGAAGACAAAAAAGTGCGCTTAATTTTCCAAGATTTTTGTAGTTTCCACGGAACCACGACCGTCTAGTAAAAAGAAAATTTTAATAACAGTTTTACATAATAAAATTACATCAGTGTAATTTTCACTTCTTACCCGTGGTACTACCGGTGGTCCTACTGGTAGTACCAACACTACTTATCAAATAACAAAAAAAACTGTCTAATTAGATCCATACTTCAAAACAATGGATTTACGTAGTAGGAAAAAATTCATAATATACATAGTGGATCTATTTTTTCTAGCATAAACATAATTTTATATTTATTACGTTAAATTGATAAGTAGCACCACGGGTAATGCAAAATCTCCCGTGGTACTACCAGTCAGAATGGTAGTACTACGCAAAACATATTATCTGTGGTGTACTACCAGTAGGACCACCGGCAGCACCACGGGTAAAAAGGGATAATTTTCAATGCGATATTGACCATGATTGCTTACCCCCCGGATTGATACAGTTAATTTAAAAAATTTACGTCGTTACGTAGGTAGCCAATCAAAAAAATTTTTAACATTTTGAGATGGAGTGTTTACTGAGTTTATCTCTTAGTATTGTAATTACAACAGCATCTTTGTTCACAGGGGAACATCCGGCGGCGATGCAGCAAGGGTGCGCGAAATCATCTTTAGACAAAACGACAGCGATTATGAGCTGCATTTTGATCTTCTACGTCCTTTGTAAACCTTACGAAGTCATGCAGTTCGGTACTTAACTCTATGCCCAAACCAATTAATATAAATTATTTTAAAAATAAAAATTGCTGTTTATCTATTACTATATTGTAAATATTTTCTCGTATCCGTAAATACGTTACTGTTTCTTTGATTCAATACCAGACATAAGAATTTTTTGCAATTATCTTTCATAACTCTGATTTATTTTGTTACTCAGAATAATTATGCTCTATATAGAAATTGATGTCTTCTAACCTTAAAACACTGAAACCTGTAAGCTCGTTGTATCACAGCACGTTATCGCAATTATAATCACCGTCTCCATCAGTCAATTTTAATTATGATTTCAGTACACTTATTGCCTAACAGGCGGGCGCTTGCTATTGCTTACACTATTTATTTCTATCATACGATATAAGATGGTGATGCAAAAAATGGTGAATGCGAAAAAAAGCGACCGCGCGTTAGACAATACGACATCTGGGCAGGCAAAAAAAACGGGTGATTATGCAAATTATTATGTTAGTGTCAAAATAAAACGATATGAATCGCTTTTCATACATTTCTGTATCGTTTTGGTATAGTACTACGTTTCGTGGTACGGCGTAGAATCAGTGACGCTGTTAGTTAGAGATAACAAACTTCTTTCGACGCCCTGGTTTAATTTGCACAATTGACTAGTTCCATTACCATACATAGCGGTACCGAAATGGTGCAAATGAAACTACGGTTACTCGACACGCTTAGAATGATAATATCTTTTAGTTATTTCATTGAATACATCATTACGATTTAATAAAATTTTGAACCTCACCAAAAAGGTTGGTGATCATTAAAGTAGGCACAAAGGTCATTGTAGGTGGATCAACTACACTGACGAGCAAAAATAAAGGGTCGGTTACAAAAATGACTATAACTACAAAACCCGCTGTGATAGCTTCTTCCAGTAAAATGAGTTTCGTAATGAGTTTTATTCTTAACAAGAAAAAGTTTAATTGGGAATAAAACTCTTTACTAAACTCATTTTACTCAAAGAAGCTATCACAGCGGGTTTTGTAGTTATCGTCATTTCTATAACCGACCCTTTATTTTTGCTCGTCAGTGTATTTCTTGTTGTTATTCTGTCCCGTCAGCGAGGGGACAAAAGTAGTACAATTTAATTAGAAGAAATGTTGTGTCACATTAACTAACATGCTTATTAGATGACCAATTGTAGAAGGGGTTTAAAACTACCACCAAAATGCATGTTTGGCACATTTTAATCAGATAAACTAACGGTTTAAAGAGTTAACCAGGAGACCGTCACTATAGCAACGAAAGACAAAAAAAAGTTGATCGACTCTTGTACATTTTTTTGCTTGCCCTAAGTAACATAGTATAGAAGGAGATAGTGAAAATGATTGTGATAAATAGCCAGCGAGCTCCAAGGAATGTAACTCGCTTTCAATATTTATAACTATTATTTTATTTCGACTAATTGTAAATATTAAATTAAAACACACATCAACGAATAATAAAACATTGTTATAAATTAAGTGGTTTCATTTATTGTATTTCCAAGCATAAACAGTCCTGGTATTAATTGTGGAAATATTCAATAGTGCGTCAGGGATTATTGCATTGAAAGGGCGATTGTGCACTGCAAGACCGGACCGGCAAAAACGGCCCGGAATGGGGAAAAGTCTACAAAAGTGTCCGATTTTTTTACGGTGCGATATGGAAAACTCTTTATGGTATAAAATATACATTTATTCATAGAAGACAAATATTAAGAAACAATACTTAACAATAATTAAAACTATAAACTAAATATCTAACTTAAAAACTACTAGACTAAGTCTAAAAAAGGCCCCCGTGGCATCGTACCCAAAAGGCTGGCAGCATTCCCTCGTTTTAAAGGTCTGGCCTAAGTTTATTTTATTTTGACTGTAATCCCTGGTACTGTGGATGTCTTCAAAATAAATGGGTCAAGTTCCCTTATTGTACCTACATAAAAACACACTGCGCACATTTTGCTTAGGAGCAGGGGTTTGCTAAGACTAGACTAAATTTGTACGAAACCTTCGGTGCACGAGTCCAACTCGCACTTGGCCGGTTTTTCTTTCATTTGGTCCATAATAAAGTTACTTAATATTTAATTAATTTTAATATACAACAGGAAACAAATACAAAATGTTTACAAAATAATAGGTAGTTAAAAAATGATCATATAATATTACAAATTGAAAATTTAATTATGCCGTTTACGTTACGCTGCAATATGAAAATTAGCTACTTGTTGTTTAGATCATTACACACCCGTGCGAAGTCGCGGGTAAAGGGTACTTTAAAAATATGAGTGACGATATTTTATCGAAACCGTAAAAACCAGCTGTTAAATATAATTGATAATGGGGGTTTACTAATGTTTCGCAAATTACGTTTCCCAAACTGATTCATTTGGCAAAGGTTTCATTTCCCGAATGTTTATTTTTTCTGAAACTGTAAACTTTTCAGGATTGTTATAAAACAAAACCTAACCTAACCTACAGAATAGTCCTGAAATATATCCTGAATAGTTTACAGTTTCAGAAAAAATAAACATTTGGGAAATTAAACATTTGCCATATGAATCAGTTTGGGAAACGTAATTTGACAAACGAAAGTACACCGATAATGGGGTAGGTAAGTAATTGTAGATAAAGGTATACAAAAAATCCATACTACTATTATAAATGCGAAAGTCTGTCTGTATATCTATTTATTTGTCTGTTACCTCTTCACGCTTAAACCACTCCGATTTAGATAAAATTAGGTATGGAGATAGACCAGGTAGGACCTGGACGTTAGGTATGGGCCTTTGGATGGTCCCGAAAAATTGCTAAGTTCCCACGGGATAGAAATATGCAAATTCATCGCAGACAGAGTCGCGAGCAACAGCTAGTTAACTATAAATTATCATTATGCCACATAATATTATATTGCTATCGCCCGTTGTAAAGTTCAAGGCCCGGGGTGACAATTATACTTGCACAATGTGATAAAAAATGATAAACAAAATTATATACTAAGATTGCTGAAATAAATCAAGTCAAATTGCTGAAATCAAATAAATCTACGATAATTTAAGCATTGCACTCGAATCGACCGAAATGTAATGTTACAAGCGCTTTTAACAAAGTAAAGTACCAGAATACCCAATTATATAAATCGTATTGCTTTAGAACGACGTTGACGTTGGATGCTAGGAATTGGCCTTTTCGTATATTTCTTGGATGTTTCTGAATGTCACTTAAAAACAGAAAAAAAAATGACCCACAAAAAAAATCATGTAAAATGTTGCCAAGACAAGCGAGACCATAACCTCGCATTGTCAAGAAGTTATCAGATCTCATATTATAAAATATATTTCCGTTTTTTTTCCGTTTTGAGATACGGAACCCTAAAAATATTTAATTACTACCGTACCTCAGATATACACATGAATGTATTCTATTTATTATTGTTCGTTACTTTTCTGACAATAGTTCTTGTAGTATAACGAAACGGCCAAGCCACATAATATTTTGACTAAGGTATAAAGTTTGTGAAGTTAGGGTTCTAAGACAGAAGCTTAACTCTATATGAGATCTGATAAGTTTTTGACAGTGCGAGGCATTATGTTCTCGTCTTGGAAAAATTTTAAATGAAGTATATTTTTTGTAGAATTTCACTTCTTTTTGTAAGTTGCTTATGGCAATTTTTTATAGAATAGTTCCAAGTTTTAGATTTTTTTAATATTTTGTATATTAATTCTAGCTTAATAGCTGCCCTGCAGACTCTAAAACGCAGTAAGCGGGTTTTTACGTTTGTTGAATATTGAACTATAACAAGCACAGCGTAAGGAACTTAATGGTCCAATCGCTTTTTTTGCTCTTACTGCGTTTTAGGGTCTGCAGGGCAGCATATTAGATTATATTTTTAAAAATTTTAATTGCACGTTATTATTATGATTTTAATTATTTAATTTAACTTATTTAATTATTTAACTGAGAATATTATTTTAATTTAATGTATTGCTTTGAAATTAAATTAAATGATAATATGTATGTTATTGTATTGAATGATTGTATGTATGGGTTCTAAAAAATGCCTAAATAAATACATTTATTATTACAATTATTATAAACCGTCTATTTACTTTATATTTCTGTACATTAAGGTTTATGTATTTGATAAAATAACTACTTATTTCATTTTCAATTGTAAAGTTTTTTGTTACAACAGTTAGAAATAATTAGGTAGGTACAACAATTGGTGGGTCTATTATAAACAAACAAGTAAATTTTACAGTACCTCCTTTTTTTTCTTGTCTTTAATACACATTTTAAACTTATAACTAGTTATAATATTATTAACCTACAACGAATACATAACTACAAGCAAATATTTTAATAGGTACATTTCAAGTACTCAGTTACCTAGTAAAGAATCTTTTTGTGAGATTTTCGTTCGGATTTGCTGAAACATTCTGAATTACTTTTAAAACATTACTTTTATACTTTGTATTTGTTGTACTGTTAAAATCGAACTAGGCACGTAGATTAACGTAAGCTTGTGAAAATATAACGGATCAATTTTCAAGAAATACTTTGAGGTTAATTTACTATACATTATAAATTACTACAAATCGAGAAATCATTTAATACTAAGTTTTATCAGTTTCTATTAGTTTATTTTCAAACACCAAACAATGATTGGATTCAGACTCTGTGTACAAATATCTATTACATTCGAAAGTTTTAGTGTTTTCGAGGAAACACACTGGACTAACTCCATTAAATGTGTGTAAATTATAGTCAACATTCAGTTCTTTAAGATCTACCAAGATAGTTTTAAGGCATCCACAATACCATGGATTACAATCAAATTGAAATAATTTAAGGCTCGCTCTTACATCTAGAAAAAAATTGTTAGGCAAATATTTTAGCTTATTGTAGGATAGATTTAAATTTTCTAAAGCAGTACCTCGGAAGGTGTGCACCAGCATATACTCTATAAAGTTATAACTTAAATCAACTTCTTTTAATTTGCTTAAATCTTGAAATACTGCTCCGGGAATTTTTTTAATTTTGTTATTACTTAAGGTAAGATTTTTTATAAGAGGTAACATTTTGAAAACGTCTTGATGCATGTTATCAATATGATTCGAAGCAAGATTTAATGTCTGTAAGTTTTTAAGAGACGCAAATATTTCTGGATTATCCATAAGATAAATTTGATTAAGGGACAAATTTATATCTTGTACGCTGTCCAAGAAAGATATGCTTTTTGGATGATAATCACAGTCTTCTGGTAGTTCAGGTATAGTTTTGTCCTCCATCAAGGCTTCAAACACGGAATCGTCATCATCATCATAGAATTTAATGGTTTCAAAGCTGCTGCAGTTATTCACAAATAATTCAACATCCGCCATCGAGAATTGATCATTCGCTAAATAAGTTCCTTTATTTATAGTGTAGTTGTGAGCAGCATATGGCTTGATAGTCCTAAAACGACAATCTCGTAGAAATAGATTAACGTCTAAATTATTGTCAGTTTCAGTAGGGTCGTAATCCGCATTACTATAAATTAAGAAACCAGGTTCGAGGATAGTGTCTTCATTTTCCTTGCAAGGCGGCCAGAGTAAGAAGTGGGCGAAAACAAAAGTTGGTGTTATCGTTATTAGAATTATCTCAGACCAAATTTTACCCATATCTGAAACAATAGGTAGTCAAATTATGATTTTATACTGTTATGAAGCATCTATAGTTCAAAATTTAACATTAAATACAACGAAATAAGTTGTAATAATTAAAAAATAATACTAAAAAATCTAACACAGGAACGATTTAACGTAATAAATTGAAATTCAGAATACACAATCTATTTCTATGACACAACAACCACAAAAGTGTATCCTACGTAAATGAATTTAGTATTTTGGTGACTTATAATGAAAGTCAGACAGTTTAAATAAGATGTTTTAGAAACTGTAGGTACAGTGTAACCAATTAAGTAAAAGGACTTATTGGGACGGTAACAATTATTTATTAAATAATTTAAACAAGCGCGAGCCCGATTCGCTTAATCGATTTCAATCTAGCCATGCTACGTAAATTGCTTACCTTAAAATATTATAATTTGACTAACAACAGTTTCACTATTATCAAAATATTGAGTTCATAATCTTCTCTAATTGATCAAACTTGTTTAAATTGTCAAGCCACTTACAACGCGTTCAATTTTAAGGGCTTGTGCAACAATAATGCAAAGTATTTGTAAACCATTCACGACACGCTTAAAATACATTAACGATAAGATAAAACAGTGTATTTTCAATGACTCATACATAAATACATAAATAAAAATGATACGCTAAATATGCTGCTAAGTGGTAAACTCCAGCACCATTAGGTACAGTCAAGTGTAAGAATATGGGTGCACACAACTTGCTCATAAATATGTCCCATAGCTCTTACGTCGTCGAATTAAGGTAGGTATAAGACAAGTATATAACGATGGGAGGATTAAATCGATACTTATTTTTGCACTTGACCGTACACTAAGTTCAAAAAAAATATTTTTTGTTGTATTTATTACTGCCAGGACAAGGTTTTTATGAACAAACAAGACACTTCCGCAGAAAAAGCTAAATTAAGATAGTAATTATTGCTCTAGTAAACGTGCTGAGAAAAAGTTGTTTCTAGTTGTTTTCAAAAATACTCAGGCAGGTACCTATACCATACGGAGTTAGGTATTTCCTGTAATAGTAACGATTATTTTAAATAATGATTCTTTAGATTAAATGCAGTAATGTCTGAAACATTTCAATGTTCTAAAGTAGTAATATTTTGAGAAAATAGCCTTTCAAGTTGTAATTCACAATTACGAGTAGATACCTACTTAATAATAATAATAATAATAAGCTTGTGGCGAGCTGTTGATGCGTAGCAACACCACGAACCCGAGACCTCCAGGGGTACACATACACACATGCGTTTATACACACACTCACACACAGTTACACACCTACCCCGCCTCTAGTTTGCCTTTGTTGGCCGCCTAGAGTGGAGCGCAAGAGCTAAATGCTCGAAGGATGGATGTGTTTGGCCGTAAGTGGCGAGTTGGCATTTTGAAGTTTAAAGTCCAGGGACACCTCTCCATCCTTAGCCGTTCACACCAATGTTGCCGCCTCGTTGCCCCGAGCGGGCCCATTTGGTGAATGGCGAGTCACCGCCTACCAAAAGTTCATTTTATGAGATATTGAAATGGTAGGTGTCAGTTATCTCACTCCATAGCCCGGTAATCCTGTCCACAACATCCCAACCCCATAGCCAATTCCGGCAACTGTGGAGGACTGTCCGCTAGCACATCCTCATGGTGTATTAGGGTATAGGCCCCCATAGTTGCGCCCATCTCATTTATATTATATGGTACCAAAGGCCTCTTCATGTTGGCTTCGGCCCCATGAATGTCTTTCAAATGACCGGGTCCCCATGGGCCCGTGATCGGAAATCCGTACCAACATAATAATAACAATAATTTATTTCTGTTAACAACAAAATGGTGTACAAACAAATTGTTGAGACCTTCTAGTAGGCATACATAATGCCTGTGACAGAAGACCTCGCTCTTCCAAAACAAATATGTGGTTTCATTCTGATGTTAAACAATACTAAATCTTAAGAGTAAACTTATAACTATTGTACATATTTGTGACTTTTTTTTTATATATTCAATACTTTAAAGCCATTAAAACCCCCATCTTAGGAGTGTCTCAGTTTCCTCATAGTCAAGTTTAGTTAACCATTCAGCAAGTTTATTTTTACAATCATGTAGGTTCAACGGATGTATATTAATTTATTTATTATTACGAGTACATTGCGATTTGGTAGCCTCTTATATAGTTGCGCAGCGCAATTTTTTAGTACCATAGAACGCATTGGATGCGGATAGCGCAGGACAGGTATGTTTGGGGAAACTTGGGGGAGCCTATGTTCAGCAGTGGATGTCTTTCGGTTCACTATTATGTGCTTTATACTTACGGTTCCATTTTTGGGGTTCCATAAAACGGGACTGAGACTTCGCTGTCCGTCCGTCCGTCACCAGGCTGTATCTAACCGTGAAAGCTAGACAATTGAAATTTTCACATATTATTATGATGTATTTCGGTTGCCGCTAAAAAAAAAAAAAATTAGGGGACAATCTTACACAAATCGACCTAGTCCCAAACTAATCAAAGCTTGTACTACGGGTACTAGACGACGATAAACATACTTATATAGATAAATAAATACTTAAATACATAGAAAACATCCATAACTCAGGAACAAATATTCGTGCTCATCACACTAATAAATGCCCTTACCGGGATTTGAACCCAGGACCTCTTGCTTCGTAGGCAGGGTCACTACCAACTAGGCTAAAGCGGACGTTAAAACAACAAACACTAAAAAAAACAGAATAAAATAAATATTTAGGTAAGGGGGCTCACATACAACAAACGAGATTCTTTTGCTCTTTTTTGCTTGATATTGATCACGGCAACAGGTAGACGCTAGAAATATTCACAGAATATTTAGTTATATATTCACTTTAAAAATAAATCATCATCATCATTTTTAGCCAAAAGATGTCCACTGCTGAACATATGCCTCCCCCAAGGCTCGCCAAACAGATCGGTCCCGTGCCATCCACATCCAACGCGATCCCGCAACTTTAACCAGGTGATCACTTCATCTTAAAAATAAATAATTAAATTCAAATAAAACAAATATTTAAGGGGGCTCCCATAAAACAAACGTGATTTTTTTTGCTGTTTACAGATCGGTCCCGTGCCATCCACACCCAACGCGATCCCGCGAATTAAACCAAGTTGTCGCTTCATCTTAAAAATAAATAATTAAATTAAAATAAGACAAATATTTAGGGGGCTCCCATAAAACAAACGTGATTTTTTTTGCTGTTTTTATAGACAATGGTACTTCGTGCATGAGTCCAACTAGCACTTGGCCGTTTTTTTTAATTTAACAGCATCAATGAAAACCAAATTATTATAAAACCTTTTGGAAGCATCCTTGATGAACGTCTTTGAAAGGCCGTTTACTGGAGGCAGAGTGTTTCACACTAAAATATGGGAGCATTTCTTAAATTTTCAAAGGTAATTACGCAGTTTTAGCGTAAACGGCCCTTTAATGAGATGGTTTAATTTATTTAGCACGCAATTTGTGTGCATAGCCTTCCCTACTTTAGGAAATGGCTATTTTTATTGTTTTGTTAAGCTACATTATGTAGCCATCAATACAATAAGGTTTTAAAAGCGTTGTTGACTATAATATACTTAAGTAGTAGATTTTTTGTCTTTTTAATATGCCTATTCAGTACCTATTCAATTCAATTCAATCATTTATTGCAACCATGGTGTTTGTACAGGTCTTAAAATATAATTGTGCCACATGGACCCTGGTAGGGTATAGCAAGAAACATTTAATACCTTATTATATACACATGCAGTTCAATAGTTCCATAATTTAAAGCTTAATAAACATTATACTAGAGAAGCACAACAAAATAAGAGGCATAATCAAATAAATAATCATAGCAAATTGAATCCAAACCATACAAAGTTAACAAAAATGAATGTCAATTTTAAACAGTAAGCACCCAATAAATAAATACATCATGTCCAATACCTGAAATTCAATAATTCTAAAATAAAATAAAATAAAATAAATGAGTATTATTCAAATTAAATTCCAGAAATGTCAACATTTATTATAATCAAAAAAGTCTTTTAGGCTGTAAAAACTATTTGCTAACAAGAACTCTTTTAACTTACTATAAAACACTGAGTCTTTTCCTACCTCCTTTATATTATTAGGTACCCTATTGTATATCTTCACCGCCATGTGGTGCGTGCCCGAGCTAACAATTTTCAGATTAGTAAATGTGCTCATCAATTTGTTCCTTCGTCTCAAAGTATGTGCTAGACAATAGTTATCTCGTGTCTGTTCAAATAATTGAGTATTTTTCCTTACAAATGTATATTATGACTAAATTTTTTTAATACAGTAGATATTATGCTATTTGAAACTAGGGATTTCCAATACGGATCGGAATTATTTTCAAGCATAGGTTCATAATCCATAGTAAGTAACTTGTTACAGTTTTACACATCAATCCAAATTCATTTGTAAACGCACGTTTATTTACTCATTAATTAGAGGGAAATAATTAATTAAGCCACGAAAAAGTCTACAGGGAAAACCCTGCTGACCTACTTCGAGTCGAGTATGAGACAAGAATATTTTTAAGCGTTCGTTTGGCAATACATTTTTAAATAAGGTGTAATGTCTTGTTTTGATAATAAGCAAATTCATCATTATCATCATCATCAGCCTATGTTCGTCCACCGCTGGACATAGGCCTCTCCCATGCCACGCCACTGAGCTCGATCGTCGGCCACTTGCATCCAGCTCTTGCCAGCCGCCTTGCGAAGATCATCGCTCCACCGAGTCTGAGGACGTCCCACGCTACGTTTGCCGATCCGTGGTCTCCACTCAAGAACTCGTCTACCCCAACGGTTATCGATTCTTCGGGTTATATGGCCTGCCCATTGCCACTTCAGCGTGCTAATTCGGTGGGCTATGTCGATAACTTTGGTTCTCTGTCGGATCACTTCGTATACATTCACTAAAATCTGTCTTTTCCAGAATAACATGAGAAGTTACATTTTTAACCCCCGACACAAAAAGAGGGGTGTTATAAGTTTGACCGCTATTTGTGTGTGTGTCTGTCTGTCTGTCTGTCTGTGACATCATAACTCTTAAGCGGGTGGACCGATTTGGATACGGTTTTTTTATTTGAAATCAGGTTTATTGGCGATGGTTCTTAGCCATGTTTCATCAAAATTGGTCCAGCCGTTTCGAAATTATCAGCACTTTTGTAAGTTGCGGAAAAGATCTCAGCTGCATTTATTTTATTTTCAAACATATATATAATGTGACCCTTAATTGCGTTGGGGGTTTTAAAATTTTTAATTTATAGTTATAAACTTATCGTGAGCTTTACGGTAAAGGAAATCATGTTTAATGATAAATGTTGATTGGAGCAAAAATCAACATTAGAGAACGTTTAGGTTATCTGCGAAGTAATTCAATGATGCGTGTGAACTTCCCGATCCGCATTGTGCACAGGAGGTAACTACTGCCCAAACCCTTTCTAGGAAGAGGACCGTACCTTGCAGTGGGACGTATATGGATTCAAATGTACACTTATAAATACATAGTATTGTGATATAACGGGATTTAATAAATCCTTCTTCGTTTAGGTAATCTTTAACTACTTATAGCTTGATGATTGAAAAAAAAACCAAAAGGTACTTCTGTATTAAGTCTATTAAACACAAAGAATTTAAAAGTTAAGTACTTTTATGCCAGACACAGCCATTGTTATACGTAGCTGGTTTATTTCCATTTGTCTTTGTTCCTAATTTAATATTCCTGTACCTATATATTATGTTGTGGCAATAAATGATTTTTTATTTATTTATTTATTATAGTAATTAATTAAATATTAAATAAAATAACGTAAACACATGAAATTAACAGTTAAAAAGAAAATAAAGATAACTTACCTAAGAAAAATTAACTAAATATGTACATGTCACTATAAAAATAAAAATTATAAAAAGAATACCCCGTCCAAAAGGTTTGACTGTGGCAGGGTTCCCATGATGCTGGCCGAATTACCCCTTTGGACCGCAAGTGCGATCCGCTGGGATAAATATGCGCCAGCTCTTGGGTCCCCAGAGGTGTCGACCATAGGGGTAGACAAAAAAAAACAAAGCCTCCATAACATATAACATACATTATGTACACACTGTTCTTCACCCTTTGAAGTTTCTGCCGCTGACGAGTAAAAACAACCCACCATACGTCATAAGGAAACATTTAACATGTTGCTCAACTTTTATGTCCACTAGTTTCGATTATTTCTTGCCCTCGTAAATCTCGGGGGGATCTAAAACTGTATGATTTATATAAAACATAAAACCTCTCACGCCAGTGAGAAATGAAAAAAAAGAAAATGAAAAAGGGCAAGATGAATGTGCGCCAACTTCTGCGGTAAAAAGGTGAAATAAACTCTTAGTGCCTGTATATAAATATGACTTTTATTAAAGGTCTTGTTTAGGGGTATTTGGAATATTTTAAAACGTGTTGAAATATGCTGGAGCTGTTTTTATGGTAATATACAAAACGTAACGCAAAAATTGAGCTTGATAAGAAAGTGAAGAAAGTACGAAAGTAAAATTATTGTTGTCACTCCTCATGCTCTAAAAGTACATCAATACAGCCTCATATAGAAGGAGAAAAACACATAATTTAATTCCTAGGGAATAAAAAGTATCTATTTTTAGGGTTCCGTAGCCAAATGGCAAAAAACGGAACCCTTATAGATTCGTCATGTCGGTCTGTCTGTCGGTCCGTATGTCACAGCCACATTTTCCGAAACTATAAGAACTATGCTGTTGAAACTTGGTAATTAGATGTATTCTGTGGACCGCATTAAGATTTTCACATAAAAATAGAAAAAAAAACAATAAATTTTGGGGGTTCCCCAAACTTAGACCTGAAACTCAAAAAATTTTTTTTTTCTTCAAACCTATACGTGGGGTACACGTATAGGTTTGTACCTATAGGTCTTCAAAAATGATACTGAGGTTTCTTATATCATTTTATTCTAAACTGAATAAAATGTGTGTCCCCCCCCCCCTGTAACTTCTAAAATAAGAGAATGATAAAACTAAAAAAAATATATGATGTACACCATGTAAACTTCCACCGGAAAAAGGTTTGAACGAGATCTAGTTCGTCTGTCTGTCTGTATCAGTAACCTATCTACAATGATCCCACACTGCGCACATTTTGCTTAAGAGCAGGGGTCTGCTAAGACTGGATGTTATTAGATACATATAAGTTTGTACGGAACCCTCGGTGCGCGAGTCCGACTCGCACTTGGCCGGTTTTCTTTCATTTAATCAGAGTGACAAGCAAGACGAACACAACAGTTAAAGTATGCCACTGAAGTTGCTCACAATCTAAGAAAGATTCCAAATACTTACCTATGAATAATTGTGATCATATCGTAATAAAATAATAAAAGAAAACAATAAAACAAAATAATAGAAAATGATAAAAATATCAGTGATTGTGTGTTTTATTATGCTAAAGTGTTTCACATTTCTTCCGCAAAGACTAGCTCACTAGAAATCCAATTTTTCTACATGATTACGTATGGTTTGTAAGATCTGTGTCTCATCAGGGATTATAGGAATTAAATAAGGAACCCTAAAAATTATATAAGTTTTTTTTTGATAATTTTACTTCTAACTTGAAAAGGAACACGACAACGCAAAAATAGGTACGGATAACTCACGTCTATGATCGATTTTAGCTCAACTGTTTTGGGCTAATCCTTAGCCCTTCTTTTTAGAGCCACACGTTGCGGCGGCTGCTAAACGTGCACTGCGCGCCACCACTCAGCTCGCGCGGCTGCCGGACGCAACTGACAGCGACACACAACTACCCCCGTTTTCATTAATCAATATGCAAAATACTTAAACACGTACGTGTTGTAAGTGGGTAAGTATCTGGTGTTCAAAATTCTCTGGCATATGCATCAATTTCCCACGGGAGTTAAGTAGATGGTACGAATTGTGCTTTTGTAGTTGAAATCTTGTTTATCGCATTCGAAGTGCAAAGTACCTATCTACATAAAGTTTTCACCTAAAGATTATAGTAAAACTCACGTGATCACTTTAAACATATTTATATATTTTCCAATAATACAAGTCAAAGAGAATAACGTCTTGACACTCGAAACATAATATAGTTCTCCAACATTACAGCTCAAAAAGAACGCGTCTTATTCCTTCCACTCCTCCATATTGAATGTCCCAATCATCATCCCCGCCTGCCTTTTATTCGTTTTGGGCTCTCGTTAATACCCACCAAAATTACATTTTAATCAAACAACTGACTAGTATACTATTTGTTAGTGCCCGTAGAATTCAATTTAAAATAAGGATACCTTACACTCGTCCATCCTGACCCCGTGCATGTCCTCATGCACGAAGCCAGGGCAGAGCGAGAGTTGAGCTTAAATGAACTACCTTACACTCGCCAACACATATCTATACGTTATACATGCTAAATAAAACAGAAACAATAAGAACCTATGTATACTAACTCACAATCTATCAATAAATATTTGTATTTGTATTTGTATTTTGAAAAAAAAAAACAAAGACTTAGAACTATTAACTGCTGTTGTAGTTGGAAGTCTCAATATAAATTACTATAGCACATTTCTTATTTATGGTACTTGAGTCATTTAAATATAATTCACGTTTTGTGATATAATTGTAGCAACCACTTGAATCGATTATAATAATCCAGTAAATCATTCTATAAATAACATTATTGTCACTAGTCCATCAATTATAGCGAATTACTGGTCTCGTGAACCCATCCATTCTCACGAGACTGCTTTAAAATCCAATTGCATATAAGATTGGATTTCAAAACTTTGGCGTGTGTAATAATATCAGTCTTGCTAACCAATCCATTCTAGCAAGAAATAATAATACTACCCTAGAAATAGCGAATTAATAGTCTCGTGAACCCATCCATTCTCACGAGACTGCTTTAAAATCCAATGATTACTAACCCATACCATTCTAGTAAAATTGGATTTCAAAACTTTGGTGTGTGTAATTATATCACCCTTGCTAACCAATCCATTCTAGCAAGGATGTTTACTACCCTAAATATTGCTATATTTTCTTTCTCTAAAAATCGATTCAAAAGGCAACTCACATCACAATAAACAATATAGACAATAATAACATAATAATCAGCAAGGTAACAGATACTATACCCATTACCTATATCCTCAAACAGTACTGGTATCATGTTTTGCTTTAATTCTAATGTACACTTTGTGAGGTATTAACCAAAATGCAGCAAATAACAATGGAATTGAGTAATTTATATGCTTATGCGGTATTGGCACTTAGAACAGATACCCATCTAACTCTAAGTACGTGTGGCCATGATACGAGTAATGCCAAATAATTATCGCCTTCCTATATTTCTATTTATATTTGGATTTCAAGGAATAATCTTCATCTTTTCAATACAATATACATAATACAACAGTAAAAATCTGTACCTACCTACATTTCTTCCATAAACCCATCTATTATTATGGAAGACGTCATAAAACGTTACGAACCCATCCATTCTCGTAAGGTTGTGCAGCAGAGTGCAGTTGTGAACCCATCCATTCTCACAACGTGCACTATATCATAATACTCATGAACCAATCCATTCTCATGGTATTACTTTCTAACGGCTATTTTAGTTGTTCCTTCCATACGACATAACAATATTTAACAATATTAAACATAATATAAATAAATTCATGATTAATACGACTATACACTTTCACGTAATTACGTCTGATAATTTCTTTTGGCAGGGTAGTTTATAATTCTATTTCAATAAACACTTAAAGACTATCACGTAAATTATCTGACTCATGGTTAGTCGATTCAGACTCATTTAAGGCAACAGTCTCCTACCGTTTATTCTTTAGCTATTTTATTTTTTTATTTTATTTTTTTATTATGAAAATAACAAGAAACAGATCAACACCTACTACAAAATGAATAAAATGGCTCAGTAATATATAACTCACACAAAAATAATATCCTACTTATTTTAACTAATTGATAAAAATAATTAAATCGAAAACCAGTGTTTACGAATAGTTGAAACGTTTTGCAGAAGGAGGCACCATTTTAGTCCTCACAATTATCGAGTTAATTCATTTCAAATTTTCGTATGCTATCGAAGTCACATAATTGCAAGTAATGCCTGTAAATTAATAATTATTTTGTTTAATATCACAATGTAAACTATAACTAAACAATTATTATCATAATTTGGAAACGTTTCACTAGTTAAATAGGTACACTGTTAGCTTAGATTCGATAGCTGGCACGTAAATACTCTTTAGTAGTATTTGAATATTAAAATTGAAACGGCTATCAAATGCCGGCCTTGAAATTAAACATAAATATGTACATTCTTACTCAAAGAGTCACAGAATAAAGTCCACCTGAAGATTAACTCTGTGTTTCTATTGTAACAGTATAAATATAAGAAGATACACCCCAGGGCCCTAGTGGGACCCTAACGGCTTTCTTGTGGCTTCCATCTGCTAGGGCTTCGCATCAACGCCCATCAGTACCTTTTTAAGTCTTTTACGCAATCACTAATCAGTCTTTTATCTTAAAACATTTCATAAACTTTACTCTCGTTCGTAAGCCATTATGCTTTAATAGTAGTTGTTATTATAGTTATGAAACATAATTAAACCAAATATTCATATAAACAAAAATCTCTCAAAAACAATAATCATTCACTACTTATTATTTATTTCAACATTATTTACGAGATCAAAAAAAATCGGCTAGTCACAACTAAATATGTATTGCAAAACTAATAAATAAAAGAACGAAAACATAAATTTCACAAATATTTGACCAATATCAATCCCATATCAATAGTTAAATCAGTACTTATAAAAGCTGAAAACACGTTTAAAAATCAAAGTTTGCTTCGCAAAATCAGTTATTATCAACTGACTCAGAATATTTTACATACCTATCTAAATATGTACAGGAAACAACTTAACAGTATCAAAAACTCATAACTAACTATTTGTCATAAGAATGAATAAGAAGAGTTTCCCTTCTTCCCAGTTCTTATTTATTCTTATGCTATTGTTTCATAAATAAATAAATAAATTCAATTCATAATTTAATTTTTATTCATTATTATTTTTCTCTTTTTTTTTTAATTATTAATTTGTTTGTATCTTGGATTTATTTATTTTGTAACTTTAGAATTAATTGTTTAGGCTTATAAGTATAACATTATTAATCATTTGTATTTTAATGCTGGACCATTGTCGTTCGAAAATAAATGAATTATTATTATTATAACTGTCATACCTCCGGATTCATTCAAATCGCCGAATCCACGCGAGCAATTTAGTTTTTAACTAATTCCTTTAAAACTGATAACAATAGAAACTCAATTTTTTTTTGTGTTTCGCCTCGACCAACATGTTGTCATATATCTGTTATTAAATTATCTAAGGGCCCTAATGGTACTCTGCGTTTTGGTAGGTATTATGAACAGTTATTGGGTCGATATTCATTTTTATTCGGCATTTCAAACTTAAACACGAATTATTAACGCTACCCTCATTCTATATTTTAGAATCGGCACCTTTTGTACACAACGTACCGACCTATTCTAAGCAAAATAGTCGTAATTATAATTAAAAAGAAAACTACAAAATTAATTGTTATTACTTACTGAAATCCAATTTGGAAATGTTCAAAAAGGGCCCAACACAAAATTAATTCTAATAGGTAATAAAATCCCAAAATACATTAGGCAAGAATCCCAGACGAATACATTCAAAATAAGTTAAAAACCATTCCTAATCGACAAGTGTTATCTTACCAACGAGTTCTAAAAGGATGAAATCTTAAAATAATTGAAATAATTGAAACCTATATCTCAACATTAACTATTCACTTAATAACCGAATTCGACATAACATGTATAAACATTTAAATCATTCCATCTAATAACTCTTAAACGCTGAATAATATGAATTGATTATGTTGATTTACGAGTTTTAAATATAATCAAGATTAAAATATAATCCGTTTCGTATCATATTTTGACATCATGTAATCTTAGATTTAGTGCTTATTGTACTGGACATGACTGAATGGATAAGTAAATAAAAGGTCAATAGGTAAAAGAATGTTTGGCTGAAATTTAGTAACTTGCTGATGTAAATTTAGAAGTTTTTCTTTTGTCAGCATATGTAATTTTAATTTTTAAAGCTTTCTCTGTGCTGTCGATTAAGCTCTTAAGTTTATAAAACTCTAAACAGCTCAGTATTTGAAATACAAATTGAAAGAAATTGAAATGATAATTCTGCTCATCTGGGAATACATTATTTAACTTCTCTTACCATTATTCCCAACAGGGAATGAAAGTAGATAAACTCTAGTACCAGGTTTAGGCCAATCCCTTGAGTTTCGTTCGCCTCGCGTCGCCGACGTCTGCGGCTGCGACGATCTTCGTATTCGTGAAGCAACACACGCTCAGGGGTTACCAGGCGTCGCCTGGTCATCTCTCGTCATGCTTCATTATCTGGAACTCGAAACAATAACGGCTATGTATTTGTTCTTCACTTATCGGGCAGTTCTATTTTTTTTTTTTTTTATCTACACTTATTAATTCATACGCCAATGTCTATTGCAAAAATGTTTATTGTTTTAGTGGTCATACATACAGTCTAGTAACTTATATATTAGTACCCTCATTATTCGTAATTTAAATACTTGAAAATAGAACATTTAGTTAGAAAAGAAATCATTTGTTTTTTGGTCAGTTCGGGTTGCGCTTTAAATGTAAGTAAACTTTTATTTAGCTATAAGTTTTTATGGTCCGCTTGGCTTGATAATTGTTTCAGTCTTGGGACGCATGTCAATACTATATTATGATTATTATGAAACAAAGTGTTGTAATTGTTATTTAATTAATTAATAATGTGTTAAATCAGGTAAAATAATACACAATAAAATTACTTTAGTATCAGTTTTTCGAGTTGAGGGTAGAAGCATAAGGAGTTTGCATTAAGTCAAACTATTTTTGTAAAGTGTGAGATACGGTTTAAAACCAATAAATAATAATTATTATTAATATATGTGATTTATTGACGGTATGCAACTTGTACAAATGGGTGGTAGTTGTTAAAACATATTCTCTAATTATACACCACGTAACCATAAGATACACCACCATTTCTAATTACTTATTAATTCTTATTGTTATTGGTATCAAATATAAAACCCAATATAGGTAGCTATTATTAGCCAATCATCAATACTTATTCTGTTACGAAACTTTTCGCATCATTATAAGTAGGTATAGTAAAAATTACATACTTAATACGGCCATCGTGTATTATGAATACGGTAGAAAGATGAGGTTTAACCAGATACGACGACGTCTGTACAGTATCATACATTTCCATAAAACTGGTACAAACTTAGATTACTCCGTTAAGATTTAAATTTTAATGGGCATGTAAGACAATACAATTTCAAAAAAAATGCGACGGTACTTACCACTTCTGATATATAGTAAAACTCACGTGATCACTTTAAACATATTTATATATTTTCCAATAATACAAGTCAAAGAGAATAACGTCTTGACACTCGAAACATAATATAGTTCTCCAACATTACAGCTCAAAAAGAACACGTCTTATTCCTTCCACTCCTCCATATTGAATGTCCCAATCATCATCCCCGCCTGCCTTTTATTCGTTTTGGGCTCTCGTTAATACCCACCAAAATTACATTTTAATCAAACAACTGACTAGTATACTATTTGTTAGTGCTCGTAGAATTCAATTTAAAATAAGGATACCTTACAAGATTAAAAGTCATAAGCACCCTCGGACTTTCTTAGCAGCCCTTGGTGAAACTCGGCCGTCTAACCTCAGGTTTAATATGATTCTCTTTAGTCCCTCGATATAAAATATACTATTTTTATATTATGAGAGGGAGGCAAACGAGCAAGCGGGTCATCTGATGGAAAATGAGCACCACCGCCCATAAATAATCAACAACTCAAAGAGAGCCAATCTGTTGCCGACCTTTAAAAAGGAGAGGGAATAGGGGAGAGGTATTGGGTCCCCGTCGCTCTCACTGACCGTACGAAACGCAGCAGGAGTACTGTTGCTTCACACCGGCATTCTGTGAGAGGGTGGTACTGCCCCGGACGAGCCGGCCCATTCGTGATGCAGCGGCTAGCTACAACATGGCCCTACCAATACTAAAAAAAATAAAATTGTAAGATAAACTAAGTTAGTGTATACATAAATTAAGGTGAAACTTTTCCGAAAACTTGAAAGTTTTGTTAATTATTGGTGTCTTGGTGTAGCTTGGTTATGAAAATTCCAATTAAAGTTGTTTAAAAATCAACTTATAATAAAAAATCAGAGACTGAATCTGCGGAAACAGTCCTAATGGAAAACAGTACCAATAGCCAATTCATTGGGACCAGCAATAAAACCCTTTAACGGGCCAACCCCATTAATTTCACTAAAAACCTTTGGTGAAGAAATGAATACCCTCGGATTCCTTCGCCAATAACCATTTGTCCAGAAGCCTTACCAATTTAATTATTTCGCGGAGCATTGGACTTAAGTAAGGGAAAGTTCCGAGTGCTACCTTGATTTCAAAGAGCTATATAAACCGTCTTTCACGAATGGTTAGTGAAAATGTAAGTATTATTAAATAATTTTTAATAATTGCTTTGCTTTGCACTAGACTTTTCATAGATAACGAACAGTAGGTAAGTATTCCAAAAAAATAGAGTTAGAAGTTAACAATGATCACGAGCTATTTTAAACGAAATTGTAAAAATTTGCATGACGTGTTTAGATAAAAGTGAATTAAACTATATTTTTCTCTATATCACTTATTAAATCTGCTATCATGTTTTTACACATGCATTTTATGATTATGATTGAGTTCTAGGAGAGTAAAGTCGGGTAACTTTGGTCATTGATATGTTTTAGTTCAGTCCAGGTTTTATATTTATTTGACCCTAGGAAAAATAATAAAAAATAAATTAAGTAAAATAATAACATACCTAATATATAACTTTATATCTCAACTAGCTGCTCACCTCGTCGTCGTAAGGGTGTACTACTAATTTAAAAAAAAAAAATCATACAAATATTCCTTCAATAGTTACCTACTAACACAAAAAAAAGAATGAGACAAATGGGTGGAGCCGTTTTAAATTAATACTGTACAGTCGAAAGCATACATTATGTATACAAGCATCGCGTCAAAATATGTAAACATCATCCTTATGGTTAATGACATAGAGTTGTATATATATTTTGGACACCTTGTTAACGTATATATATTTTTGCACTTGACCGTAAATACATTTTCTGCAATTGCTTTTTTATTTAAATAGGTAGATTTTCAAGGTACGAGTACAGTTGATAATGATTAAATAATTAATTGTATACTTCTTCTTTCAGTAAGGATTACGTATATTCATAGAGTAATACTAAACTGCAAAGAAAAACCTTCTATAACGAAAAGGCGCACGGTAATATAAAGGAATTATACAAACATTTGCTATAATAAAAGGGAAGCCAAAGGGACTAATTAATTTTTTTTTCGCCCAAAGGACGCTCATTTGAACCCATGGTCACGTTGGAATTAGTAACAACCTTTTTTCTTGGTTAGCTGAAATTAATTCACGTTCCTAATCGAGACGGCCGAACTTAATTCCATTAGGTTAACGTAAAGCGAAAGTATAAAAAGAAGTAATGCTAATACCAAAACGTTTTACGCTTCATTAAATCATCAAGTTATTTATATTATATGATTTTTTTGTACCACCATTCTGAATATTTCAGAGATCGTCAACACTAAATGAATTTATGAAAAGACGTCTGAAAATTTTTAAAAATCTTTCGCCTTTCAGATGCAAAACTTATCTAACTTGGCTAATAAATAAACAAGTGCCATGTTTCAGATAAGTCTTAGCTCATCACGATTTTTCCATCTCTACGGTAAATTTGTAACTTTCAAGCGGATTAACCTGGGACACGACAAGCCGAAAGTAACTTCGGCTAAGTCAATTTACGAGCCGAATTTCATGTCTCTCGCCAAGACCGCACGGCTACCTCAAAAATCTCATTAAAACTTACTAACTGTATCGAGCCGTCTACCCGCAAATGTATAAACATAAGGTCGTCATCGATTCAAATGTTTCACGCCCCTGACATTTAATTATGTTTTAATTAAAAACTCGTTGAATTTTCAATTCTCAATAAAGATCAGGGAAAAGTAGGTAAATTTTTGTCAAGTAATATTATTTGTAAATATTATTATAAACTAGCTGTTGTTCGCGATTTCATCCGCGAAGAATTTGTTTATCGCTATCCCGTGGGAACTTTGTTTTCTCAAGTTAGTTAAGTGTCAAAACTACAAAAAATAGTGTCTATCAAACAAATTCCTTTTCAACATTGATATGAAGTATCTTTTTTAATTTTATTTTTTCCACTCCATTTTTTTTACTTTTACGGTATCCCGTGAAATCCATATCTCTAAAATATAAAAATCTCGTGTCACGGTGTTTGTTATCGAACTTCTCCGAGACGGCACGACAGATTTTTGTGAAACTTTTTTCTCAGTGTTCGGTAGGTCTGAGAATAGGTCGTAGGCTATTTTTACCTGACTGCGAAGAAGGAAGGGTTATGTGTTTGACCCGTATGTATGTATGTATGTATGTATGTATGTCCATTCCTATGTCCTCTCGTAACTACACAACGGCTGAACCGATTTTGATAAATGATACGTCATTGGATTCGTCTTGATAACGCGAGTAACACTGGATACATAAAATTCTTGAAAAATCAAAATTGAGGATTTTTGGCGCCAAATTGTGAGTCTTCAAAAAAATTTTTTTATTCAAACCTATCGAGTAGGGTATCAAAATAAAGGGATTTTAAAAGAAATTACAAAAATATATACAAGTCATGTGTTTAAATTCAATTTGGATTAGTAAATTGGCAATCAATGCATTAAAACGATGACGTACTAAGATATCTTTGAGCAATAATTTTCTCTATGAAACCCATGTGGAAAATTAAGTACCTAACCTACATATTTCAAAATTGGTTTTGAACTAGTTAAAAATGACAACGGATTCCTGATTCAAACACTCAATAATTTATCTGGGTCTCAGGAGGTTACACTAAAAAGCAAGAAATTAAAAAAGTAATTAAAAAAACTAAAAACCCGCGTGCCGTGTAAATAAAATATTAAATTAAAAAATCAAAAAACCCGCCTGCAGAAATACTGAAAAGGTGGAAACAAGATTAAATGTTCAATAACAATAAAACGAATTTAAAACACGTCGATGGCAATCTTTCAAAATTTAATGCAACGATAAAATGCAGTTGGAGGCATGCATGAAGTGACATTAAATCCCATGCAGCCACTGACTCCCATGCCTCCGACTGCATTTTATCGTTGCTTTAAATTTTGAAAGATTGCCATCGACGTGTTTTAAATTCGTTTTATTGTTATTGAACATTTAATCTTGTTTCCACCTTTTCAGTATTTCTGCAGGCGGGTTTTTTGATTTTTTAATGTAATATTTTATTTATACCTACCCCTATTCTTCGCTGACGGAGTCGCAGGCAACAGCTAGTATTTCCATAAATGCCTTTATTCCCAAAAAAAAACAAACAGTTGCTACGAAAAAGATCAGTACAGACACACAGAAATTATTTTCTACTTATTCTGTTAGTTATTCAGCTTTTTAAATGCATTTTAGACGTCAGTGACCGCATAATTATTCTGATTCCACACTAGGGAAAGCGTATGCAAATATTTTCGAAAATTTAAACAACTGCTGTGTGGGACAGTTTTATAATGGTTTTACTGTGTGATTAAAAGCACGTCTCTAGAGTTTAGGGGAAACATTTTAAATTATTCATTATTGTTTGTCACACAATAATGTTTTCACTTCTCATGCTCTTAAAATGTTACTTTAGTCTCTGCATATCGGGACTAAAGCTCTTTTTTGATCTCTAGGGATTAAAGTAATTTTTTTTAAATTTACTTTGGAAACCCCTAAACTGCCAATCACGGTGTTTGTGGATGGAGGATTATTGCCATTTTCAGTGACTGGGCATAGACAATTTTAAAGCTTTCCACAGACCGCAGCGCGCTGCGGACGCTCCGAAGTGCTCCGTAGCGCTCCGTAGCGCCCTTCGCTTCGGTCTGTGGAAACCTTTAGGACGTGGAAATAACCTCAAAATGACAACTGTATAAAAAATATTTAAAAAAATAACGACCGCTTTAGCCTAGTTGGTAGTGACCCTGCCTACGAAGCAAGAGGTCCTGGGTTTGAATCCCGGTAAGGGCATTTATTTGTGTGATGAGCATGAATATTTGTTCCTGAGTTATGGATGTTTTCTATGTATTTAAGTATTTATTTATCTATATAAGTATGTTTATCGTCGTCTAGTACCCATAGTACAAGCTTTGCCTAGTTTGGGACTAGATCGATTTATGTAAGATTGTCCCCTAATATTTATTTATTATATTTATTTATAATAATTTCGTGAAACACCATGAATAATTACGAATATTAATCTATTAAATTATATTAAAGATGAATTTATTTTATTATGCATACTTAGTCCAATTAGCTATGAAATAATTTTCATGTTTGAATCTGTTGGCTAAATATGCAAACATTTAAAGCGTCACTCAACAAAAAAAAACCGCGGAATAAAAAATTGCTATTTGAATTCTGAACAGACGTCCATTGCTCGTATTGAGCGTACGTTGTATAAAAGTAATATTGTAGATTAGTATACCAAAAACATCGTTTTTTTTCTCGCATTCAAAGTGAAAAGTAGAGTGTTTAACGCGAGACTAAACTTCCATAATGACACGCGAACTATAGCCACCCTCGCTCTGCTAATGCTAATATCTTGTGTCATTATGGCTTGTTTTAGTCCCTTGTTGAACAATCTAATATTATTCATCTCATAAAAAACTTATCTAAATATTGGGGGTCCACTTCGACCCGTAGGGATATTTTGTGTATTTACCCTCCTTCGCACCGAGTCCATTTCTTTTAACATTTTGCCTTTAAATGGGATGTTTAGGATACTAGTTGACCCGGCGAACTTTGTTCCGCCTTAGAGTACCCCCCACAGGAACCCCGCATTGTACATCCTGGCGTTCGCCGCTCTCTTGGCACTGGCCCTCGCGGCTCATGTACTTACATTGCGTCATCCTTTTTCGTGTATTGTATGTAGCGGCGTTCATCGATTTATTAGACGTTGTCACGTCAAAAATTAAGGGATGAACCACCCTTTACGTTTAGGGGTATGAAAAACAGATGTTGGCTGATGCTCAGACCTACCCGATATGCACACAAAATTTCATGAGAATCGGTCGAGCCATTTCGAAGGAGTTTGGTAACTAACACCGCGACACGAAAATTTTATACATAAAATATACTAGCTGTAACTGTTGCCCGCGACTCCGTCCGCGAAGAATGGGGGGGGGGGGGATAAAAAATAGCCTACGACCTATTCTCAGACCTACCGAGTGCAGAGAAAAAAGTCCCATAAAAATCGGTCAAGCCGTTTCGGAGGAGATCGGTAACAAACACCGTGACACGAGATTTTTATGTATTAGATAAGATATAAGATTATTATAGTCTTCTGGTCGCCAAAGAGTCTCAGTCTTAATCTGGCGTGGGCATCATATTCACACATGATACGAGTATTATGTTCCATTGTTTCATACTCTTCGCCACATATTCTGCAATCTTCATTGCCCTGTAGTCTCATCTTTTCTTAGTATAGTAAAAAAGTGAGCTGTAAATGCTCTGATTATTATGTTAGAGTTGTATCCTGCTGAGTGCCCAGAGTTTTTTGGTCCAGCTTGTCCGGGCATGTTCGATGAAACTTTTTGAATGCTCGAGACCTGTCTGTGATTTCTATTATTGGTGTTTGATTCTGGTGCTGTCGTTAATGGCATTATTTATGATTCCTTGTGAGAGTCCCACATACTAAAACCCATTAATCCTCTTCTTGAAAATGCAGTAATGGAAGAGACGTGTTTGGTACCTTCGAAAGGTTAGTCAACCCGGGGGGAATCGGGTTGTTAGTAACCTTCGCCACTGCTATTTAGGTCCAATGTTCTTGTTATTTTTTTGCGTTATGAAGTTTAGACCAAATTTTTAGTGTATCACGTTCCAAAAATATGAAGCTGACATTTGATTGGCGTTAAGGTGGAAAGGCAAATATCTAGTCATTTCGAACAAGTAAATAAACGATAACTCAAATACTCCCGCACGAGTAAAAGAAAATGTTTTCAAACAAGCTCAAAACGGAGTCGACATGATAAATTATGTAATTTGCAACCCGCGTGCTTGGGGCAGCCGCGAAAAAACCGCGGTCGCAGAACAGCGAAAAACAGCTGGACGATTGCACAAATTAATAATGCACGTTTAGTTTAGGCTAAGCGGTTTGAGGCCCAGTTGGTATCGCTGATTGCCGCTGTTCCGTTTTTGTGCTTTGCGCTGTGTCAATCTGAATACTAAAACGTTTTTTAGTAGTATATTACTTAGTTTGTTATCCTGGCAATGTATTGTGTGTTACGCTAAAAAACCATACCACTTAAAGAAGGGTCTAACCAAAAAATATAAAAATTGGGTGGTCAGCTAAAACCAACCATAATTTATGGTAATTTGACATGATTTCAATATCATAATAAAATCTGGAACGAATTAATCTCAATGTTAATACCAAAGTTGTAACCCTTCAGGGCCGAAGTAACTCGAGATTATGGTAGTACCACACGCATGATCTTTACGAACGGTTATTTCTAGAAATTTTGATTACATTGAATTCTTTTCAGACACAAATAGACGGCCGCATCGATGTTTTACTCTTATCATTTACAGATAATTTTCCCAAGTAGCAGCTTAGTGTACTGATCAGATATTATTAATTCAACCCTTTATTCATCGACGCTCGTGATGCTCGTGATCCATATTTAGTCGTCTCACTTCCGATGCTCCGAGTGAACCTTTTGTTGAACTGTTCTGGGCCAGAGTTGCGGGTCGAAGCGGGCAGCGTAAATACATCGGAAATATTTCCCATACAACATGACGAATGATGGGATTCACAGCAAAGTTAGAAAAGGACGTGAATAAATGAGTCGATATGAGCTTATTTGGGAATATGATGGAGAGTAAAAAAATATTTGTTTTGCTCTTGTAAATTTAAATGCTTCATATTTACGTTAAGATTATTTCCACTTTGACACGTCACTCGGGACGTCTCCGTTTTAATCGTAAGAGCTCGTTCCCACTATGTCGTGTGTCGGTCCGTTTTTTAATCGGGCGTTCCAGTGGCAGAACATTTTATATGAAGCTATTCACACTCGTCCGACAACGATTTTGTGTCGGATCCGACAAAAAATATCGTGTGTTTTGTCAGCCCTCGTCCGGAAATCGTGTACAGAAGCCTCGAAATGACTGTGCGGTCGTGGCCGACAGCCGACTAGTGTGAACAGAGGCACCGACACCCGATTAAAATCGGAATCCGACACACAACATAGTGGGAACGAGCTCTAAAGGTTCATGTTTTCTCACTTATACATATAAAATCTTAGAATTTAATCACATAAAATATCCAAACCTATTTAATGTCATTGATAACAAAACCTCAGCCTATGTATCGCACTTCCGATCTCTCTCGATGTATGTCGAGAATTGCCGAGTGTCAAAGTGAAAATAATTTTACTGTACTACATTTTGAGTACTGTATAGCCGGGTACGTATCAAAATGTATAAAGTTTAAAACAAATAATGGACGAAATACATAATGGTCATAATACATACTAAAATTTTCTATGACACTATTGATGAAACGAATTTTTTTAATCGTGTAATCTACAGATTGGTTTAGGTTAGGTTAGGTCTATTTTATGAAAATCCTGTAAAGTTGAGAATTTCCAAGAAAATTGCGTTATATCAACTGACCATTATGTATTTCGTCCATTATTATTTTTAAACTTTATATATTTTGATACGTACCCGTAAAGCCGTGGTGGCCTAGTGGTTTGACTTATGGCCTCTCAAGCAGACGACCCTCTGTTTCCCTCTGGCACAGGAATAAATAAACGGAACAGAATAAAAGATACAAACAATTACACTACTACACGCACAATATATGTGTGCGTGACCTGTCACAGACAGGACGGGGGGGGGCGTGCACCGGCCGGCGTCCGCTCGGAGACAAACCGGTTTGAACTAGCTCAGTGAGTAGACAAAGTTCAAGTGTGCCGCCAGCGACGACGCGAACGTTTAGCGTTTAGCTACATAGTTCGGGTGTTCGGTTGTTTTTAAAGATGCCTACCTGTTGTAGCGTTGTAGATATTCAGATATTACATACTTTAGTACTTGTTTGAATAAAAGATTTTGATTTTTAATTATTTTTTTTACCGAGTGACAACCCTATGATAATAGGTAAGAATTTCGAGCTCTGTTCGGAAGCTTTTATTCTGTTCCGTTTATTTATTCCTGTGCCTCTAGTTCCCGGCTCGCACCTCGTGAGTTTTTCGGAATCTATGGGCGAAATTACATTTGAAATTTACCATGAGCTTTACGGTGAAGGAAAACATCGTGAGGAAACATGGATACACCTGCGAAGAAATTTAATGGTGTTTGTGAAGTTCCCAACCCGCACTGGGCCCGCGTGGAAACTACAACCCAACCCGTCTCATTCAGAGAGCAGGCTTGCGTCTCGCAGTGGTACGTTTATAGGTTGGGATGATGACTATTTTTTGCAATGGCACTAATTTTAAAAATGGACATTTTTCAATAAAAGTCTAGGTACCCTTCATTTTTTCGAACGTGGAAATTTTGGAAATTTTATTCAAAATCAAGAGTAGTATTATTATCACAAAGAATAAAGTGATTAAGATGAAAAAAAGTGTTTATTAAATTTAACTTACGTGATTTTTTTCATATTTTTTAGACTTGCTGTTCAAAAGTTAGAGGGGGGACACATTATTTTGAACTTTCGGAGTGAATATCTCCGAAAATATTCACTTTATCAAAAAATGGTTTTAGCAAACCCCTATTTATTTTCAAATACCTATCCAATGATACCCCACACTATAGGTTTAGTCGAGAAAAAAAAATCACCCCCACTTTACGTCTATGGGAGGTACCTTAAAAAACATTTTTTTAGTTTTGTTTATATAATCACTTTATCGGCGTGACTGATATATATATTCATGCCAAATTACAGCTTTCTAGTACTAACAGTCTCTGAGCATAGCCGCGGACGGACAGACAGACAGACAGATGGACAGACATGGCGAAACTATAAGGGTTCCTAGTTGACTACGGAACCCTAAAAAGAAGATAATGACATAGGTATAACCCGGCGCCGGCAACGCGCCTGGTACGCAGGCCGTGTCGCTGCTCAATAACTTTCTAGCACAAATCCAGGATGCTGATGTGTTTGCCGACAGTGGGCATTTGTTATTGCAAAAAATATACAACTACTGCAATATGTTTACGTAGAATAATGTAAGATTAATATTATTATTGTAATTATTAATGTATCATCCTAGCATTATAGGCGCCTTGGTTCATACTGTAAGCCTGTAAGTGTAAATTATTATCAATATATAAATAAATAAATAATAACTATTTTTTAAAGACAAAATATTCTCACTGTAACTTGACACTCTTTTTGGGCAACGTTTTCCTTAGTAGTCAATACAGTTAGCACTACACAGTAGCACCTTATGATTTTCGACTTTTTTGCATTAGGTAGCTTATAACTTGGCGTACCTTACCCTACATACTCATCATCATCATCATAATTTCAGCCGTAGTACGTCTACTGCTGGACATAGGCCTCCTTTATTGATGCCCAATCATTACGGTTGGTAGCGACCTGCATCCATCCTGAACCTGCGGCCTTCACCAAATCGTCCGTCCATCTCGTTGGTGGACATCCGACGCTGCGCTTGCCAGTCTGTGGTCTCCATTCCAGAACTTTTGGCCCCCAACGGCCATCTGTTCTGCGACTACCTACCACCTACATACAACCTTGCATATTATATTTCTGAGCATATCGGAGAAAAAAATAACTTAAGAGTCTTAATAGAAAAACTCGTAATTGGTATCATTAATACCGTGTCTCGTAAAAGAAAGAAACGGCCATAAGTAGCCCGGGAAAGCGAGAGCAGCAGCCTTATAAGAACCTGTTTCGCCCAAGAATTGTTAAAAAGAATGTTTTGCCTCTGCAAACTGAGTAAAAGATTATTTGTGAGCGCCATAAATTTCTAAAAGCTCAACTGGAAGCTCCCTCGAAGCTTCGCTTACCCGGATCTCGTTGAATTGCCTTTTTTACTTTTCCGGACAATTAAATTTGGCACTGTCCTTGAACTAAGAATGAAATACTGTAAAGTGATTTTAAGACATAGCTCACATATGAGAGAGAATTAGAAGTTTTTTTTGAACTGCAAGCCTTGTCGAAGGATGAGATTTCAATAAGACGTAATTGTTACATATCGAAGATTTTCATTTTATGCCATAATTCAATAAAAACACCGATAGCCGAACTAACGTATCTGTGATTTTTGTACGCACTTGTAATGGATATCTCCCGTATTTCAAATACGTTAGATAAGTCATACAGGAACTTGGCCACAGAATCGAAATTGAAAAATCTTTTGGTGCAGTTTAATTCAAATCAGGCTGTTGTTATATGTTACAATAGGCATTTTAATTATATTTCATAATTCGTAACACCTTCTGAAACCAACGAGAGCTATTGATTATAATTTTATTTAGAGTATGTTTAACTAGAGGCGAGGGAGGGGGAGAGAAGATAAGAATATTTTGTTGTAAGTATTATTTAGTAAAAAAAGATACCTTAAAGTTAAGAATTAATAGAAATCCTGTTGCTGTGATAAAATTCAATTAAAAGTTTTCTAGCTTCCACTTTACTGATTATTAACCTTCTTACCTATTCGAAAAGTGAAATTTATGGAAAAAGATACATTAGGGCAAATTAAATTTAAATAAATTAACAGTATAATTAAAAATAAAGCAAAACTAACTAAACTAAAAACTAAATAAAATTCATAAATCATTCATTCGTAATTGTTATACTAAACGGGACTTATCACGCAAACAATATTTACCTCGACGTTTCGGCCACATTGCAGCACTTCTTTCGGTGAAAAATCCATATTTTTAAATTTTGATGTGCAAAAAAGAATTAACATACATACCAAATATACTACTTAGTTCTGTGCTGAATAAAAAGAAATATTACAGTGCCAAATTACCGTCAAACGGAGCTCACTTTAAATAATAACTTTCCCTGAACAAGCAAACGACCTCACGTCGGCAAAGGCTTTCATTCCGTTAACAGTATTTGGAATTACCAGATTAAACGTGCCTGCAGTAGAAACCAGTGACCTATTAACCGCGCATATTTTCCAACTGGCACCAATCTGACAAACGGACCGGCGATTAGATGGGCCAATAAATCTTGGGGTGGGTGTTGTGAATAGCTACAGTCGCGAACTAGTGCTGTTGTGGCCTAACTCGAGTTGTGGACTATCGAGTAAGGATGTTCTCTAATTATAATTATATATAACTAGCTGTTGCCCGGGACTCCGTCTGCGAAGAAAAGAGGTGTAAAAAAATAGCCTACGACCTATTTTCAGACCTACCGAATAGAGAGAAAAAAGTTTCACAAAAATCGGTCAAGCCGTTTCGGAGGAGTTCGATAACAAGCACCGTGACACGAGATTTTTATGTTACACGCTTTATATTAGCTTCACCTGTATGTTTGTTTGTTTGTATGTATGTATGTATGTTTGTAACCGACTCCTTAGGGCGCGATTTTGACCCACTTCCCGGTTTCCGATTGAGCTGAAATTTTGCACGTATGTGTAAATTGGATGACAATTCAATATTGTGGTAACATGGAGCTGATCTGATGATGAAGCTGGATGGTGGCCATAGGAACTCTGTAATAAAACGACACAACCCTGTCAAGTTTGGGCTCCTTTGATTTGTCTTGTCGAGTACTTTGATCCCAGATGGTAACCAAGGTCTGATGATGGAGCTGGAAGATGGCCAAAGGCACTCCACAATAAAACGAAACAACCCCATCGAGTTTGGGCTCGTTTGATTCGTTTTGACGAGTACTTTGGTCCTAGATGGTAACAAGGGTCTGATGATGGAGCTGGAAGGAGGTAGGTGGTGGGGGGGGATGGGGTGGGGGTAAGGGGGTCGGGGGTTTAGAGGGTTGGGGGTAAGGGTGTGGCGGTTGGGGTTAGGGGTTGTGGGGGGTTTGGGGGAAATAGGGTGGGGGTGTTGGGGGGTTCGGGGGTTAGGGATTTTGAGGGTTGTGGGAAATGGGGAGGGGGTAAGAGACCTAGATGGTAACAAGTGTTTGATGATGAAGCTGGAAGGGGGGTAGGTGGAGGGGTGGGGGGTTGGGAGAAATGGGAGGGGAAGGGGGTTTAGGGGGTTGGGGTTAAGGATGTGGGGTGTTGGGGGTAAGGGGGGTTGGGGTTAGGGGTTTGGGGGAAGTTTGAGGAAATGGGGTGGGGGTCCGGGGTTAGGCGGGTTGGGTTTAGGTGGTTGCGGGTTTAAAAATGAGTAGGGGGTTGAGGGTAAGGTTGTGGGGGTTGGGGTTAGGTGTTTGGGGGGGGTTGGGGAAATTGGTTGGGGGATGTTGGGGGGTTGGGTTTAGGGGGTTGGGGGAGTTGGGGAGTTGTAGGTGAGGGGGGTAGAGTTAGAAAGAAAGAGGTTTACATTTTAGTAGTGTAGAGCAGTGCGCGCGCACCAAAGACCAAGTATAAGATAGACTAATTCTATTTAAAACGAGCAAAAAACCGTTTTGTGTCTCTTTTTAGCACATGGAAACTCTCACTGTGAAAAAAATGCAACTAAAAAATAGAAAATAAATAATAGTTTAAAAAAACTAAAAAACACGCTCTAAAAAAAATAAAATAAAAAAAAAATATAAATTTCAATTTATAGTGCAGTAAAAAATCTTAATAAGCAATTATTATATTATATGGTGTCAATTGTCAAGGATTATCATTTTGATAAAATCTTAAAAAGCACCCCACGCTTTTTTACACTAAAATATTTTAAACTATTATTATTTATTTTATCAATATTTAGAATTGTTTACAAATTTTGATCTGGATATAACAATATAATAATTGCTTATTAAGATTTTTTACTGCACTATAAGAATAGTGAATCGAAATTAATTATTTATTTATTTTTTATTTTTTTTAAAGCGTGTTTTTTAGTTTTTATTATGTATTAGAACTAACTGTTGCCCGCGACTCCGTCTGCGGGGAATAGGGATATAAAGAATAGCTTACGACCTATTCTCAGACCGGTCTACCAAATGTGGAGAAAAAAATTCACAAAAATCGGTCGAGCCGTTTCGGAGAAGTTCGATAACAAACACCGTGACACGAGATTTTTATATGTTAGATAATATAATTCGGGTCATACTAAAAAACAGCGTTGCGGCTTGCCACAACATTATGCTGAATGGGGCCCAATTTATACTATTCGATATTTATTATTTGTATATTTCCTGTCAAATGTATTTTTTTTTGTGTACTCTCTCTCTCTCTCTCATTATAAGGCAATGGTAGCCCAATTAGCTCAATAGGGTTTTTCTGATCCGGCGGTAGACTTCGACGTTCATAGGAGCTTCAATTGAAGCCTAAATAGAGAAAAGAATTTTGACTTTCATCCCAGCCTACGTGGCAACCTAGCAGTTTGACATATCATCATGGCGTCTCAAGCACAGGATCGTGCGTACAAATCCCGGGATCGTAACTCCGAGTTTTTTAGAATTTACGTAAAAATATCGTGAAGAAGCATGCACATAATATCATCCTCGCCTATATTTGGGCCAATCAACTTTTTTTTGTTTTCTTCTATTTACTCCTTTACAAGTAACTATGTAATCTCTGGTTAGTGAAACCATGATTTTGTAGTAACTAGATAAACTGTTTATCATAGTGCGTATGTGAATATCAAAAAAAATAAGTATTTTTATGAAAAAATCCGGTGACCCAGGGGACATACCACTATTTCCATACAAATTTCGGGGACATCATTGTCCCCTGGGTCACCAACGAAATAGAAGCTAAACAAAATAAAATAAATATGGCAATTATACCATTATTGACTACAAAAATCTAGCGTTTTGAAAAGTATACTTTAAATAAGGAAAAATAATTAGTTTTTTAATTATTTCGGTTTTCATAGAAAGTTGCAGAAAATCGTTGACAAAAAAAAGTTGATTGACCCATTTACGTCCTACTGCAGGGGCACAGGCCCTCTCCTAGAGTGAGAGAGTTTGAGCCGTAGTGCTCAGCAACGACTCTTTCCGAATTGGGATCTTTACACACACATTTGAAAATTTGTATTCACGATGTTTGCCTTCACCGTAATGCTCATAATAAATTTTAAATGTAATTTCACAAGAATTTCGCACATAAAAATTAAAAAACTAAGAGGTAGGTACAAGCCTGGGATCGAACCCACAACCTCTGCTTGAGAGGCCATCAGGTAAACCAATAGGCTACCACGACATCTACCTTCACAAACCTGCAAGGAAATCATACGGTGTGTCTGAAGCTCCCATACCGTACTGGACCCGCGTGGGAAATTCGCCCCAAACCTCATTCAAATTTAAATTGTCACAAAGTATTGTTAATGTTGAAACTTTTTTTGTTTATTAACGTAGTCTACTATTAGGTGACCAAACAGCAGACAGTTTTTTTACCAAATGTTTCTTTGTATCCAATCAATCAATCTCTTCAGAATAGACGCCTGATTAGGGACCAATTGTTTCTTTTTAAGATTTTAAATAATCTAATTGACAGCCCTGTTTTGCTCAGTAAGATTCACTTTCGATGCCCTAATCGTGAATTCCGCCGAAAAAATCTATTCCATGTACCACTTTTTAAAACTCACTATGCTAAAAACTCATTTATTTCTCGCACCTGTGATTCCTATAATCGATATTTTAGCGATATTGAATTGTTTAATGTTTCCTTTAACATATTTAGAAATAATTTATATAAACTGCCTTAAGTTGTGGTGAGAAATTGGCTTGCAGTTGTTGTACATATGCTGAATTACATTATGCATTATTGTAAAATTAAAATTGTAAAATTTATTGTAAAATTTGATATACATAGGTACATATTTCTAGTGATCTTACGCGTCCGTCATATTCAGCTAGGAGGCTGAATTTCTTTAAAATTTGTTACTTGTAATGTGTATTGAGCTATGTATGACTGTTTGTGTTCCAATAAATAAATAAATAAATAAATAAATAAATAAATATATGCCTAGACGCGTGAGGTTAGATTCGCAAGAAATAATTCTTTGACCTTTCCTCGAGAAAGGTTAATCAGAGAAGAAAAATAAACATGCTCTTTTCTAATAATGTAGCAATTTTTCTTTTGAGTTTGCTAGTGTAAAAAATTGAGAGGGAAATATAATGTTTCTTCGAGCCTTACGCCAACTTAATGTTAATTCTTCCTTCGTTGTTGGGTGCTAAGCTTGTGAGAATATTAGTAAAAAATATAAAAAGGTTAGCTGTTGCCCGCGACTCCGTCCGCGAAGAATATAGGTAGGGGTATAAAAATAGCCTACGAACTATTCTCAAACCGGTCTACCTAACGTGGAGAAAAAATTTCAGAAAAAATCGGTCCAGCCGTTTCGGAGGATTTCGATAACAGACACCGTGACACGAGATTTTTATTATATTAAAGAAGAAGAAGATTAGCTGTGATTAGTGATGACTTATGGCAATGAGACTTGGCCGCTAACGATGGGTCTTATAAGGAAGCTCAAGGTCACTCAGAGGGTGATGGAGAGGGCTATGCTTGGAGTTTCTCTGCGGGATCGCATTAGAAATGATGAAATCCGCGCGAGAACTAAAGTCACGGACATAGCTCGAAGAATCGCTAGACTTAAGTGGCAGTGGGCAGGGCACATCGCCCGTAGAACTGACGGCCGATGGGGCCGAAAGGTTCTCGAGTGGCGTCCGCGGACCGGAAGACGCAGTGTAGGTAGGCCTCCAACAAGATGGAGCGACGACCTGGTGAAGGCTGCGAGAACGGGTTTGATGTTGATGGCATTGGATGCGGATGGCGCAGGGCCGATCTGTTTGGCGAGCCTTGGGGGAGGCCTATGTTCAGCAGTGGACGTCTTTCGGCTGAAATGATGATGATGATGAAGATTAGCTGTTGCTCGCGACTCCATCTGCGATGAATAGGGGTATAAAAATTACCTACGACTTATTCTCAAACCTACTCGTAAAAAGTACAGGGAAAAAAATATTAAAAAATCGGTTAAGCTAGCCGCTTCGGAGGAGTTCTTTGAGTTAATGATAATTATACCTAATCATAGGTCATCTTTAGAGTATGGCAACCGTTCACTATGCTACCAGATGTCAGAATATTCAAGATCAAATCAGATCAGATGTGAGAATTTAAACTCTTTAGTAAGTACAGTCTGATGAGTACAGTATGAGTACAGTGATAATGAGGTATTTTAACTAAACACACATCGTCTTTTGTACAAATTTGCGGTGTGCTGCAAACAATGCTGTTGGTAAATGGATCGTACTAAATGCTAAGCGCTTTAATTTTCGCGGACTGAATTAGCGGTAGGTCCTACTAAATATTTGCTTGCGAGCGGCTGTGGCTTCATAGCAGAACGATTGCACTGTGCTGTAAATTTGGTAAGATTTTATAGGAATTAATCTTGCTGTTGTCCGCGACTAGGTCTAGAAAGAATTCGTTTGTCGCTATCCTTCGGGAACTATGTTATTTTCCGGGATAAAAGGTGTGTAACCATCTGTGTGTAAAATTCGTTCAGAATCCGTCAAACCGTTTTAGCGTGAAAGAGTGACAAACGTCCACACATCCAACGATGAGTGCAATCATAATTATGTACGTGTTTATAATATTTCAGGCCTAACGCTTAACTGAGTCTGTTCCTGAGGTATAGGAGCAGTACGAGAGGTTAGACAAGTGACGCCCACGGGGGTGTGTTTACGGAACGTCAACGACGTGTAGGTTTAGTCAAGCGTAGTTTTTCAATAAAAAGACTTTTCAAGATTGGTTACTCTATTTCTAATGCTAAAAAAACGAAGTATAGAAAGGCCATAGGATAGTTTTTATCCCGATAAATTGCAAAGTTCCCGCGGGATAGCGATAAAGGAATTCTTTGCAGACGGAATCGCGGGTAATAGCTATTATGTTATAAAACTCTCCTAATACTAGGCATAGCCTTGTAAAGCACAGCGTACAAAATTTAATACATACCTACGTCAAAGTAAATGTTAACATTTCTTGGCAGTATGTTTCAAATTATGATACCGAAAATTTGATATAGACTTTACGATGTTATTACTACCGTTACTAAATAAAGCATTTTCCATACAAGTGATTTTTCAAGAATTCAGACATTTATCATCCTCAATATCTTTCAATCTTTCGTAAAGTAAAACTTCTGCAATTCAGCTTCGAGCTTCATAAATGTCCAAATAAAAGATCTAACAAAACGTCTGCCTATCGTCCCATCTAAATTCAGGCCATACAAAGTTTTACGCCACGTCCCACTTTAACACAATGCCACGCCACAGTTCCACACAATACCACATCCACATTCCAAATTTATCAACAATCATTCTTCACACAAAGTTCCGTCAGTGATATTGTGCGTAGCCTTCGTTGTAATGTTTTGGTTTTATCTTTGAATAGCTATGACAGGCTACAATTGACCTAGGGAGTTCGTACTTGGGAATAGAGGGATATGGTAAAAGTAACCATGTTATAATAACTATAAATTAAAAAAATTTAAAGCCCCCAACGCAATCTCACGTCAATGACAGAGTTCTATCCTGCAGAGACGATCTTGGCCGGACTACCTACTAGGATTTCTCTACGAAATTGTTATACTCGTAATTGTCACCAAACTTGCATAAATACGCAACATTTCAACTCAATTTTAAATACCAGAAAGTTACTTACAAACAAAATAAACTTACTGTTAGCGACGTGCTCATTAGGGTCCTAGATTTTAGTCTTTAATTATTTTTTATATAAACATATGGCAGGTAGGCTGCGTGTGTGACGTAGCGACAAACCAATGGCCGAACGGCAGTCGTCCTCACCTAACCGCGCGCGACACACACGTACTTACGCCCTTTCGATTTTGTACTGTGGTGACGGTTTTTTCAAATTATATTGAGTTCTCTCGAGTTCTATCTGCTTGTTTTTCTTACGGAACATCTACATCCCGAACAATTGGTCACTTCGACCGGATCAATGTTCCATACGCCGGGAAAAATGGTGAAAACTCGCAGCACTGTTCGTAAGGAGCTCGAGGCCCGAGAGCGCGAGGGCGTTAATAATCTCCAGCAGCCAACAACCTCTCAGCTAACAATGGAACCCACGCAGAACGATGTCCAGGACCCGATGGTTGTTCGTGCATTTGAATTGCCGGGTAGCAGCGTAAAATCCGAATACCGGCCGCCGCAATCGCCCGCGTCACGTACGTCTAAATCAAGGTCAACGTCGTCGTCTGTACTGGCTAGGAGGAAACAGCTGGAACTACAAGCAGCTCAAGAAAAAGCGCGAATCCAGATGGCCCTTATCGATCAAAAATTAGAGATGGATATAGCCAACCTAAGAGAAGAGGATGACGAAGAAATATACAGTCCGAACGATGAACTGCACACTAACAGCAAGGTGAATGTGGAAAAGTGGCTGGAACGAAGCGAGTGGCCACCCGGATCTGCACAACGAGCCCCCGATTATGGTAACCAGCTGGGCTTGCAGTGCCCGCCGGGGGCAGTCAACCCCGGTCCCTCTAATGACACGGTTCACATACTGGCGAGTGCATTACAAAACCTTACCGCTGGTTCCACAAACAATAGGACCGATAAAAAATTGCTTAGCCGAATGAGTACCCCGAGAGACTTACCCTCATACTCCGGGGACCCACTGGACTGGCTCCAGTTTAAGCAAGCTTACGACGAATCCACGGAAGTGTGCGGGTTCAGCCCGAAGGAAAACCTGTGGCGGTTGAGGAAGTGCCTGCAAGGTCCCGCGAAGGAAGCTGTTTCAGCTCTAATGATAAGTGCTACAACTCCTGACGTCGTTATGGACACCTTAGAGCTACTATTTGGCAACGCAGACAGCATTTTAAATAGAATCATGCAAGGATTACATAAACTTCCACCAATGTCAGCTGAGTACAATAAAGACATTGTGTTATACTCTGTGAAGGTAAAAAACTTCATAGCGGCAGTGCAAGCTATCGGCCGCGCCGAATACCTACAAGGCGTTAACATCGTGAATATAATTTTAACGAAGTTACCTACAGTGATGTTATCAAAGTGGTCTGATTATAGTTTCCCTTTAATAAAAGAAAGTAAGAAATCACGACTAGAAATACTTGGCGATTTTTTAAACCAAGAAGCAGTCAAGATAACCACTACATCAAATATACAATTTATGGATTCACGCCACGGCAGCTATCAGTATCACACAAGAAACAAAGCCGACAACGTAAACGCTAGCCGCCCGCAAGCGGTGTTGTTGCAATCGACGCGAAGTGATCGTACAAATAAGTGTTTATTTTGTCACCGCGCGAACCACATACTAACTGAATGTAGGCCGTTCAAAAAAGCCTTACGAAAAGACAGGTGGCGGCACGTGAAACGTCACGGAGTGTGCTTCAAGTGTCTAGTGTCGCGACACGATCGTGAAACCTGCCCCGCGTCCGCCTGCGGTAAAGATGGATGTGGCGAGGCGCATCATCAGCTGTTACATTACGTAAACAATCACGACGACCGCGCTCCGCCGGCACAGGTGACTCATAACGCATCGGAAACAATCGATCCCGATGCCGGTCCGGTTTCAGAGACAGTTACGCATATTTCTAGTGAAAACAAAGTTTTGCTAAAAGTGGTGCCTATTAATATTTACGGACCGAACGGTGTCATAACCACGAACGCATTGTTAGATGATGGTTCCACAATAACTTTAATAAGCGGCTCGCTCGCTGCGCGCGCTGGCCTGAGCGGCCGCTCGGAGACCATGCGCGTCAGCGGTGCCTGGAACGACAGCGATTTTGTGTGTACAACTAATGTTTTGTCAGTAAATTTATCTAGTTTAAGCAATGATAATATATTTAACGTAAATGCTCGAAGTGTCGATAGCTTAAAGTTGCCAGCGCAAGATATTTGCACAATTGATTGTAAACAATACGCTCACTTACAAAAGTTGAATACCAAATTGTTTAATTATACTAGTTGTGTACCTGAGGTGTTAATCGGGCAAGATAACCATCATTTGTTAATACCGTTAGAAGTAAGTGTGGGTAACCCCAATGAGCCGTCCGCTATGCGTACTCCCCTCGGTTGGTGCGTTCACGGAGTCGTACGCGCGCCGCGCAGCGCCCGCGCCGCGCCCGCCAGCCTGCTGCTGCTTGCGGCGGGGCCGGCCCCACCGGCGCCCGACGCTGAGGCCGCGCTCGCGCTTCGCGATCTTCATGAAGAGGTAAGACGCGCATTTCTAATTGATTCCCTCGGTGTTTGTAGTAAGCCTCGTCAAAATGACGAGGACGTCCGGGCGGTGGCCCAGCTGGAGCGTACGGCGATCTTTGCTGACGGAAGGTGGCAAGTGGGTCTGCCGTGGCGGGACGAGAGTAGCATAATGCCCGACAGCTACAACAACGCCTTAACTAAGTTAAAGGGAGTGGAAAAGAAAATGGCGGCAAATAAAGGTTACGCAGACAGGTACGCGGGTCGAGTCGATCATTTGTTTCAAAATGATTTTGCCAGGGAGGTGACCGACACAAAGCCTGCGTCACGTATCTGGTATTTGCCCCACTTTGGAGTGGATAACGTAAATAAAAAGAAACTGCGTCTGGTCTTTGACGCGGCGGCAAGGAGCAGTGGTTCATGTTTGAACGATTACCTACTACAAGGCCCCGACCTACTCGCGTCCCTATTCGGCATAATGGTCCGATTTCGAGAGAATAGGTACGCTGTGGCCGGGGACATAAAGGATATGTTCCTCAGGGTTAAAATAAGGCCTGAGGACCAGGACGCTCTAAGATTTTTATGGAGACCTGATAGTACACAGCCAGTTAAAACATACGCCATGTCGTCCTTAATTTTCGGTGCTAATTGTTCTCCATTTATTGCCCAGTTCGTCAAGAATAGGAACGCGCAGCGCTTCGCGTCCACCATGGCCGACGCAGTCAGTTCCATATGCGGGCAGCATTACATGGACGACTATTTGGACAGCTTTGCAGACGAAGCCGCGGCCATAAAAATGGTGAGAAATATTACTTTTATACATAAGGAGGGCGGGTTCGAAATCTGTAATTGGAGTAGTAATAGCGAAGCGATATTAGACAGCGTTCCAAATGGAGCTTTAGGCCCGGCGGCTATAAAGTTCAAATTAGATAGACAGTACGAAGGTGAACGAACACTAGGCCTTATCTGGTACCCGGCCACTGACGAGTTCGGTTTTGATTTATCTTTGAAACGCATACCGGAGACTATTATTAGCGGGTCACAAGTACCTACGAAAAGAATAATGCTTCGAGTAGTAATGTCGATTTTCGATGTATTTGGATTTTTATCTCCGTTCACTATACAGGGCAAAATAATGTTGCAAGAACTCTGGCAATTAAATATCGGCTGGGACGAAAACATACCAAACAGTATTTTTTCTAAGTGGACTAAATGGTTGAGTTTATTATTGGAAATGCGTCATGTTCGAGTACCAAGATGTTATTTGAGCCCTGTGAGTGCGAGCGAGATGGATGACTCCGCACCCCCCGCCGGCACTACGAGCGTAGCAGGCGCACTCCGCCCCGCGCGACCCGCGCCAGCCCCGGCGGCGCCTCGCTTGCTACGAGCTGCTACGAAACCACTCCTACGGCCGTGGCAGCACCACTTGCTACGAAATTACATTATTATGATAATTTACAATTGCATGTATTTTGCGATGCCTCAATTTTAGCTATTTGTTCGGTGGCTTATTGGCGTTGGACATGTAAGGACGAAGTATTTGTCGCCTTTATAGCTAGTAGATGCAGAGTTGCACCTGTTAAAGCCTTAACCGTGCCCCGTTTGGAACTACAGTCTGCACTTCTGGCGGCTAGGCTCGCGGACAGCTTGCTAAAGGAGCATCGGTTGACCGTACAACGTCGATGTTTTTGGAGTGACTCGACGACCGTCCTGCACTGGATACGAAATAATGCGCGCAACTATAAGACGTTCGTGGCAAACCGGTTGGGCGAGATAGATGAACTGAGCCGCAGCGACGAGTGGCGTTACGTACCTACCGGATTAAATGTCGCTGATATAGCCACGCGCGATGCCTATGACGACGCTCAGTTTAAGAATAGCTGGCTAAAGGGTCCTTTGTTTTTACATAGTGATGAATCAACATGGCCGTGCAATGTTATTGACTCCGTCAATGCAATACCACCTGAAATCACTGAACGTATAAATGTGATTAGATATTTACCTACGTCATGTTTACCAGTTCCAGATGCCGATCGTTACTCTTCCTGGTTGCGCTTACTGCGGAGTACCTTTACCGTGCTGAAATTCATACGTAAGTGTCGAAAACTTACCGAGCCCGACGACGCGGAGCTCATGGATCAGGCTGAGCTGTTGCTGGTGCGGCAGGCGCAGAGCGAGTCTTTCGCCGCTGAGCTAAATGCGATAAGGAAAGGTAAAAGCTTAGAAAAAAGCAGCAGACTACTTACCTGGTCGCCTTATCTCTATGAGCACGGCGTACTTCGCTGCCGCGGTCGTATCGGCGCAGTACGCGATGTCGCAGCTGAAACAAAATACCCAATTATATTGGATGGGCGGCACCACGTGACCAGGCTACTCGTCAGACATTACCATGTTAAGGCGGCGCACCAAAATCAGGAAACTGTGGTGAATAACCTGAAAATAAAATACGCAATAATTAGAATACGACCCACAGTAAAATATGTAGCTACAAGATGCATGTTTTGTAAAATCAGGAAAGCGAGACCTGAAGTTCCAATGATGGGTGACTTACCTTCAGGGAGAATGGAACATCATCAGCGACCATTCACGCATTGTGGCCTGGACCTCTTCGGACCTATGGAGGTAGTGGTAGGGAGAAGGCGTGAAAAGAGGTACGGAGTAATTTTTACCTGCCTTACTATAAGGGCCATTCACATAGAGATTGTACACTCCCTCACCACTGACTCTCTTATAATGTCACTCCGCCGTATGTCGGCACGCCGAGGATGGCCCAGCGTTCTCTACTCAGATAACGGCACGAACCTGCGGGGAGCTGACAACGAGCTGAAGAGGTCCCTACAGGAGCTGGATGAGGATACTCTCCGCAACGAGGCCTTGAACAACGGTGTCAAATGGACGTTCATCCCCCCTGCTAGCCCCCATTGGGGGGGGGCTTGGGAGCGTCTAATTCGTAGTTTTAAGACTTCACTCAGCGTAATCCTTAAGGAACGCGTTCCAAAGGACGAAGTACTTAACACGCTAATGATGGAAGTTGAGAGCATTGTCAATAGCCGACCACTTACCCATGTGTCAGTGGAGCCGGGCAGCAATGAAGCGCTAACGCCAAATCATTTTCTTTTGGGCACATCCTCCAACTTGCCTGCATTAGGCGCCTTTGACGATTCCGACTTGTCTCTGCGTAAACAATGGCGGAAAAGTCAAAGGTTAGCTGATATGTTTTGGCAAAGATGGGTAAAGGAGTACTTACCGGAGTTACTTCCCAGAAGAAAATGGAACAAGGAGCAACATCCCTTACAAGTAGGCGATTTGGTGCTCGTCGTAGATCCAGGAGCCCCGCGCAACGTGTGGCCAAAAGCGATAGTGCAGCAGGTTTTCCCAGGTAAGGACGGGCGGGTCCGGCTGGTCGAAGTACGGACTCAGTCCGGCACGTTCAGGCGATCAGCGGCGCGCGTCGCTCGAATCCCTCTGGTTGAAGAGTGCTAGGCACTGGGGTGGGGCGTGTTAGCGACGTGCTCATTAGGGTCCTAGATTTTAGTCTTTAATTATTTTTTATATAAACATATGGCAGGTAGGCTGCGTGTGTGACGTAGCGACAAACCAATGGCCGAACGGCAGTCGTCCTCACCTAACCGCGCGCGACACACACGTACTTACGCCCTTTCGATTTTGTACTGTGGTGACGGTTTTTTCAAATTATATTGAGTTCTCTCGAGTTCTATCTGCTTGTTTTTCTTACGGAACATCTACATCCCGAACACTTACATTGAAGTTAAATAAAAAACATTAAAAAAATTGCCATAGAATAATTTTACAAAGTATTCATCAGGCGTCCATGTCGTTTAAGGGCAGTCTCTTCCTGCCAACTTTAATGACAGAAAATATTTGGCGCAATTTACTAAAAATATTACAATTGCAATTTACTAAGAATAGTCCACATTTGCGTAAGCGGAAGAGAGGTTACGATACAATCTTGCTGTAAAGGAATTTGGTTTAGTCTAAAGCAGAGGAAAGTAACCTAGCTCCTTACCCCTTATTACGTTAACGTCTAGCGACTGTACTGTGTTGGTAACTATTCTCTACTGCTTACAGTGCACACTATACCGGGACATCTTAGAACGGATACAGTAAATAAAATCAGACCTTTTTCGGACATAGTGAAAAGGTTATTGTTTCTATACCTAATGTGGCCATACGTCCCGTTTTGAACGGGACTGTCCTGCTCTCAGGTACTCTGTCCCGGTGTCCCGAATAACAAGTCAGGGACGCGAAAATGCCCCGTTTTCATAAGATTTAAAATAACGACACGTAAGCGGTAGTAGAATATGTATTTTTTTAGATAAAACAGGTTGCGGACAAAAAAAAATTTGTAGATGTCTACGTAGTTTGAACTATGTTAATAGTAATTGTGAAAGCAAATTAAAATTATGGATAACGATACATTATGGCATAAGAAATTCGGGAAAACGACAGATACCCGATAACACTTTTGTAACTTTGCCGGGAACCTAAGTTAACAACAATAACGCCTGAAACAAACAAGCTTACATTCCTAACAGAGCAAGCACTACGAACCCAGGAGGCTCAAAAGCTAAAACTGATAGTGTACGAATAAACTTTTACGAGTTTCAGTATCAAGCTCGATTGTGCGTAACGAGCGCCCTTTCTTTATCTTTGTCCTCTGGGACGAGTAAGCTGCATTCTCCAAGGAAATTAGCGGTCGAATAATCCACCAACGTATGGGGAAGCAGGTGTATTTATCCCTAAATTAGTTGGTATTGTTTATTTGACTGGAAGTTATGAAGGCAGAGTTATTTTCTGCAGCGTTTTATTCTTCTACAAAGGTCCTTGTGAATTATGAGTATAATTTGGGCCAATTTTTATGTATGTTATGACTTTTTTCATTTGCATAATTGTATGTGATTTCTGCTCAGAATCACGACCTTTTTCGATTTTGCTAGGAGCAAAAAAGGGTCCCAAAACTTCCATATGATTTTAATTTTTTCCATTTAGTAGATCATGAAAAGTTTATGAAAACTATTAACTCAATTTAAAAAAAACTGGTTGGATAGGTTGCTGGTGCATTGAGAACTGGGAAGTTGGACACTGCAAGCAAAAGCTCTCCCAGTGTAAGAAGACCTAAACCCAGTAGTGGGACGCATACGGGGTGACATCGAAGACGTAAGTAGAAGTGATACGATTTAATGAAGCATTAAAGTGGGATCATAATAACACAGGTTTATAGGTGATTACATGCAGTAATGAAATTATAATTAATTATAACCAGTGTGGTCACTCTACTGACAAGAAACAGGTGCAAATATAAACGTGCCTCAAATGTCTACTTTGCCATTGCTGCCTTCATCGTTTGAATATCTTTTGAAATACGTTTACCACACTCCATCGCTAAAATAGGTAGTTAAAGTAGAAATTAACACACTATGGCATAACGGTTATCTTCATAATCATCTAAATTTGCCTCATAATAACTAGGTGATCAAATTTTACTATAGATATTTTGAATGTATACATTTTTAACCCCCGACACAAAAAGAGGGGTGTATAAGTTTGACCGCTATGAATGTGTGATGCGGTTTTTTATACGAAAGAGGTTTCTTGGCGATGGTTCTTAGCCATGTTTCGTTTCATAATAATTGGTTCAGACGTTTCAAAGTTATCAGCTCTTTTTGCTAGCTACGGAAGGGATCTTAGACGCAGAATTGGCATTTACTCTATTTTCAAACATAAGTGCGACTTAATTACTTCGGGTGTTTTTTTAATTTATAGTTATACATAGTGTTTTTTAACAATCCATTATTACGACTAATTGAATTTGATCACGCACCTCATATTAGTAACAGGGCACGTTTAAAGCAACCACATTACTAATTTATTTCACCTCAGTGTAATAGTGTTTCAACAAAACGCCACAGTAATTCGTAGCATTCAAGCAGCCGTGTTTATATTGCACAATGTTAGTGTAAACCCAGCTTTACAGAAACAAGGGGATTTTATTAGATTCTGTTCATGTTTGTTTGGTTCCAATATTAATACTCTTATTAAGTTTAATCTTAGTTATTAAAAATGTAACGGTTTTGTTGTTTACTCGATTAAGACGAGGCATCCGATTTTTCCTTACTTTTCTTTCGATATTCTAGGCTAAGTATGTGAATAAAATAAAATATATGTAATGTATGTATGTAAATAAAATTGTAGAATATTATTTTTATCACAGTTAGTGAACTGAAACAAAATTACTTTGCTCACCCGCGACCTTACGATAGTTACGTTTATGTAAGAAATGTGTGTTCATGTCGTTCCTCCACCTGAACACTGTACGAACACACAAAAATCACACAAACCCAACTATCACCACTACCAAACTACACTGACGCGTTTTGGACTCAACCAGAGCTCATTTTCAGAGTAGATACCACAACCGTACGTTATGCTACCAAATCTGCCGTGTCATGACAAAACACTGTACCTCGAGTTGTTTTGTGATAACACCGTTAAATTTACTATTCGGACCCTAATCTATGTATTATATGCATGCTTAGAGTAACTGATTTTCTATCAAAAACATTGAAAAACGTCATTGCAATTTACACTGTAACTCTTAAAATGTAGGGTCTTGATTAGACTAAACACTGTATTATCTCCAGATACCGTGTTTTTCCAAAACAATCATTTTCTTAGTATAGTATCAAGAGTTACAGTGTTTTGTCGCAACAATCAAACGAGAAATTAGTCCAAGTCCTTGTTTATTGTAAGTCGGGACTTCTTCAAGGTAATTATCCTTTCTAAAGACTAAGAAATATATATTATTAAGATGAGAATGTTAGTTTCATGAAATTTAAAGTGGCATTTTCATATGAGTATAATGTCATTAAGTATCACGTTACAGTGTTTTGTTATAGCAACTCTCATATAAAACATATTACGACACGTTTTTGCTTGAAAATAATGTAAAAAGTAAAAATTTTAATATTATTTTTTTTTGTCCACTACTAATAGCACATTAACCGTGATTTGTCCAAATTTTATTGCAATCAGATTAATATTCACTGTTCTGTAGCCAATTAAAAAAGCAAAAGTTTTTTGCGATTTCTAAAAAATATGTGTTTTTTAGATACTTACAGTGTTTTGTCATGACACGGCAAAAATGTTAGACCATGTTAGTAAGAGTTTAGTGGGCTTTATAAATACCTATTTTATTGTTCTAAGTACTCCGGAATTTAGAGATTTCTTTAAAACATAGTGGTAGCCTATTGGTTTGACCTATATATAGCCTCTCAAGCAAAGGGCATTTCGGAGTTTTTTTGGAATTTATGTCTGAAATCACATTTAAAATGAGCTTTACGGTGAAGAAAAACATCGTGAAGAAACCGGCACACACCCAGCAGCGATGAAATTCAATGGTGTGTAAAAAGTTTTCAATCTGCAACTGTGCTTATGGGAGCTACGGTCCAAGCTCTCTCGATTTGAGGGAAAGCCTGTGCCCTGCAACTAAATTTTCAGGCCCGTCAGTATATATATATATATATATATATATATATCTATCTCACCAACTGTGGTAAATCAATATTATTTAATCGCTTCTATTACAGTTCAAGAGATAGAACCTTGTGACCGACGGACAGACAGTGGAGTGAATAGGGTACCGATGGCACCCTTTGGGTACGTGATAATTTCGCAAAATCATTTCGTAGCGCTCTTTTTACATGGCCAAATGAATTCATATTCATTTCCAGCTTCTATTTAGTCCCAATTATTTAGGCTGTGCGTTGATATGTCAGTCAGTCATTTATTCAGCTCCTTTTATATACAGATAATAAAACATAGTGCAATACTGGAACGCTGCCCAACATCAACGGAATTCTCCCTTCAAAATAATATTCGGACGATGAGAGCAACATAATGTGACATTTATATCTTCCAACTAAAGTGGTCGAAAGGGTCGTTATCCTATTCTATCTTGATCGAATTCATACACGGTTGCCAATTCTCTTTTAGTGAAAATCTCGTGACAATTTGTGGGCAAGTCATATCTCATATTTTATTGGTAGAAGAAAATGACAAATATAACACGCGATAAGGGTTACTTTCTCCTGAATTTATGGTCACGTTATCAAACATGTCCGATCGTGTTATAAGGTTGAACTCAGTTTTATGATTGGAACAAAAATGTTTGAGCACTACGAACAATGGTTTCTGAAATATACTTACATGTTGATTTTTTAAAGTGTATTTTGTCAATAGTTGGAAATTGGTGTTCAAAAAGACATTATTATTAAGCTTCTGCTGTTTGATCCTATTGTTGTTTGTGAACATGATTAGATATTTAGATGTTTGAATGTTTATTAGTCAATCATTTAATAACGGCTGAGCTAATTTGGACTGCCAAGTTTTTTGCAGCATATTCTTCTTGGCAAAATGGTCGTTCCGAAAACGCTGGTAGTATAAAAAAGTGACATCTAAAAGAGCCATTTGTGGCTTAATTGCAGAATAAACATTTGATTTTTTTTTATTGGAACTTGGTGTACAGGATATTGCATGAAAGGAAACATAGCGTTCTTCTGAGAAAATATGTTAACTTTAAACAAGAACAGAGGGCGCTTTCTAAGTACGTTGAGGTAGGTACGGTCACGGTATATACGTTAACAAGGTGTCAAAATTATCTATGCAACTCTATGTCATTAACCATAAGGTGGATGTTTACATATTTTGACGCGATGACTGTATACATATTTATGCTTTCGACTGTACCTCGGCTTTTAAGATGACGTGTCAATTTCATCTACAATCCATAGATGGCGTCGTCGGAGCAAACGTTGTGCTTTCAAATTATCACCTACCTTTCTTCAGGCCAAATTTTAAGATTTTAAATGTTTCTCGCAACGGTATTTCTAGCGCGGGCAAACCCACGGATTGGAGTTAGTTAAAACATAAATTAATTTCCATGCAACACACATAACAGCGGTTCGTAACCCGTTCTGTACGAGTCTGGGTTGCCTGTGGCCAGTATTTATAAAGACCGAGTTCTTACGTACCCTTTTTAATAAAACGGCCACATTTATTAAAGGTCTTATTCCGAGGGGCCTTCGTGTGGACGCGTACCGTTTCACGCTCAATATACGCTAGTGTTCCGGTATAAACAAGAAATTATTCCGCTGGCTGCGTTGGAGGAAGCCAAATTGTAAGCGGTAAGTGGAACGGAACGCTCAAGTTGCTCTTGCAACTTGTTTCTTTCAGTATAAATGTGCACAAAGAATTAAAAGGTAATTAGTAAAGGCATAAAATAGCCGTGGTGGCCTAGTGGTTTGAGCTATGGCCTCTCAAGCAGAGAGTCGTGGGTTCAAAGCCCGGCTCGCACCACGGAGTTTTTCGGAATTTATGTGCGAAATTACATTTTGTAATTTACCATGAGCTTTACGGTCAAGAAAAACATTCAATGCGAAGAAATTCAATGGTGTGTGTGAAGTTCCCAATCCGCACGGGGCCTGCAGTGGGACGTATACGTATATAGACTGGGATGATGATGATGAAAGGCATAAAATATAATAAATCCATTTTTAATACAAATTTTTTGCTGTCTGTACTTGCATTCAAATTTGTAGTACAAATTACTACAACATAACCTTAAACTCAATACCGATTTTGACATGTCAATATTTACGTGAATAACATGTTTTGGAATAAGACATATGTACTCACGTGTAGCTAAACTCTCGATCTAACGAGTGACAGGCATATTCCAGGCCTTCAGTAGCTACAGGAGCTGAATTCACAACAGAAACTCCATGTGTTTTCGCAAACTTTCACAACCATTTTCCCACTAAACTATCTTACTTCCAATCACATGCGATACACCAATTTGATCAGAGGAACTTAAGCTACGCACTTATTATCACTGTTTTGCACATCGAAGCGTATTTCAGTAAATTTCAGACGCGGAACTGTCATAAATTTATTCTTTAAACTGCAAGGTACATTTTTATTAGAAAACTTAGACATCTGTCAAAAACCGTTCCATTTAGCGAAATATGCGTTCTCTAACGGCGCACATTGACAGCGGCGCACCATACAAACTTAGGACCGTATCTCGCCCGTGTAGCGTGACAAGGAACTGGCGCAAGAGTTTCCCACTCTGTAACGAGTGAAACGTCAGTGTTGGCACGGCCCTCTCCGCGAGCTCACGTAACGCATTTTTATCGCGCGCATTAGACATTCCGAACTCGCACGTAAACAATCGGGCGAGGCATCGCGTCCCGCGTATATCGCGTTGGGTCCGGACATCTTGGCAGGCCGTTGCGATTGCTGTATAATGTACCGTGGAGTGTAGTATCGCCATGAATACAGTGTTAAACGCGAGTTGTGCCGCGTAGTGACGTTCGCGGTGGGAGGGCGCCGCCGCACTCATTCTTCGTAGGCCCCGGCTGAGAGGGCGGCCGGGTGCATTCGTGTGACGCCAAGAAGGCATCAATGCCCTTCATCACCCCAGCTACGCGCAGAATGCCGCGCTTTGTTTACAACGCGTGCCGCGCGTGACCGCGCTCGCTTTTTATTGCCCGAAGGCTCAGGCTTAGAGGCGGCCTGATGCGCTTGCGCGAAGCCAAGGGTGCGTCAACGCCTTGCTTCACCCCTGTCGCGCGCCGCGGCTGACCGCGCGCGCCTCGGTTCCCGTAGGCTCAGGATTCTGGCGGGCAGATCCTGCAGTACTTAGTGCGATGCCAAGGGCTTCATGCCTGCCCGCGCACTGCACCCCGCACTAACCATCACCGTGGTCATCGGGCGCAGCCTCTGGTTTCCCCCCAGGCCTCACCTAGCTACTGGCTAGTTGGGTTCGACGGCCTGAGGGTCCCCGAACATACTCCGCAGGCTACGGCCCCCGTAGTCTAGCGTGACTCACCCGTCATCGTCGAGGTAGTCCCGAAGATCCCGTAAGTGCACTAACTTTTATTTATCCACTGGCCAGTGCGAGCGTGAATTTGCCCACGCTTTAAAATCAGCACGCTTTAAATTAAATTTAAATTGGCCTTTGTATCATTTCGCTGTCTGCCCTAATCGCCCCAACATAAGCATAACCGGCTACGGCCCTTGAAATAAAAGTCTTTTAGGAAGCCGCTGGATCCATCCGAGCAACTTCTAGTTTGTAACCAAAAGAAATGTAACCATCTGTCCGTGAAGTGAGGAGTGGGTAAGTACCTATTCCAATTATACCAGCCCGCTTCACGACAAATTCAAATTTTTATTTAATTTCAGCTAACATGATTGATCTAGAGGTCGTATTGTCTAACACGCAGGCGCTTGCTTTCACTTTCACCATCTTTTTCTGTCACCATCTTATACCGTTTGACAGAAAGAAATAGTGAATGCGAAAGCAAGCGTCAGCGCATTAGACAATAAGTGTACAGGTTGTTAGTAACATAGATAATAACATAATTGAAGACGTGAGTGGACGAAGGGGGTATGTTGCATTTTTTTCATTTTCGGTTTTATGCCATAAATGAAGGTGCTAAGTCAGTCATAATGCAACACCGAACGCCTTCTAGTTCTCATGTTTTTAAACTATAACAGCTTTAAACCCAATGTATGAAGGACCTATGTACAGTACAAGTCATCGTGAATGAACATGCTAAGGGCACATGACTCTAGAAGTGGTTACCAGTTTGCGAGTGAATGTAACAGAAGAAAGTGTCATGTACCTACGCACTTAGCTCCTTCATGCATGTTATGAGACAAACTTTTATTTTCTCTTATTCTAGCATATCCGATGTCCCAAGAAAAAAAAGAAAACATTAGGGATCAGCTGAAATTTATAAACTCTGAATGCAGGTATTTTTACGAAGAAATTCTACTAAATCAATTAATTTAATTACAATAAACACTTTAATTTATAACTTATTTCCTTTTCAGAACAGCTTAAAGGAGGAAGGGGTTATGTACTTTTTTATATAAAAAAAATGTTATTTAAATGCATTTATTAAAAAAATCAATAGATCAAGCTATTTGGTTGATCTTTATAAAAGTAACAATACCCTATTATATTTAAAAACAAAATTACAACGTAAAAACCTTTAACTGCGATTTACTCGAAATATTTTTTTTTGTCACATACCACCTTCATCCACTCATTGTCTTCAATTACTTACTAGGTACATTAATACACAGAACAAAACAAACATATAAAATCTACCACCTCACGTACATACGTGACAGTTTCGTACTGCCGCATTAAATAGGGGAGTCGTACCTGACCGCCACAGTGCCCAGGATGAGGTTGGGGCTGGCTGGCCCGCACTCTCCAGAGCAACGAGGGGGTTCTTTTTCACATTATAGCGCAGAAGTCATAAGTGTGACTCCATCATTCATTAGTTACATCATGTATAACAAAGTCATTCAGTCAGTTTTTTATTTTATGAAATAAAAATTATCTTATCTTATTCCCGAGGCTTTCAGAGCTTTATTTAACTTTACAATTGAGAGATTTATACTCTCAATTATAAAGTTAAATAAAAGCTATGAAATAAAACAACCGAATTGATAATCTTCTCCTTGTTTTGAAATCGGTTAAAAGCTCGACCTAGTGGTACAACTACAATTACATTTGGACTTGCACGTGAAGGGTTTTTGTGTCAACTCAAAAATAACTATTTTATTTTTACTATTTTCGTTCCATTAACTAATTTAAAGTGCAATAAACAAACAAACATACAAAATCCAGAGCCTTTGAGTTGTTACAGTTAATCAAGGTAGTCATATTTAATATAATAAGCATTGTCATTGGCAAATAAAATTATTTACTGTGATAAGATTCTATGGTGACGCAAGAATAAAATTTAATAAATAAATAAATAAATAAATATTAGGGGACAATCTTACACAAATTGACCTAGTCCCAAACTAAGCAAAGCTTGTACTATGGGTACTAGACGACGATAAACATACTTATATAGATAAATAAATACTTAAATACATAGAAAACATCCATAACTCAGGAACAAATATTCGTGCTCATGACACAAATAAATGCCCTTACCGGGATTTGAACCCAGGACCTCTTGCTTCGTAGGCAGGGTCACTACCAACTCTGCCGCCTCAAGGAGAAAAACCATAAGTGACAAAAAGTAAGTTTCGAGATAAATCCAAAAAACTTTGCACATCTGTTTAATTGCTTTAACTTGAAAGTACAAAGTTGAAACTTTCGTTTTTAAATAAACGAATATCGCATAATTATTATGCATTGCAAACTTTTCAATTATCTCTTTATTTTTATTAGATATTTAGAAAAAACAGTTACTGTCTCGTAAAATAAATCATAAAAAATACTGTCACTAAGAATAAAGAACACAAGTGTGCACTTATGTTTTTTGTGTTAGCTTTGCACTATGATATCTAAGAAAAAAGAACATAAGTACACACTTATGGTCATAATTATAAGTTGGCCTCGGAGTTGAAAACACACAACTGAGTACTTGGGTTTTATTTATTTAGTCTTATCTTGTAATAGGGATTCATAAAAACACAATGAAAAATCAAATTAATTTATTAAAGGTAAACAATGGTTATTTGTTTTCCCTACGGGTCGTAGTGTATCCGCAAGGACCCCTATTTGTAAGATAAGATAAGATAAGATGGTTATTTGTGATACGAGGTTGGTAAGTAAGATTTTACAAATGAGTTGACGAGTGATAAACCCGAGCCACAAGGTGAGGGTTTTCATCGTCACGAGTTTGTAAAACTTTGCCAACCGTGTATCATACGACGTTTTTCAATACATTTGTGAAAAAATAGGCAATTAATAACATAAAATTGAAAAATAAAAACAAAACAACACAAAGTTTTACAAAAATGAGTAAGTTTTGTTTTTAATTAGGTTAACTAAAATTATCAGGCAAAGGTTCGACGCGTTCAGCCACTGCGATTTTTCCGAATAAATAAAAGGTGGAAATCATTAAAATCTGAGGTAATTGAATTACAGTTTATAATAATTACAATCAATTTTGCAAATTCATTACTTAGTTTTGTATATTTATACATTTTTCTACGTATAAGTCGATATTTTTTATTTTTTTTATTTAAAACTATTTGTTTGTAAACTTTTAAAATGGAGAATTAAAAAAAACTTTTTTTTATGTTAGAGAGGCCAGACAAACGAACTAGTGGGTCACCTGATGTTAAATGAACACCACTGTCCATAGACACTCGCAGCGCTTTACGCGATACCAGTGCGTTGTCGGCCCTGCAGAAAATTGTACCTACACTCGCCTCTTAAAGGCACCCAGGTCGTAACTCGATGGGAAGACCCCAGCGGGAAGCTCGTTCTAGATATTGCAAGTTCGTGGCAAAAAGACCGTTTAAAACGCACCGTCGAAGACTGCCATTCATCAACATGATGACGATGAAATGAACGCTTACGACGGGTGGATCTGTAATGGAACCCCGCAGCTGGAATGAGGTCAAAGAGTTCCTCAGAGCATTCCCCGTTGTAGATCTTATAGAACACGCAAAGGGAGCTAACGTCTCTGCGGAGAGCAAGAGGATCGAGTTTATCGGAGAGTGAGGGGTTGCCGACGACTCGGGACGCCCTGCGCTGTATGTGATCAAGTGAAAGCAGCTGATATTGGGGTGCGCCAGCCCAGAGACAAAAAAAAACTGTAAAAAAATCGCACTAGTGCGGTAAAATGAACTTACGAACCATCCTTTCCTTTCTTTCGAATCATTTGAAAGTTAATTTTTCGAGCAAATGTTTTGAAAAATAAATGAGATGCTTTTAGAGATTTTTGGGTAATTATAATAACAAAACTAAAATTAAACGTTATCAGTTTGCCCCAAGTACTACTAATTATATTTTGCGAAGTAGATAGTTGGGGTTCAGTTGGTAAGCTTCGGACCTCTGAGGAAAGCTCATAAATATCAAAGGCCGATGGAAATCCATTAGATGGAGCATAGTCTTTGCCTTTGACAGAGTCATCTGAATCCTCAATCACACACTGTTTATCAGAACCATCTGAATTTAATTCAGATCTGGGACATAAATTAGTCTTTAATACATCGCAGGCCGGCCAAATCCTGTCCTTGAGGGACCGGGGTGGGGACGACTACTAGCCTGATAAAGCATAAGTAGCAACAACATTTACGAAACAAACCACAAGACCATATTTTTTGAAACCGATACTAAGCAGAAAAAGCATAAGATATAATCATACGAGGTTGAAAAAACATAACTTGTAACTTGTGCTTTTTCAGTGTCCGAGATTTTTAATTGATGAAAATCGTAAACTAAAAAGAAACAGCATTTCTATCAACTTGTGTGTTTTTTGCATCAAATTTTTTTAAAAAACCAGAAAATGGTTTTTCTTCTTATTATAAAAATGTTTGGCGCAAGTCGAAGACAACAATTTAAAAAAACACAAGTGGTTACTTAAGTAGTTTTCTGTCTATGATTATATAGTTATGTCTTTTCTTACTCTAACAGGAAGTAAAAATAACAAAATGGCATGGACTTGTGCTCGTCTAAATCATGACCTGTAAGAGATATCCGAATAAATGCTAGACAGAAAAATCACATTTTTTTCCCGGAGTGCGAGGCTGGTAAAAAGTCAATTTTGCAAAAAATGTCACTTATGGTTTTTCTCCTTAAGGCGGCAGAACTAGGCTAAAGCGGTCGTTAAATTTGTTACTGTGCCTTTGAAACCCCGAAACGATCGTAACGATGTAAGAACTTGAAGATTCTTTACCATTTTTCATGATCATGAATTTTATGTGACGACATGAAATCTCTATTGGATAAATAACACTTGAAATTAGATTTTCATCACTTTATTTTATTAGTTTAGAAATAAATAAAAATGTGAAAAGGTTAGATAATCATAGTTTTATGGGACCACCTTATTGTCGTTTTTTAACTGGTAAGATTAACTTTACTTTTTAAGCATACTTTACAAATTATAAGAATATCAAATATCACAATATTTATTTGTAAAAGTTAGTTATGCAATTCATAATAGATAATACAGCAATTCATTCCTGTCACTACGTTTGGTCATAAAATTATGGCACACAAGAAACTTTTGAAATTACATTTTGTTTCTCTGGTAACGAACTCACTATATTATTTCAAAATTCTAAAAACGGAAAATAAAACCTATTCCAAATTTAAAATTGGGTACACAGGAAGCGTACAATACAAATCTCATCGAATATTCACGATTCCCGAAACCCCAAGAGCTGCTTGATTATTCCTACATTGTTTGGAATCCATTAAACATACTGATTGTTGTTATGATAATCTAATTAACTGAACTGAAACCGTCAGGGTGTAAAGCATGGACATTAGGAGAGCGTCACGGAAAATATTTTTCACTTCTCATGCTCTTAAAATGTTACTTTAGTCTCTGCATATCGGGACTAAAGCTCTTTTTTGATCTCTAGGGATTAAAGTAAATTTTATTTAATTTACTTTGGAAACCCCTAAACTGCCAATCACGGTGTTTGTGGATGGAGGATTATTGCCATTTTCAGTGACTGGGCATAGACAATTTTAAAGTTTTCCACAGACCGCAGCGCGATGCGGACGCTCCGAAGTGCTCCGTAGCGCCCGCTCCGTAGCGCTCCGTAGCGCCCTGCGCTTTGGTCTGTGGAAGCCTTTAGTGCGTGGAAATACCTAACCTCTAAATGACAACTGTATAAAAACATTTTAAAAAATAATAATTTCGTGAAACACCATGAATAATTACGAATATTAATCTACTTAATTATTTTAAAGATGAATTCATTTTATTATGCATACTTAGTCCAATTGGACTAAGTATGCATAATAAAAGCTATTATTAGCTAATTAGCTATGAAATAATTTTCAAGTTTGAATCTGTTGGCTAAATATGCAAGCATTTGAAGCGTCACTCAACAAAAAAAAAGCCGCGGAACAAATTTAAATTGCTATTTGAATTCTGAGCAGACGTCCATTGCCCGTATTGAGAGTACGTTTTATAAAAGTAATATTGTAGATTAGTATACCTTAAACATCGTTTTTTTCCTCGCATTCAAAGTGAAAAGTAGAGTGTTTAACGCGAGACTAAACTGCCATAATGACACGCGAATTATAGCCACCCTCGCTCTGCTCGGGTGGCTAAATATCTTGTGTCATTATGGCTTGTTTTAGTCCCTTGTTGAACAATCTACTATACTTAATCTAGTCTAGTCTAGAACTGCAACTTCGCTTTTACACTTTGACTCTTTCCCATCTCCATGGGATTTGCAAGAGCTAGTGCAGTTCTGAAGCGGCTGCAAAACCAAAAGCACACAAATACAAGGCTAATACAAAAAAAAATAAACTGTTTATTACTTTCATAAAAATACAAATAAATTATTAATATTATTAGTACAATCTTTTAAATTTTAAGATTATATACTAACAACTTACTTTCATTAACACTCTTATTATAATTAGTTAATATTTTTTTGTTAATAGGTACTTTTTTACTGTACAATACTCTTAGTCTGCTGCTGTGTTGGCTTATTAAATATACAATTTATGGTATTGTTAGGGAAGCTGTTTAGGATAATGTGGCAAGTAATTTGACCACACTCTTTTGCCATATTGATTTATGCTCTTAGGTATCTTGAAATAGAATTGATTGGTTAAGTGCCGGAGGTTAGCTGGTCTTGTATATCTATCAAGTTTCTCTATTTGGTTCTTATACTCTAATATCACAGCTAATTTTACCTTATCAAATACACTCAGGACTCGACAATATTGGAACAATTTGTTATAGTTATTTCTGTGTAGGTATTTAACTTTGAGTGGAACTATTGTTTTCAATATTCTTATTTGTAAGTTATAAATACGCTGTAAATATGTTTTGTAGGTTCTACCATAGCTAGAAATACCATAGTTTATTATCGTGTCTGCCAGTGCCAGATACAACAATCTAAGAGTATTGTACGGCATTTTATATTTCAATATACTGAGGTTACTGAGTATTGACCTTAGTCTATTACATACATGAGTGACATGAGGTTCCCAATTAAATTTGCTATCTATTTTTAAACCAAGGTAGGTATGCAAGTTGACGAGTTCTAACGGCTCACACTCACAAGATGTGTTCTGGTTATGCATGCATGTGTGCTCGTGGGCCACAATGGTAGGTACTGTTACTGTATTAAGGTATGGTGAGTGTAAATGGTTTTATTGTAATTGATTACTAGTCCAAGATCATGGGCCCATTTGCACAACATGTTAAATTCTGTTTGCATTTGACTCTCTGCAATATTGACATACTTATTTGCTGTGATAAGGCAGGTGTCATCAGCAAACTGGTATACAGAGGCCAACTGGAATATGTTACACATGTCATTGACATATGTCAAATATTCAGTTGGCCCGATAATTGATCCTTGCGCTGTGCCCTGAGCATGAGCAGAGTGCATTAGCTCGCTCTGCTCTCCCGCAATGCTGACTGTGTTGAATCTATTGCTATGATAATTTTTAAACCATTCAAGGATTGGCCCCTGTATACCATTTTACTGTAGTTTTTTATACAGAATTTCATGATCTAGGGTATCAAAAGCTTTACTGAAGTCTATCATTGTTACTATTACATGTTCTCTATTGTTCAGATGCATGTTTACTTCATCCGTGAACTGGGCTAATAATTGGGAGGTATACCTTCCTTTTTGGAAACCAAACTGCCTTTCGTGAATAATGCCGTTACCCGATAAGAATTCGTTGATTTTTTTCCCTAGGTATCTTTCTATGATTTTGTCTATGATTGAGAGCAATGTTATCGGTCTGTAATTATTAGTATCAGTAAATTTACCTTTTTTATGAATGGGTCGAATCAGTCCAATTTTTAGTTTATCCGGGTAAGTAGAACATGATATACATTGGTTAGTACGATGAGTTAATACAGGGGTAATTTCTTTAGTTATTAATTTAATATCTTTTGCCCTGATCATGTCAAATCCTTCACTTTTGTTTTCATTAATTTTGTTAATAATTTTTTCCATAGTGTAAATTTTTATTTAACTGATTTTTAGTGTTGATAGTGGGGTGTTACTGTACGAGCTCTCCTCAAGTAACGGCACTCGACACGAGTTAAGTGTATTTGATACATTATTATGAAAGTCCTGTGAAAAAATGTTACATAGTTCGCTTGCTTTACATTTAAAAGATTTTATGAGTAAATCGTCAACTGCTTGAACTACCCTTCCCGTTAATCTATTTATTATTTGCCACATATTCTTTGGGTTTTTAAAATTATCACAAATTTCTTTTTTAGTATAATTGTTGTTTATTGTGAACACTGTTTGCCCGGCATTACAGTAAAACCAATTCACCGAGAAACGTAAACATATTAAAAAATTAAGTGTTTCTGCCGTTGCTCCATTCTTAACACGAAAATTGAAAAACAGAATACTTGTTTTTGTTTTTGAAAAATTAATAGCCTGAATGGCTTCGAGAAAAGGATGGCACGGTCGTGCTTTTGTCTTGCTCAACTTGGCGGGTGCACCGCCGTGCTCCCAAATTTAGAAGTAACTGCCGAGGTTTCAGCCCGTTCTTGTAAGAAACTACAATTATTTATCATTAAAACCCTTGTTAAAACACTATTGGTTCATTTTCAAATTTTGCGCAGAACACTCTGTTACTATTTGTATACCACTCTGTTACCATGCATTAAGACAAGTATTATGAACATTACATAAATACTATCTAATAGTATCTTTTTTTGATTCCGATAATCAATAAATATCTGTGATTATATCGCTGATTGAAAATCATCGATGATTGATTTAAATAACCACAGAAAATAGACAGCGTAAACGGAAACAACTTTTTTTTTAGATTGGGACAAGTTAACCTATTACCATCCTGAAAATTTTATCCACAATTTATTCGGAAACGTTAACGTTATGTCTACTAAAATATATGTTTGTTTTGAAACGGTAAAAGTGAACTGACCGGATTTTGAATGAATGATCGGCACTTTAGAACGAATGATGTGTTTTCGAGGAATGAATCCGGATACTGGTAAAAATTTGCCCATTGGACAGTTGCCACATCGAAGCTGCCAAGGTACTCTAACATATGTGTACTAAATTATTTACATTGTTCTAAAAGCTAGTTTCGTAACGTTCCTAGTTGTGATTTAAAAATAACAGTACCCACAAAAACATTTCATGTTAAATGTTGCCAAGACGAGACCATGTAGCTCGCACTGTCAAAAAGTAATCAGATCTCTTGTAGAGCCAAGTTTCTAACCCTACGTGCCCAGCTCTAAATCTATAAGCCCTAATTTTACACTTAATACTACTAATTAATCTCGTAGGCGTGCAAATCGAGGACTAAACTGGCGAGTCGGCCGCACGAACCTTTTGCAATTCGGCATATGGGCTTGAACTTAAAAATCAATTCAATCTTTTAAACTCTTTCCGTGCGGCCGACTCGCCAGTTTGGTCCACGGTTTGCACGCCTACGAGATTAATTAGTGTAAAATTAGGGCTTATAGATTTAGAGCTGGGCACGTAGGGTTAGAAACTTGGCTCTACAAGAGATCTGATTATTTTTTGACAGTGCGAGCTACATGGTCTCGTCTTGGCAACATTTAACATGAAATGTATTAGTGGGATTTCATTTCTTTTTGGTAGGGGATGATTTACTAAAAATCCTGAAATACATATCTTTTTATTTATAACAAGGATAACAAGGACCCTCTATATCAATTTTCAGACCTCTAGCATCAAAATTTGCGGAAGTCTCATACAAGCTTAAAGGGGGTTAAAGTTTCAAGTTGTAAGATTTTTTCGTTGTTTATATACTATTACTAGCTTACATACCAAATTTCAGCTTTCTAGGACTTCAGGAAGTACCTTAAGAATTTTGATGATCAGTGATCAGTGACGAAATCGGGGGTTTTTAGACATTGATAAAATCTAAAGTATAATAGCTACGACATTCAAACTTTGTATGTTTCATGTTAACTTAATTTGTATCTACACTTACATGCAAATCAGTTTTTTCTGTACCTGGCAAAAGAAATAAAAGTTAGAAATTAAACAAAGGAATGATAAATCAATATAGATTTATCAAAGAGTTTATGGATAAGAAGGTGAATTACCAACTACATAATATCAAACCTAATACCGTGGCTTAGTGGTTTGCCCTATGGCTTCTGAAGCAGAGTGTCGTAGATTTGAGCCCGGGGTCGTACCTCTGAGTTTTTAGAAATTTATGTTCGAAATTACATTTGAAATTTACCAAAAGCTTTACGTTTCGTATGTACGGTAAACATTGAGAGGAAACTTGCACATACCTGCTAAGAAATTCAGTGGTGTGTGTGAAGTTCCCAATCCGCACTGGGCCCGCATGGGAACTACGGCCCAGACCCTCTCATTCTGATAAGATACCTGTGTCCTGCAGTGGGACATATATATGATGATCAAAATTTTATCATTGTGACGCAGACAACATCCACTTAGAAAATACGGTACATACTTTCCGATGCCTATCCAAAGACCTAAACTAGTAACAAGCCCCATATTGCCTGCGTAAGTGCTCTCTACCTCTTTACTTTCCGAGTGTAAGTAAACAGACTTGCCCTAAACAAATCTACTTACTGCGAAACTAAAGACAACTCCATTCAAGTTAGTAATGTGGAGCGTTTACATTAACAAGTACTATGCCACAACATTTTGCCACATGCGATATTTGAGAATATTACTTTTATACTTATGCTGAATCAATTAAATTTTTAGGATAATTATGGCCCCATCGAACGGTGCGATGATTCCGCCAATGTCGAGATTGGACCAGACACTGCCAGACGACCTTTGGTCAAGTACGGTAGAGCTGTCCGTGTTCGGTAGAATACCAGCCACAACCAATCTAGAACACTTCATACTTATAAGTAGCAACTAAGTTAGTAAAAAACAAATCTAATGAAGAACTATTTATGAGAATTTTTAATTATATTATAATCTGATGTTATTTTTAGATAAAAATGAGTCTTGTATATTACAAAATGGAGAGAAAACCAGAGTTAGTAGGAAATTAACATTAACGGGGCGGGATATATTACTGGGTAGCAAATCATATAGTGGGACAGATATTTTTGAACATTCTAAAAATATCTGTTCCAAAGTAACTTCGCCCATACCACATTCACAGATTGAGCTGTCCCTGATACGGAGCTTTGCCAGAAAAACCGGAGAGCAAAAGTGTCCTAAACGAAGCCTTATTATTGTCGAAATGTTAACCTTATTGAACTTATGCTGAATCTGAATTTGTTATGATATGACTGTCACGTGGGCTTCTAGGTAGTTACCACGGTTATGTACCCCCTTATTTGCAAAAAATATTACAACGAAATGAATGATTTGTCTGTACCTTACAAAATCAACTGCCAAAGTGACTGATAATTTATTTTTATTTTTATTTTTATTTTATTTATTTATAATGACAAATGAATATTAGGCTAACACGTATGCTTACATTTACTCGATTCGATTTGTAGCATTCGAACATGGCGGATGTAGACAGTATCTAATTTTGGTATTTCTGTTTCTTTGGCTAGTTGAAGTATAATTTTGATAGTGTTTTATGCGGCGATTAACCTTAATTAACAGTGATCACAAAATTCTATATTGCTCTCGTGTCTGACATTTTTTAATGTGCAAGTTGTCTCTACGTGGTTTCTGGAATTTTACTATCAAGTTGCAAAAACTACAATCACCGTACAACGTCGCTCCCCAAAAGAGAGCTTACTTTGACACTGGCGAAATTGTCCTGAAATAGGACAGAAGCCATATTTTAAATAAATAATAATAATAACATTTACTCACTCACACAAATACACCAGTGTACTCAAATTAGCGAAAGTACATTTTTATAATTAATTTATTGTTTGCCAAAATAATTATTGACACCTAATCGTTACAAAACTAAATAAAATCGTTTTCAAATAACCATCACAATCTGCATAAATCTTTATACCAGCCAAAAGACATCCAATGCTAGACAAAGGTTTCCCCTAAAGAATTCCACAAATGTCGGTCCTGCGCGTTCAACATCCAAGTGGTTCCTGCTGCCTTTACCAGAACGTCGGTCCATCTTGGGCCTGGACGTGGCGTCTCCACGCCAAGTTTTCCAGTTCACGTTCACCACTGTAAAACTAATCTGCCCCATCAGCCGTTGGTTGGCTCAAACCTGAAACTCCTTAAATAAAATTATAAAAAAAAACACTTAAATAATTTATTGAAACAAGCGTTACTTTGCGGAGGTCCATATTAATGCACTGTAACAATTACTTTGCTCACCCGCGACCTTACGATAGTAACGTTTATGTAAGAAATACGTGAATGCGTGTAGTGTGGAGGTAGAGGAACTGCATAAACACGCATTTCTTACATAAACGTAACTATCAAAGTGAGCAAAGTAAATATTTCAGTTCATTAAAAAACACTTAAAAAAGTAAAGCCTTTTTAAAATATTTTATAAATAAATAAGTATACATACTACACGATGATTTTTAATCGGTGATCAGGCACCAATTTTTCCTAGGTCAGTTTTAGTAAGCGACCACGTTTATGTCGCAGTTACATAAAACAAAACATTTTTTTTTAATTGTGGTTATTTGGAAAATCACTTTTTAATTAAAATCATTGTCAACATGCACATGGTTTAGTCTATGAGCCTAAAACATCTTTGACAGAACAGTTTCTTAAACAATCTTTGACGTGAGATCTGTCAAATATCCCGCCAAAACGATGACACTAGACAAAACTTCTTAACTTCAACGAAAGAAGGATGACCATGCATTCGGTGGAAGGAGAAAGTTTTAACTGAGACTCAATTGCTTGAGACCTCCTCTATCATATTCCATTTTGGCTAGGGATTTATATTCTTCGACTCCTGATCACTGATTAAAAATCACCTTGTATTCGTTAACGTACTTTTCAAAAGCACTTCGTAAAAAACTGGATTGATATTGCATCTGAATAAAATTGAGCATAGTGAATATTATTTCGAATCTGTCACGAAACAGTTCAGAGCAGTGCACAAACAATCTCACTCCAAACACAAGCCGTGTTTACATCAGCCAACCAAAGTCTGTGTGTGTTTTAGTATAACACATAATAACATAGGGTAAAGAAACCCATTCCACAATGAGGAAGATTTTCTGTACCATTATTAAATAATAGTACTTAGAGCAACAAACGTCTTGTGTTTTGTCCTGTTATTTGTTGATTCGAACGTACTATTAAAATACTATAACTTGAAAATCTTGTAGTATACATTTGCTTAGCGGGCTAGACGCGTCTTTAAGAGGCTGACAACACCTAATTTTGTTGAAATTGATGTCATTTAAACAGTTTTTTAAGAAAAACTGCTAGTTCTAGCACATCAAAAAAATTATATGTTAATATTCATCATATTTCAAAGACCGTGGACGGACTCGATACATAATTGGACGAAATCGGCTCGATAGAAAATAATTGCAAAGATAGGTCTTAAAATCATCATTAAGGTTCTAGGTCTTTATTTTTTTGGCGTATGCGTCTGCAATTAAAAACATGAAGTCAACATATTCATACCTAAACCGCTAACTAGTCATATTTCACAAATAATCCACAGTTTTTTTTTAATTAAATATTTGCCCGATAAATTTCAATATACCCGGCTGCCCAGTAATAGCGGCATCTCGTTTACTCCGATACAAATAGACAGTGTGCGCCGACGTTGGTGTTGACAGCGTCTTAATTCAAATTAAAATTAAGTTTGCAGCAAACACAGCAAGGCAATGCAGTAGTGGCGGGGCATGAAATTTTTTGCAAGTAAACCTGGAGCAAAAAAAAACCTAAAACCCATTTATCCTCTTCTTGAAAGTGCAGTACTGGAACAGAAGCTTTTGGTAACTTTGAAAATTTAGTTAGATCGAGAGGAATCGGGTTTTTAGTACCCTTTGCCACTGCGGATGTACGAAAGAAGCTTGCTACGTCGTGCCGTGCAAGCGTAGCATAGTAGATCGATCGTCAATCTTCATTTAAAATGGCCGCTTCATTTGGCTCGGTAATTGCGGTAACCCGGCTCAAATAGTTTGCGTTTATCTATTGATTGAAACTGTGATGTATTTCGCTCCTTCCTTGGGAAACTGAATTGCTGCGCGAAGGGCGAAAGTTAAGGTCAAGTTAAGTAGACTTTTCGTGTCGATTGACTAATTTTCTGGTGTTCTTCTTCAGCACTTTAACCTCTGAAGAGCATACATATGCTCTGCTTCGTCTAGGTCAGACAAAGATACTTTACGTAGAAAATGATACAACAGAACACAGTGACGCTTTATTGTACGGTCAGTTGCAGAAAAAAGGTACCTCCTCCGATGCGGTTACCGCCGTTATAGTGGGGTATCTTTTATCGCCTGCTGACTGTACTTCACATAGAAAACAATACGAAAAGACACATGGAGAATATATTATTATCAGGTGAGCAAATAGGCGGCCTTATCGCTTTAGAGAGGCCTCTTCCGGACAATCTTTTATATCGGAAAGAAAAGTAAGTGGTTATAATACAGCCTAATACAAGACGAGGAAAGGCTGAGGCGCAAGCCACACAGAAAAGACGTGGGACGGAGGCGCGTCGCAGTCGCGGTGCTTCTTGAATCAGTTTTCATGCTCAGTGCGAATTAGGAACTTCACACGTACCATTGAATTTCTTCTCAGGTATTCTTCACGGTGAAAATACATTTAGAATCAACTAAATAAAATGGATATTGTAATACAATTTAGTTGGTTGTCTAATTGCTGGCCTAGCAACATTTCCGATGTATGAATATACCTATAGAATTATCTTTTGCAATTTCTTGAGAACTTTTTCGCTGTGTACCCAGACTCTAATTATTTTTTTAATAAACGCAAAATGAATATAGATGACGCAAATTAGTTTTTGTATCTCAGACAAGTGTTGCAACGGCTTCAACAGAATTTTATTTTATTGTAAATAAAATGACTGCAAATAAAAATATTTTACGACGACTTTGCGATCCCCTTTATCGCTCGTTACTTCACTCGAAACAAAATAGACAAGGACAAAAGGTACGTCAATATGTATCATTGTTTCAGTTCATGAATATGGACCTCCGCAAAGTAATGCCTGATTCAATTAATTATTTAAAACTTATTTTTCCCAAATAAAACGCACTTACATACAGAACTCGCCTACTCTCAGAACTCCTCCTCTTTCACATAAAACATACATAATATGTCACACACGCCCATTTATCACAAACACCACAGAAAATGCTAATGCGTTTCGATCTCTCTACGAGTTTATTATCAAAGCTACAAGCACCCGAGCACACATCCGTTGCCAAACAAAACAAATATCGTACCTACTACCAGTAGGTATAATTTAAAGAAATCCTTAAATCTATCCATACTATTTATTTAAAGATTATTCTCTCAGTTGTACCTTATTTTTGTTTTTATTTTTTTTAACCGATTGCAACAAGGATAGTTCATTAATAAACCGAAACAATTACTTTGCTCACCCGCGACCTGATACGGTCACTTATAAGGTCGCGGGTGAGCAAAGTATTTTTTTTCAGTTCATTGATATGAACCTCCGCAAAGTAACGCCTGATTTAATAAAAGACAATTAATTATTTATTAAAAGTTGTTGATTAAATTTTATCAATTTTCACAAAACTAGAATGAAGAACCCACAACCAAACAACACGACCTTAACCAAGTCAAGCATTAAGATAATGTCTGGTTGTATCCTCCTGCTTTTTCTTCGACGCGTCAAACAAAACTGTCTACACGATTTTAAAACTCGCTTTGGTCTGATCCAATGAGAGGGACCCTCAACTGGATTTTAAAGCTCTAGTGCCATGTCTAGTATTTAAGTCCTAGATAGACTAAATTCCCAAAATTAGTGCAAGATTAATTTAAAATTCCAACGAGAAAAAACAATGCCCACTTAACCTAACAAACAGGGTAAAGCACCCATTACTTGACCTTAATGAACAAAAAACGTACCCAAAAAGTCCTTTGAATACATTTACACCGGCCTATGAAGCCGTTAATTACGTATCTCACAAAGCCATAGTAATAATCTCTTAATTAAAATTTCGATGGCATTCCTTAAAAGTCTCACTTGTGCCTTCTTAGGGTAATCCTCTTGTCGTTTACTCCATGCCATTATAATGTTAATTGTTGGACCCAAATGGCTTCTTAAATGAGACAGAAAGTAATTAGACAGCGTTAATTATTACGCTTAAAATGGATATTAGTATTGTTCAAGTTCATTGTCGTTGTGCTTTAAGTTTAGGGATTTTTTGTTAACTCATTAAATATAATAAATATTATACAATAATTATCATAATTGCAGCCGAAAGACGTCCACTGATGAATATAGGCCACCCCCAAGGCTCGCCAAACAAATCGGTCCGGCGTCAACCGCATCCAACGCGTTCCCGCAACCTTAACCAGGTCGCCACTCCATCTTGTTGGATGCCTACCCACACTGCGTCTTCTAGTCCATGGACGCCACTTGCGAACTTTTTCGCTCCATATCGGCCATTAGTTCTACGAGCGATATGCCCTACGAGCCACGAGCCACTATATCCTGTTATAAAAAATAATCGGATTTATGTTTTCAACACTGCTTTTTAATACATAAAAGTAAAACCAGAGTTAAAAATGCATAATCGAGCTTTAGTTTCTTTCTGTTTTGCTTTTAGCTGAAAATTTGCGTCGTATTTTCAGCTCTACGTGAACAATAAAGTACTAGATTACATGCTATGTATGCAATGTTTTACGCATCAAATATGCATTTTGCGCACTAAAAAACAGAAATGTAATTTACAATTTAATCTGTGTATGCAAGTTTTATTTCCTGCTTGTTTTATTGTTTCGTTTATATGTCAAGTTGTTTTAATGTTTGCGGATAAAAAAACATCGGATTAAAAATTAAGTTCCGACATTACGTTTACGAATACATTTATTTTTCAATACTTATTGAATCACTAGCATCATCCTATGGCTTTATCTATGTTAGAAATCCATTAAAAAACTATTGCGGTAACACCTTTAAAGCACTAAGTTCGCTCGGACAATGTGGATACAGGCAAAGTTGTAGTATAAATCTTCCCAGGTGATTTTTTCGCTTCGAGCCCTTATCTTTCAAAACAAACGGTATCATCATAGTATTAAGGTTCAAATTTAATGTAATGGCTCGAAGCGAAAAATTCACCTGGGAAGATTTATTATACTACAACATGACATCTTGAAGGCCGAAGTACTTCAACGTTTTTGGACAGCGCTCTTAAGGTATTCTTCTTTTAAGTAAAAATAATAACCCACGCATTACTGATGTGGGTGCCAAGGCTGCCAAGTTGAAGTGAGACTGAGCAGGCCACGACAGCCGCATGGATCCAAATCGGTGGGCTAGAATAGCCACAGATGGATGGCGGCGACAAGGTAGGCCCAGGAGGCGTTGGCGGGACGACCTAGATGTGTACGTTGGAAACTGGAAGAACACCGCTCAAAATCGGAATACATGGAGAGAATGGGGGGAGGCCTTTGCCCAGCAGTAGGACACTTCTCCAGGCTAATTAATAATAATTATATCCCACGCGAACTCAGTACCGGGATAATAAGTATAATACGTCTCAATCTAGACCTTTTTCCATCTGTATGCCAAGTTTCATATAAATCCCTTAAGCCATTATTGCGTGATTGACTAAACATTAAAATATCCAAACATCCAAACATAATCACAAATTTTCTCATTTATAATGTTAGTAGGATAACGGTACATACTGTTGACATAACAAATTCTCAAGACAACGGTAGAGGTTGAGTTGATTTTCTAAAACCTCTGGGATCTTTACACATTATTTTTCACCATCCAATTTTCTATCTTTTAGAAGTATTAAGAAGGCTTTTTAATTAACAAATACTTATCTCTTTTTTATCTTTGGTTTGGACAGATCTTATATTAAAGGATTGCTAAATTTCACTTAGCCTTTAATATTTAAGATACCTTTTGTTCTCGAGCTGAAAATTAAAAGGCTTTTTTTTCATATCATAACTGAGGCAATAGGCTTGTATCTTTAGGGGGAGAACAGAAGTTCAGTGAAGTGTGGTGATTACTCCGTGTAAAGTTTGGAGCACACCTTTTCATAGTTTAAAAAATATTTTGAACGACCAGATTTTAGACGACCAGATGGCCTAGTGGTTAGAGACCCTGACTATGAAGCTTGAGGTCCCGGGTTCGATTCCCGTGTCGGGGCAGATATTTGTATGAAAAATACGAATGTTTGTTCTCGGGTCTTGGGTGTTTAATATGTATTTAAGTATGTATCTATCTATATAAGTATGTTTATCCGTTGCCTAGTACCCATAACACAAGCTTTGCTAAGCTTACTTTGGGACTAGGTCAATTGGTGTGAATTGTCCCGTGATATTTATTTATTTTATTTATTTATTTAATATGGACCTCCGCAAAGTAACACCTGATTCAATAAATTATTTAGAAAAAAATGTGTTAGCTAATGAAAATTTTTAGTGCTGTATCCTACCTAACTTTAGACATAATGTATGACTGTGTATTATTTTTTTATTTACAATTTTTTTAAAGCATCACGGTCTGGCAAACGTTAGTTTTTTTAAGCAATATTAGTGTTATGTTTGACCACAACACACACAAAACACGCCTGGTGGAAACTAGCGATGATGAAGTCTACGATGGAGCACAATACGATACGATGCCTAGTAAATGCTCGTTTACCCTGGACATGAAAACTGCCAGATTGGATTGTAGTGTTCAAGGAACACAGAAGCACGAATTCAACTCCTTAGCTGTACGGATAATAAAAGAAAAGCGAATACGCTTTGTGCGGATTTACGGAAATCCCGGAATTATACTCAATTTCCAAGGGTATTCCCGAACACATCACACATTCGAAAACTTTTGGATTATAATATTAGTAAGATGTCTTTCCTTCTTTGTTCGACATGTGAAAATATGTTTTTCTGAAATATTTCGTGCACGTTCGTCGAGTAAGCTTAAAATTCAAGTGCTCGTGAAGAGGGACCATTAGAGCAAGGAAGATGTAAGGCAGGGATATTAGCAAAATCTAATTGCGATTCAGTTTACATAAATTGGGATCCATATTAATATTCTAATCCCGCTATCTTGAGCCGGGATGAATATGTAATCAAAACTAGTACATCATAAGGTACGTTTAGCTTTACAACAAAACTGGATTCGCAACATAGGGGAATCAAATAGCCTATCTACATAAATTAGTGGAATATGTCATTAATTTAAATGATTAATATTAGGTTTGTTTACTTATTTGAACACCAATTACAAGGCAAGGCATGGGTAGGCCTCCCACTAGATGGACTGACAAAATTACGAGAGTTGAGGGAAACGGTGGATGAAAGTGGCGAGTCATTGTTCATTTTGTCGTTCTAAGGGTCCATTGTCCAACAATGGACGTCTTGCGGCTGATGATGATTTTTTTTTTATGTTAGAAAGGCCAGACAAACGAACTAGTGGGTCACCTGATGTTAAATGATCACCACTGTCCATAGACACCCGCAGCGCTTTACGCGATGCCAGTGCGTTGTCAGCCCTAAGGAAAAATGAGAGGTAATAGGGGAGGGGGAGAGGTATTGGGGTATGACGGTGGCATATTTTATTTCTTTACTTGAGGTTTGATATACATATAACTATGTATTCATTTAAAAAAATCGTACAAAATTGGAACATTTTTTTCTGTTTCTGAGGTCATACCTATTGAAAACAACAGAAAAGAAACATTTTTATTTTTTTATTCTTTTTGTGTGCTGGCTTAGTGTTGCCCTAAAAGAAACATTGGGCTGGGTGTTGAATCAAACTATAGTCTAAGAGATGACATCGTTTCTGTTTTCTTGCAAAACCCTGAATTATGTAGTTAGGTTTAATGACACTTCGCCACTAGACGACAGAGCTTGGTTCATGAGCATGGGCTTCAAGATAAACAAGGCCTTAGTACTTAGCACCATAAGGATGTGACGACTGCACTTGGTTTTTAAAGTGAATCTACTGTCAGGTCTGTTCGGCAAACTTCGGACATTCTCGTGTGGCTTGGTCGTGTTCGTGTGCCTTAGTGATTATCGCGCAAATGGTTGTCAGATTAAACATTTTCAAGGGATTTAGGCCATCATGCTATGCTTTATAATTAATTTGAGTAATTCTTCTGTACTGTTCTCTTTTGTGTTTTTTGTTTGGTGGAAAGTATTTGTATTTAATTAAGTGCAGCAACTCTTAGCCTATGGGAGATGCCACACAAGCGTAATTTTGTGAGTCGTGAGCGGCAGAATTTCGGTCCGCGCCATACAATATGCGCGCCATCACGTGACACTCACGTGACACAATGTATGGCGTAACCGAAATTCTGCCGCTCACAACTCACAAAATTACACTCGTGTGGCCTCACCCTATGATTTTATTGACAAAGAGTTCCACAATCGCACAACTTGGGCAGTGGTGAATAAACACATAATTTGGATTAAGAAATACAGAACGAAGAAAGTAAGGAAACCATTAATGAAGCAACGAAAAACCAAAACATAGCTGTACCAAATGTGCCCACAGCTTTAAGAAGGCAATCAGTTCGCGACCCTTTACCGGGTGGCCAGGCTTGTATTATCTGCCACCACCACATTCTATAACCCTTATTTTCGACTAATAATACCCGCTATTTTTCCATTTTACTCTTTCATTACTAAGTATCGTGTTACCGATGTACATACAGAGGCTTTGTGGTCGCCGTCATCGAAATCGATGAGGAGGACTATTTAAATCGTGTTCAAAAAACTTGGTGGATTTAGGGTCCTCGGTGTCATAATTTTTGTCACATTAATAAAATTTTGACTAAATTATCCTATAATAACTGGAATTCCCAGAGAAATGTTTAAGAATCGTTTAGACTACACAGTGACGTAATGGGTTATAGCTTTGGCATTATCTGTGTAAAGAACCTACTCTGTGAAACTCGCTTGAGGACACTTATCTTAAGGAAAACTTCAATGTTTATAGCAGTGGCGAAGCGTGAAATTTTTTTCAGGTAAAGCCGTAGCGAAAACCAGTGGCGGCGCAGGACCTAAATTTGGTGTGGGCAAGACAAGACACATTTTGTGAGGCCCTGTGATGGCGCGCCACACATTAGATTACGGATGTAATGAGCAAAAAACGGGAAACTTTCGAGGCGCGAGGACCCTCAGACCGCGAGGCCGAGGACGGTGGCCCACGTCGCCCTTACCCAGCGCCGCCTCTGGCGAAAACTACTAACCTTTATCTTACCCTTTTTATTTATTCTCTTCTTGAAAATTAGGACATAACTTCTAAAATCGTCACTCAACAAATTCGCATCCACAATCAGTTTTAATTAAAGGAGCCTTTTGTACTTTTATTAAGCCTAGTAAATACAAAATAATTTATCTAGCGAGTCCGACCGAAGATAAAATATAAATTAAACTGACCACTTGACACTATAAGTTTGCACTATCCGATATTACGAAATTTCACTGGTTTCGAGCATCAACACTAATCTGGCTATGTATTTTTTTATTAAATTAAAACAATATATGTACTACTAACAAACAATAATAATACTTCACAACAAGAAACAACTTTAATTGTTGAATAAATTTCTAACCACAAGAAACGAAATATGAAGTTTGTAATCAATGACAAATCAATCGTAATGTTGCCATTACAATTATTTCCAATAAGTGACGGTGTTATTTTATAAAATTCTAATATAATATTAATTTCGCCAGTTTATAAACCTTAATAATAAAAGCAGATAAAATATAATTGTTTTTGTTTTACACTAAATCATCGATATTTTACGTTCCATTTCGCTGCAGTAATTTTGTATGTATAAGTAGGCGATCGTAGCGCAAAAAATGTTCCAAGAAGCCGCTCACGGCTCGCGGCTCGCGGCTTCGGCAGGCAAAGTGAAAGTGAGCCTTACGCACAACACACAAAGTCTTTTTTTAAATGTAATAAGCCGCTTAATCCCGGGTTATCTAAGTAGCATACACACGCTATGTTTCCTGGAGTGGTGTGGGTGTTTGTCAATGAATTATTTGAATGTCTGAGTGTACAATTTCTAATATTTCCGACCGGCATTTACTATTAGAGATCGTGAATGAATCGTTTTTGTGAGAGTATTACGTTGCGTTTTGATTCTGCATCGTGTTGAAAAAAAGTTAAGTTTATTAGGGAAGAGTATGCCTGTATTACACACAACGGGTTATTAATAGAAGCGTTTGATTACTTCAAAATTTTAGGCAACCCGGAAGGAATCGGGTTGTTAGCACCCTTCGCCACTGGTTTATAGGAGCTTCTAGGTCAAGCACTACTAGGAATAATAGTAGATTGATTATTTACCAAGGGATGAAAAGGATTACCTTATGCTTATATCCTTCCGTTTTCTAATTATTCGAAAATACTACATATATAAATGGTGCTGACTTTTCAGTTAAAAAGGTTCTTTGATATTTCTGGTCTTTAATATCTAGGCGCCAATTGTCTTGTTTGGTCAAATTTACTTCGAAATATCAGACAGTTTGAATAAAAATCAAGTTAAGTAAGTTAAGACGTGCGATAATAACGTTTCACAACATTAAACAAAATCTAAAAATCTTAAAAATTATATAATGTACTAAAGACAAGAACATTCATAAATAAAATACCTACAGGATGATTTTACAAACGCGATTATGATAAACTTTACACAACTTATTAAATATTTATAGTTTTTCTCAAACATGCTATGAAATATTGACGTTATGTTCCTTATAATACGCCACGAAGTGTCACAATGCAGGCGCGGCGTGGTGTGCGGCTAGACGAGAGGTCAATAATGGAATTTCATACAACATTGCTGGCTTTGGCCAGCAAAGTAATCGTCTATTGTTTCATACCATGACGTTTATAGGTCTATGGCATCATAGCATTTAGCCATTAAAAAAAAACTATAAGCAATATTTGCGTTTTGGTTCATTAAGACATTCTGCCACTACGCGTGTTTAAGGTAAGGTAAGATGATGATGATGGCGGT